>PYXC01002283.1:600000-1097500 GCA_015244755.2 Tenualosa ilisha | reverse complement strand
AATCTTCCAAAGAAACACATGTCCGCAATCCGGCACTAGGAGTTGTTTCTATCCCCATGCACCTTTGGGACCCAAGCAATCGAGCTTCAGAAGGTCTTAATATCTTAAGGACTCAAACACTCAAGCAGCTGACGAGTGAAGGTGCCCTGGACAGTCTAATTCAGCTTGTAAACAAACACACAATACTGTACATTATACGTATCTGATCCTAAATCACTGGAAGGTATTTTACAGTGATAGTGAAAGAATAATAATAATAGAGAATTACCGTGATTACTGTTTAAAAACAAAGATTTTATAGTTATAGTTTATACAACTTTATTGTCAATTTTTGGAATAATAATAAAGATTTTTGTATTCACAAGTCAAGCGTCACACTTCTGTTTGCAGGCTATAGGTGACAGTCTAGAGCACTGGTTCTCCAGGGACCCCCAGGGGTCTGCAGCACAATGCCTGGGGGGGCCATGTAAAGGTTTGCTACAAAATAGCTTCTAGCATCTAACAGAACAAACAGATATTAAGCCTACGATAACATTTGAATTGCGATTATGAGGGGTCTTTAGAACATTTTCTGCTCCATGAGAGGTCCTTAGTTCAATAAAGTTTGAGAATGCCTGGTCTAGAGGTCCTGGGGGTGAATAGCCTAATGTACCTCTGATTATTGGGCAGTAGAGATCGTCAACAGAATAGTTAAGATGCAAAACCAGATCAGTTCAGAAAAAAAGTTGTTTTTACAATAATTTCCAAATAATTACAATCAAACCGCAGTTTGGATCTTATTATTAAGTAAAACTAAATTAAAACAATCTGTTGTATACTGTACATATATATCATTGTGACCAATCTATTTGTATAAATCTATTTCTGTAACTTCATCAGAAATGCACTTAATAGGTTTTGCATCTGAAATCACAATAAGGACTCCAGATCACCGGTGTGTCTTTCTGCCCTGTCTGCAATCTGCTGTGTGTGTGCGCCTATGTGTGTGTGTGTGTGTGTGTGTGTGTGTGTGTGTGTGTAGGGCATGGGCTGATGATTGTGTTAGGTCCCTGGGCAGGGGAGGGGAGTTTGTTACTTCCACATCTTGCATCCACAGCGCTGTGGGATATGGCAGAGGTACAGTACAGGACTGACCCTCATCCAAAAGAAGACACACTCATCTGACCTGTTAAGTCACAATCAGTGACATGGATTTGAAATCAACGACTGGCGACCCAAAAAAAGTGATCCTAAAAAGGTATTTACATTGCTTTTTAAACTGGTTTAGATTTGGATAACACTGCATTATCAAACATCGAATCACAGCATTACCTCAGCATGTTGGTCCCACTAGCCTTTGGTGAGGCAGTCAATGCATCTTGGCCAATGAAAACCTCCCAGGATGCATCAGTGAAGAGCCACATGCTGAGCTGTTAGAGAAGTGGAAGTGGAGGCGACGCCCTGAGATGCGTTTTTTCGCTTCATGCACCACTGAACACATCCCTTCCAAATGAAGAGGAGGCTGGCCAATTCAGGGAGTTTCGCAATTTCATTGGTCGACGCTTATCCCCGAGGGGCTTGACTAGACTCTCTCAGGAATAGAACACCTCAGAGTGAGAGAGACCAGACATGTCCTGCTTTGATGCTGACTCATTTGTGTATGATTGCATTGCATAATGCTATATGCTTACATTATGCATACGGCGATCACACATGCGCCTACAGAAACAAGCAGGGCATGTGGCCAGGTTCCTGTTGACAGTGATTAATTGAGCAGTGGATATGTTTAGTCATAAAGAACAAAATTATCAGTTGATGTCAATGTACATGTAGGCTTCAAGGCATAGGCAATTGATTTCATTGTGAACTAAAGAAGTGTATAGCCATTGTATAGATCCATATATTTCATTTAGTTTGAACTGAAGTATTGAAGTATTGCATTCTAATGTCCACTGATGTAAAAAATCAATCTGCCACACAACTTTTCAAACAGCTTGGACTGTGTTCACCATAACATCTACAGGTCTGCAACACAGTGCAGTTTGCTTATCTTGAAATAACAACTTCAAACTCATTTTGATGCTACATTGACTTAAACTACTGAAAATAGTCTCTGACTTTGCTAATCTGCACCTGAACAATTAAAACTGTGCTTTGTAACACTGATTAAGTAGTATCAAGACCCTTTCAGTCTGTGTTTGATTAAGTGGGTATTGTATAAGCGCTAACTGACACTGGATATTGACACCAAGGGGCATAAACATATGAAGAGCTCTTTTCCATAAAAGCCATTTAAATGTAATTTTCATTTCATTTATTTTCAGTTAACATCTAGGCAGTTGCAACTGGGTTAATGCTATCTGGTTTGTCTTTATCCAATTCAAGCAACAGAACAGTGATTGTACTGATATTAACTGAAAAGCACAACAAAAACACATTATTTTTGACTATTGACTAATATAAGTGCATCTTATCTAGTCCATGATAAAAAAAATAAGACTGTTCAGAACTGTTGTGGAGCAGATAGGAGATCAGGAGATTTTTCAAAATTTCTCCTTGTGAATTTCCACAATAAGTTGTTTCATAATTCAGACAAACTACTCATTTCTCCAGTGGAATATTTGATGTTTTTTTTTACGGAGAAGTCTAGTGTGAACCAATACATAATCATTCAGTCTCTACTTACATAAGGGCCTTTGATCTTAATACACCTGCCTATGTCATACATTCATATTCAAGGACTTCAGGGTACTTCTGCCCCATTGACTGTCTTTGTAACTAAGATGATATAATGTTGTCAAAAACATAATAGCTCTAGTAGGCCTACAGAACAGAACTGAGATTCCTATAACTACACATTCAACCACCTCAGAGTCTTAATACTTGCATAAAGAGAGCAATTTCTCACTATACTTTGAACAAACAGCAAGTGCCTTGGATGCACATTGTAATTGATTGCGATTTTTTTTTTTTTTGATATATTGCTCTTATCAAAATGCATTATGCTGTAAAAAAAAAAAAAAAAGTACAACAATCCAAAACTAGGTATGAATTCATTACTTGAGTAATTACAATGTACAAATTACAATTTGTAATAAGTATAATTGCGCCATCTCTATTGCACTTCTTTGGCAAATGTCCCCTGGAGGACTGTAGATCAACCAGCTGCCAAAGCTCAAAGGTACTTACAGTAGATAGCATAACACTGCTGATTGTACTGCCAATAAGGCATGTGTTTACATTTAAAATTTTGTGTATTATGATCATAATGTTAATTATTGCAGTACTGTGCAAAGAACATTATCTAGTAAAAAATGTGCATTATAAACAACATTGTATAAAAAACTGTAAAAATAAGTCCTGGCCAATCTCAATCAGCCTCCCTGTACCAAAATACAAAAAACACTGTATAAAACCAAAACACTGTATAGCTAAAATGTCTATGTATGCCACACAGAAAAGAGAAGCTTTGTGCATTTTCAGTCATAACAAAGCCAGACTGAACAAGGTCAGTATTTGACTTGTTGCTACCATGCTGACAGAGATTTCAGTCTCCATTTTCCTACTATGAGACTATGAAACTATGAGAGAACATGATCATGAAAAATGGTCATAACTTCCCCATTCTGTGTACGTCATGTTATACCAACATAAAACTTCTGTCTTTACCAAACCAACAGTAACGTAACTAATGCACACAGAATGTTATATGACCGGCAGTCTTTTGGATGCTGCCCACCACAGCAGCATTCCTTTACCGCCTTTTGCAGCTGCCTGCGGGATTGTTTTTACTGTTCCTCGAAGTCTGCTTTGACAACATCCCCTTGTCAAAAGAAATGTGTCTGCAACCTCTCAGCGCACTCTCACCAGTGCCCTCGGCGGCATCACATGGGCTTGGACGGTGGCCCTCGGGAGCTTTATAAGAACAGTAGCTGTGTGCTTTTCCTACAGGCTACAGACAACTGAGAGACACACTCTCTCTCTCTCTCTCGCTCTCAAGCAGCCAGTGACAACAGCAGCAGTTAAGATGGGGCAAACAGCAGCCATCAGGCGGAGAGTATGCTCCACAGAGGAGCACTACACACTTTCAAATGCCCCCCCCCCCCACAACCCCTCAAACCACAACCACAACCACAACCACAACCACCATTTCACCATCCCCCACCCCTGAAAATGGATGCCCGCAAAGGACATTTTGTCTAAAAGTACGTGATCCTGCACTGGGAGGATGGTGTGTGATGCTGTAACACTGAGAGCAACAAATGCAGAAAGCATGTCAGTCACCCTCCAGAGGGGACCGCCGGCTTGCTTTTAGGTCCTTGTCAGACTTGCTTGAGTCACGCTCGCCCGTGGCACCTAACTCTGGCACCTAACTCCGGGACACAAATGCCCAGAGCTCTCTGCCCATTTGCCTGCACCAGAGCCGGGTGGGGGGTGGTGTGTGTGTGTGTGTGTGTGTGTGTGTGTGTGTGTGTGTCTGTGGTGGGGGGGGGGAGTAGAAGCAACCGGCAGGTACAGGGACTCTTGAGTCTTCCAAAGAAGCATCATCTTTTGTCCTTTCTAAGAACAAAATCCCCACTGCACCAACACTGAGGGAGGGGGAGGGGGAGAGAGAGAGACAGAGCGAGAGAGAGAGAAAGAGAGAACTGACTCAACAGCAAGGCATTATCCCACAATGGTCCCCCAAGCCCCCAAGTCTAAAATAAGTCTATCAGCCATGCTGAGTACCATGTCAGAAGGGATCACGTTCAGTTGCAGAGGCCCCTTGTCTCACGGAGATGTTATATTTATAAATGATGAAATGCTCATCAGCATTTAAAGAGAGATATTAATTTCTGCATGGCTGCACACAGCCTCCCAGGCAGGGGTGTTCATGCCAGGAAGACGGACAGAGAACGCAGAGGAAGAAGGCACACGCTGATGTAAGAGTATGATGCTAATCATATTGGTTTTAAAGTCCTAAAGTCCCAAGTCCAAGTGTGGCCTCTGTGGTGAATGGAATGAAATGATATAATTGCTTTGATGGCCTGTTTCCTTTGATAAACCTCAACGGAAAAGTTATAATGAGGCCTTTGTGTATTTGTTTTCTTTCTCTAGTAAAAAACACAGTTGACCGTGATGGCAATTTGCATGCAACACAACAACAACAACAACTTTGCAAGTGATTCAGAATTACATAAATCACAGTCATATCTCCAAAGAATATTATAATTCAATCATAACACACAGTGTTCATGATTAAACTCTTTATGTCACAAGTACAATAAGCATCTTACCTATAGAAACAAATACAATAAGCGTTCTCACCTATAGAAACAAAAGCAATGAGCATCTTCACCCATGAACTGAGACAAATGAGATGTTGCTACTGCATTCAGCAACTTATGAAATGATTCCCATGACAAAGTGGCCTACCTGCAGAAGGCGTAGATAACTAGTGCGTTACCCACAACCCCCACAGCACCGATTACTATCACGAAGAACGCCACAATGTAGTGGGCATGGTCCGGGACATCCACCTTCCGGAAGAAGCCGCGGTCCATTGTATCCACACCTGAAAGAAAGAGAGGTGAGGAAAGTCACACAGTACACAAAGGCACACATATATATATATATATGTATATAAATACACAAAGGCACGGTACACAAAGGCACATAGGTATGCGTGTGTGTATGTGTGTGTGTGTGTGTGTGTATATATACACACGCAAGTACAGTCTATTCAGTCTCTCTCTCTCTCTCTCTCTCTCACACACACACGCACACACACGCACACACACACACACAGACATATTGCAAGTGCCTCTTGATGTTTCAAACCTTCCCTCTTACACAATTGTGTGCCAACTATTCTCTTTCCCCCTCTCTTGCTTACATAAGACAGTCAAGGTCCCTTTTCCAGATGATTGAATGCATGACAATCACCCAGTCAACCAACCAACAATGAGATCATTAGCTTGAACATGCTTTGTTTTAGTGCTTTGTTTTTGCTGAACGTCTCTGTTGTGTTTACTCATTGTCTTAGGAAATAATTGGTGCTATGCCACCTTAACTTTTTACACTGCTGTTTATGATGTTAGTAAGTGTAGTGAATTCAAATGTTATATTAACGGAAAAATTTTAAGAATATGACCATCTGTTTGAATATTGTAAAATTCTTTATATGGCATATGTCTCTATTCAATCTGTAAATTTTAGCGAAAGCTACATTTGAAAATAGTGCCATGGCAAATTAAATCACACTCTATTTAACATCCCAGCTCCAGGGACTGTTTTAAAAAGTCCACAGAGGGGTTTTTTGCATACTCGGTGCAAATGACTAATTAAGCTTTATGAAATGAATCCAGGCTTGGTGAGTAGGGAGACTCTTCTCTCTCTCTTAAAAAAAATTGAGTGTGTGTGTGTGTGTCTGTGTGTGTTTGTGTACACACTTTTTGACATTTTTTTTTCCTTCTTTTTCTTCTCATAGATCTACATCTGGACATCTGACTTGCTCAGTGTGCCGTGACTCAATCCCGCTCTCTCACTTTCTGTCCATCTGCGGCCTTTGTTATGGTCCTTCCTCTCTATTTATCTTCGAGCATGCTTGCATATGCTGACGAATGAATAGCTGGATGGATGGACTCTCATGTCCTTGACAAGAAAGGAACTCAGAACAGGAATGACTGAGATGTATTCCCTCTGACTGTGCACAATCTCTCTGGTATATACGTTGATTCAAGCATGCATTACTCTCTAGACCATGAAACACTTTTATTTCCTAAAAAAGGGAACATTAAAAAAAACAATCATGGCGGCCCTCTTTTATGTGTCCCATGTCTGGAATTGAAGGCCCTGATCTGTGTTGATGTTGTCCCAATGCCAGGTCACAAGGGGCTGGGGATGAGAGAGTAAAGGAGGGTACTTCAGGCACTCTCATTCTTTTTTTATTCCTTTTTTTTCTTTTATTCCTTTTTTTATTCCTTCCTTTCTTCTCTTTCACCTTATATTTGTTCGCAAAAAGCCGGCCAGCTGTTTTTGCAGGGTGGGGTGGGGGGTGTTATGGATATTGTGCTTTGCCGGAGGAGAGAGGGCTTAGTCCACCAATAGTGCAGCAGGTCTTCTGATCTTCCACCCAGTGACACAGGAGAGAAGCAATAACACAAACTAAAGGTCCATCAGGCCCACTGAAGCTGCTAGCCCAAGAGCACTGTCTGTTACTGCCTATAAAAATGTTACACACCTAGAAATCTGCTAAATTTGTGTTTTATGTGATCCATGTATATGCTTTAAAGCGCATAAATGATTAAAAACCTCCGTAGTGGCTTCACATAGTGGCCATATTAGCACCGTATTACCACATTCCACCAATAATCAAGTAGTGCAGTTAGTTCAAGCCATAGATCAAGTAGTCCAAGCGACTGCTCCTTAATTATTATGCCGGAACGAGAGTATAGTTCCATGTCATATCAGTTTAGAGAATAGCCATTTTTCATTTTCCGTCTGTCTTAGTACACCTTAACTACAGAGGAGCCAAGTTTTAAATAGGAAAAATTCCGCAATTCTGTGGACACTTTTAAGCAAGATGCTAATGCATGAGAGGCTAGTGGCAACCAAGTGTTCAATGATATCTGCTAACCTGAAGCTAAAAACACAACAGACTGAGACAACAGCTGGATGAAAACAGGTAAAACTCAATTGTTTAACTCTAGGGGAGGTGGGAAATGGGTAAAATGGCTTTTTTGATATTCGAATGCTGTGTCTTCTAAATATCCCTTACCCCTCAGTCACATAAGCGACCAGTGACAGCTACTAAGCGACAGGTTTCATTCATTCATTCATTATTTCTATGTTAAACTAAAAAGTTTGGGATTCATGACCTAGTAATTTGTAAAACTAGAAGAGAAATGTTGACTGTTAAATCTGAAAGCATCTGGCTTTGTAACCAAAAAAATACATCTGGGGTGATACACGATGATATACCAGCCACCTACTTGCGTTAGCAAGTTAGCAACCAACTACTGACAAATCACGCCCTTGTTTATGAGCTAGCAACGCCTCCTTGGCGACAAATTTTGGCTACTTTTGCAGCTAGTCTGACTGTAGAGTTACTGTTAGTGCTATCCAACTGTTTGGCCAGATAAACTGTCGAGGTGTGAAGGAAGAGGCAGAGAGATTGAAAAGAAGGGCAAAGTTGCAGAGGGGAAGGATACACCACAGGGAAGATAGAGGGATGCATTAAGATGCAAATGGTGAGGTGAAGGAGTTCAGGTAAGAGAGGCAGAAAAAAAGTGAAGGACGTATAAAACATGGAATAAGTCTCTTGAAGGCTGAGGTGGACAAGGACAAAATTATGTAAGCGTCTGTATACTATAGAAGCCACGATAGTGACAGTACACTACATATGTGACATACTTGGCGGAGCAGAAATATATATCGATACAGCAAGTTGTGGAACAAGGAATCAGTCTATGCCCTGATCAAATCCATTTTCTTGGATTAGCTTGGATTAACTCTTGATGTGACGCACACATAGCAATGAAAACAAGTTTAATGATGAAAATGAGATTAATAGGTAAAGTTAAAGGAAGCATTTATTTGTGATGCAAACATTTGGTAATGCGTAAACAGTCCGACTGACCCACTCTCTGTCACTGACAGAGTAAGAAAGCTATTTATGTCAGCATAGGATATTTAAATCTGGGGTTGACACGGGCCTGGTGTTAGGGGGCGTGTGACAAGAGATGATAAGAGGGCGCCGTTCCGACATTGGCAAGCTTCTGGCGAGTTAACAAGCGTACCAGTAAACAGTCCTCCTCACTCCTACACACCGCTGAACTCACACTCTCATCACGTCACATCTTGCATGCCGCAATCTCCTCTCCGAGGAAGATCAACCGGAATGCGATGGAAGAAAAAAAAAACAACACTCCTCACAGTGTGACGGAGGAGACGCCTTTGCCGCGACCCCTGAGAACCAGCTGCGCAGCCAACTGGCTCCGACCATTATCGAGTGCAATTCAGCAAATCACAAGGTGTGCATTCCCAGAGTATCTGCCTGCTCTAGCGGCACATGAGAACATAAACACTTCATCTTTTTGTGTCCACTCACAGACACTGTGGTGAATAACAATAGTTTTGCAATGATGATACCATGAGTAGAGCGGCACAAATAGGTTGCCTATGGTGCCGCTTTCAACGCATTGCTTATTCATTCAAGCATTCAACAACGCAAATAGCAAATGCTATAACCTTTACTTGAATATTTATAAGGCCTTATTAAAGTGTTTATAGCTGTGTTATGAAGGGCTAATAAATGCTTGCAGTTACAATGCTGTGCAAATGTTTGAGTATTTTGTCTCACAAGAATATCCTCCGGAAAGGGGATGCAAGAAGCAAAACCACCCTCAGTGGCAGACGCTGTTATTATTCAACATGAGAGTTCATAATTGCAGCCATGTTAATTGGGTGAAAAAAGACAATAACTGTAATGATTTAGGGAAACAATTAAGCTAAAGGCAGAGTGGTGATTAAAAAGGGCTACGTTCACCTAGCGTAGCCAACTTTCCATTTAGGTGCCAATCATAAGAGGATTTCTGTCCTTACATTAATGTAATCGAATCGCGGTCTCCAATGGAGTCACGCAATGCTCGTCTGGCCTCGCAGGAATGGGAGGCCATTCATGGCTTTTATCATTGCCCCACATCAGGCATGAAGAGGATGCTCTCTCTCTCTCTCTCTCTCTCTCTCTCTCTCTTTCTCTGTCTGCCTCTGAGGTCTACTTACGGGAGAAAAGAACATTTACACAACTGCCACATTACACTGTGTATCAGGCACCACCATAGTACATGGCGAATTATAATTATGTAACAGTGCTCAGCACAGCATATGGACTTAAGAACCAGTCATATGGAAAATGTCTAGATGAGCAGTCGACATGAGAAGAAGACTGGTTATGTTATGTGCTATCGTCCAACAAGACCACAACAGCCATTCACAAAATGTAGTGTCCATTGGTCTCAGACTCTTTTACATTTAGTACCTATTTGTCTCAAATGTTAACAAAAAGCCGTAATGCCAGGAAACCCATGATGTCACACTGAGGGCCAATAGGTACATAAATAGGTTATATATCTAGCTGTACATCTAACACATTATTTACATTCATTAGTGGAGGGCAATATTCAAATTCCACCACTCTCATTTCCTGTCACAATAGAGGAATACATTAACCATGATCCCCATGCTATACACTGGTAAAGATGTTAATGCTATATCTTTGAGTATAGCTCACAGCACAGACAAACAAATATCCAGATTTGCAAATTTGAAAATGTACGTCCAAATACACTGGAAACTGACAGCGTTGTGTTGATGTAGCAAAAAGTTCCAACAAGCTTCTTTTAACATGTTGTTCACAATCTAGATTGACCAACTTCTTCACAGCTCCTCTGCAAGTTTAATATTTGTGCAGTTTTTGTGTATTACACAGGTGTGTACAATGTGTATTGTATTTACATTCAATATGAAGCAACTAAGATGAAAACTGGAAAATTACTTGAGGGTAGGTTTTGGATTGTTTTAACTGCTTACACATTCTGTTCATTGACTGACTAACAAAACGGCTCATTATCTAAATGTAACCTAAACATTTTCTCAGAAGAAAAAATGAAATCGGCTGATTCCATATTTTCTCCATATTGCAATTATGCAGTATTTTAAAAGTTTTGTATGTATACAGTGCATGCACAAAGGGTGTATGGTTTAAGCATAATTATGAGGAACATGGAAATAAAACTGAGCTTTTCAAATAAACCTGCTTGAAGGTCTTAAAATATAAACATCATAAAATGTAACCTGGTGACGATTCAGTGATTAGGACCCTATTCCGCCGGATTCACAACATTCATTTTGAATATGTTATTTGTTTGCATTTGCATCTGCGTTTGAGCTTAAATCAACCTGAATCATATCTGCATTTACTGCAGGTTCTGTGTTTGCAGCCAAAATGAGTTCATAAGTAAAATATTTCTCTTGCATTTCCCTTCCTTTTAAGGAAATCATTTGCCTAAAAATATACCAGATATCTGATCCCTGAATGACAAAATTGTCTTTCATTTGCTCCATTTGTCAAGTCAGAATCTTCAGAGCTCAGCAATGTTCATTCTTCAAGGGGTCACGCTCTGGGTAAAATCCACTTTCAGAATGAAAGCGCAATTGTTTTATTACTCAGGAGATATTTGATTTAATAATGTTTTTTAATAATAATAATAATGTTTTCTGAAAGCTACTCAAAAAAACTCAACCTATGGTATCTCGGTGATACAAGATAGGTAATGTTGTCAAATAGGTCTACATAACATTTTAAATTTCGACTTCCTGAACAATTATATTGACAAATTACTGCGAGCAGATAAAAGCAGAATTCTAAAGGACTTTCTACATGACACTTGGCTGGGTAGTTTCTACCCAGGATGACTGGATTGTGACAGGTAATCTAAAGCGTGACATATCACCCACTTCAAACGTAAACAAAATTTGATAAGGTAACAGCATGAAAACACCCATTCATCCTTTGCACTTTGTGTTAACAAGGAGCTTCTTGTTGTTTCAGTTCTCCCTTCTTCCTTTCCTCTGCTCATCTAAACACACGCACACACATACACATCCCCTTAAACACCCACACATACACACACTCACACGCTCACGATCCATCTCTTACACACCCAGTTGCAGCTTCCAAGATGTGAAAAAACTTAAAAGTTTTGACTTTGAGACTTGTTTACCTGCCAATAATGTGCTCCCCTTCTCTCGCTCGACCTGCGGCATGTCCGAGAACGCTGCCATTGCTGCATGCATGTGCCAACAGACTCCCACCAAAAGACTCAGCGTCTGACAGCCTCCTGCTCAGCGTTGCAACTCACTTCTGCAAGCTGGTCCCTCTCCTCGGCTTCCTAATCTCACTCTGTCGGCAGGGGCGGAGCCACGCCTTTAGGGATTTATAATTAGGGATTTATAATCAGTGGTGACCACAATCAAGCGCAAAGAGCAAAGAGCGTTGCACGAGTAGCACCATCTGATCCTGACTGCTATAGCTGAACCCCATCTCTCTCTCTCTCTCTCTCTTTTTCTCTCTCACCCTCTGCCCAGAGGTCCTGCCAGACTAGAACAGTTTCAAGCTCAGCATTGATTTCCAATATTCTATTGTCACTTCCAATTGTTAACAATCCGCCGCCCTGGATGAGTAGAGCGCAGGCCTAAAGATGTGTGGAGTATATGTGCTGAACAAACACCGGCATGGGAGCTTCAGTCGGCGTGTCTGTGAGTCAGTCTGAACTTGTCGCTTGAGAAATTGACAGGTCATAATGACATGATATGATGCTCTTACAGGCCTTGCAAAGTGGACGGTGGGAGCTTCAGATCATTGAGTAGAGTGGAGAGACCCCTGCTATTGGATCACATGACTCACACATCCCTAAAATCCTATCCTAAACCTCTTAGGGCCACGGCGGGTGAGGCTTTGAGAGGATGTTTGAGAGGATGCTTTTTTTTTTTTTTTTTTTGCTTGCCAGCGGGGGAAATCTTCTGAATGACATGGCTCATATCAAGCGCAAAGACTGCGTTTGGCCTTTGCGCATTTGCAAAAGTGATCAAATGAATGGGAGAGATGACATGACAGGAGTATGTGAAAGCAGGTTTCAGAGATGAGCGTATGTGTGAAGGCTGTGTCAGAGAACCAATGAGTGTGTGTATCTCTGTTAGAGAGTGTATGTGTGTGTGTGTTTGTGAGCTTTTCTGTGTGTGTGTGTTTGTGAGCTTTTGTGTGTGTGTGTGTGTGTGTGTGTGTGTTTGGAGAAGTGCTCTGCAGCTACTTATAGGGGTGTGTGTAAGCAAGTATTGCAGAGTGTGTTCAAGATGTGTGTTTGAGATGTGTTTGTGTGTGTGTGTCTGTGTGTGTGTGTTTATGTGTATTTGCACACGCAGAGAAAGAGAGCAAGAGAGAGAAAGCCTATTTGCTTGTATCACAGTGCATCACGACCACATGTCAGCGGACAGACGGCCCAGCGTGGCTTGGTGTGGCTGAGCAGCAGAGTGGCCCTACCGAGGTCAAGCCGAGCACTCATGTGCCGCCTGAGTCCTGAGAGAGCAGCTCACACAGTTAAAAGCCTGGCACCGTTTTTAACCTCACACTTCCTAACAGAGCCTGCAGCAGCCACACATCTCAGCTCCAGCCAGACGCCCCCCTTCTCCCTTGCCCTCCCCTACTGGCCCACACACACCCTCCCCCAGGATGTGAAAGTACACAGGCATAATATGACCAAACTACTATAGAAAAGACATGATGACACAAGTCTACAAGAATGGCATTAGTCACTCTTTACTGTGCTCTATCGAAGCTATGCATTTCACTTTCTTCAATGTGTGTGCGTGCTTATGCATGTGTGTGTGTGTGTCTATGTGTGTGTGCGTTTCAAGATCAATGATGTACATGTCACATTATTAAATGTGAATTTGCTTTGAACGCCTTTTTTGCTCACTTTAACAATAAGCTCCATTGAATCTTGTACAGACCACAGTGATTCAAAATCATAAGCCATGACTCTGTCTGAAGCACTTCACGCAGCACATCAAACACAGACTACCAGCCCTCCTCATAATAACTGCGCCGCAGATCTTTTCTCATGAAAAGTCACTCACTACCTTGAAAGCTTCCCCCTTTTCAACAGTCTTAAATCCATGCCGACGTCGTCTTAAACCCTGCGCTGAAGGGTCAGTGAATTTGACTTTTTCATTCGCGGTTCAATGCGATAAAGAGTCAAAACGAAGAGTTCTGGTTTCCACACTATCTGGCGCTGTCTCAGGCATGAAGTCCTTTTTAGGTCATGTTCGTGTCCCTGCGAGCCGTTTAGCTGATTGTCTATTTGATGCACTCGGAAGAAGGTGAAGACGACCAGCTGATTCATGGGTTTACTTTTTATCATTCTAATAACAAAGCGCTGCCCTGTTCTTTGCAGAAATCGCCCACACAATAAGCTTTTCATCTGTCCATACACACACAAAAACTCTCTCTCTCTCTCTCTCTCTCTCTCACACACACACACACACACACACACAAACAAACAAACAAAAAAAATCTAAATACAGTCTTTATAGAGACTTTCAATGGAGGTGATGGTTTCATAATATGTGACTCTTGAAAAGCAAAATGTGTGTGTGTGTGTGTGTGTGTGTGTGTGTGTGTGTGTGTGTGTGTGTGTGCGCGCGCATCATGAGCTTTACCCCATTCTTAGTCATTACTACAAGACAGTAACTCAGTAACTAACTCAATTACGGAGCAAAACGAAACAGCTCATTCAACACTGATAGTCACTCAAAATGCCAAGGCAAAGCCGCTACAAACAACCATTGCACAAATAATAAATTCATTATGTACAATTCTCTAAAGTTTCAGTGTGTGTCATGTTTTAGCCTTACTTACCAGGAGGAGGTGGTCAAGCTCACATTGACTGATCTTCCTGATATCTCTCCGATATCTGTCCAGTATCTCTCTCTCTCTCTCACCCTCAGGTCTCCCCTTTGCAGGATGCCAGTCTTTGAAACCCTACTCTGGATGCAGAATGAAATCAGTGCCCTGTGAACTTCCCCCGCTTTCTCTCTCTGTCTTTCTATCTCTCTCTCTCTCTCTTCCTCTCTCTCTCGCTCTCTCTGCTGTGCTCCTGCAAGTGGATAACTGACGTGTTGCTCGCGGAGCAGCTGGTTGGAGCAGGGGGAGAAGAGCAAGTCTGTGCGGCTCTCAGTGAGTGTGCCCTCGTTCATCTGTTCGCTCTTTCACTCACTCACTCACTCACTCGCTCCCTATCTCTCTTCCTGTCTCTCTCTCTCTCCCTCGCTCTTGCACTGGCAAGGCTTTCCTGCAGCTTCTGCTGTTGTGTGCAGTGTATTAGACAGAGCAGCACAGATGATTTGTGTTACTTAGACCCTTCTTCTCCTCTTCCTCCTTCCCACCTCCTCCACCACCTCCACTACCAACTATACCCCCCTCCGCTCTCCCTTCTCAGAACTGGGGGAAGGTGTCAAATGCTGGTGGACTTCACTAAACACTTCACACTCCAAATACATGCACATCAACTCATTCGTCTGGTCTAATCATCTGGGAATGTGTATTTGTGTCTCTGTGTGTGTGTGTGTGTGTGTGTGTGTGTGTGTGTGTGCATATGTGTGAGCGTGGCATATGTCTGTGAGTGCACTCTCTTTCAGAAATGCTGGGGATGGTGTGTGTGTCTGTGTATCTCTGTGTGCCCTCTAGTTAAAAAAAGGGCTAATAGGGGGGAGGAGTGTGTGTGTTTTGGGGTGGGGGTGGGGTGTTGTTTCTCCTTCATCATGTGGTATTGTTAAAGCAGTCTGATATGTGAGATGCTCATTAGATCTGGCAGATCAGAGTAGCATCTTAAGCCAGAGAGACCATAGTTTCTAGTGCTCACTTTGGAGGAAAATCAAGACTATCAAAGCAGTAATCACAGACTAAATGTACAACAATCCTTCTTTGTAGAAGGCTAGACTGCAGTGTCGTTCTCCTTTGTAAAGGAGAGGAACAGATGAAAGGATCTGTCATTGCAATAATATGGTCTACCTGAATAAATGAATCAGTAACATAAATTAATGGTAATGTAAAAATTAAATTCATGTAAATTAACACTTAAGGGTGGCAGTTAGTGTGTATAATTATGGTTCAGTGTTCAAAGTGCCACTGAATTACTTGCTATTGACAGCTGAATGCTGTAGCCAGTGTGTGACCTTACCTATGGAAAAAAAGGTCAGCAAAGATCACAGCTGTGTGAAATTGACAGATAGGGTGTCTGCCGGTGACAAGTCAATTATAGATGCTCAGCTTCTGTGTCCAACGCATTGATCTACCACAGAGAGGGAGAAAAAAACATACAAGTAGTATAATTACATGATCATCATGGGGAAAGTAAAATTTGCCAATAGTGTTCAAACACCGCAATGTTATATTAACAGAGGATAGTTGATACACATAATTATATACACTGATGATACTTATTACTCTTTGTACCAAGCTGCAGAATGTTCAGTTGAGGAGGACATGAGAGCTGAGTAGCCATTGTCTAGAAAATGATTTAATTGTTCAGAAAACCACATGGAAATGGCTACTGGAACATCATAAAAGGCTTGTGTTTACTAGGTTCATCCTTGCATAGTGAGAGAAATCATGTGAAGAATATCAATCCTAGCAGAAAGGAATGTGCCTACTACTAAAAGTGCATGCACTGTACCCTAACAATCCTCATCCTCCAATACACACTCTAATTATCAATATGTTGCAGGAGTGCAAAATTTCTGATTTTAATCTGCCATGCTGGGCATCCAAATTGTAACAACTGACAAAAAAAAAATACTTTTTATACTTATCAGGGTAAAAATAAAGTATCTGTTATATTTTTGTTTTGCTATGATTCCCCACAGATGCAGCTGCAAGGAAGGATTTTTGTTCTTTTATCAAAAATGGGTCAGGTAGTGTTGCTATGGATACAAGTAGTTTCTATGCAAACACATAATTTCAAGTAATTAAAAATGTACGACTTAGTAAGACCAAGGAGCTCCATAAGCATTATTAATAATCAACAAAAAACAATGGCAATGGATGCTTTGCTTTTTATTGTGGCCCTTTATTGTTACCCCATGTTGCTTCACACCACTTATCACCAATAAACACTCTGTGCAGTCCCCTGTAATACAATGGACAGGTCGGCTACACTGGAGAACACTGCAAACAAATAGCCAACAGGAGGTGTGAAGGGTGAAATTCGCCCAGGCGTTTCGAACACCTACAGTGCACCACCACACCCACTATGGATTTCCATTCTCTGACTATTGCAATGGGTCACTCGCTAGGAAAACCTCTCTGGGACTGATCGAATGCTTTTAATTACACTGACCACACTGTCCACACCAACGGTCAGTTTTAACAAAATAATTACAGTGCATGCGCATAAATCCAATAAATCCTATTAGAATTATTAACGTCACTCGGTATTCGAAAACCTAGATTCTCATTAGCCTTTGTCAGTACAATGATATGAGACGTAAACAGAGCTAGCCCTGTTTAGGCTATACGTTTTTTGCTTGTGATTGCTAATGCTAGTGGCACAGAGATAATAATAGAATTTGGGGCATAGGTTGGGTTGCTGATATTACATGCTGTACAGGCTGTACATAGAGGATGTGACGCTTGATTCCCACCATGGTCATGTCAATGTCATGTATAAATATGTAAATCAGGCATTATACACTTAAATATATGTTAATTATCTAAATTTTGGCTTGTACCGTAAGGGTAAACAATTTAAACAGCCTAACCTGTGTATTTTCTAGAGGCCTACACCCAGTAATGTAATTCAATATGTACTGAGATAAGTCGCACCTTCTTCCACACCATGTACACTGCATAATCTTCTATAGGATTTGCATTGTATTTAAATGCATTGATTCTGAATGTACACCCATGGGGCTTTAATAGGTAGTGCATCCTAAAATTGTCCATGTTAACATTCAATTTCATTTTCAGCATAGCCAGATTTTTCACAAAGAGTTTGTTTGGTTGGTGTGAGCTCCCATAGCCCACAGCCTAAAATGTATGCCAATTATCACATATTTCAGGAGATAATGGCTGAAGAATTTCAGAAAACTTAATATAGTAGTAAGTATTGTCTTAATGTAAATAATCAGCTGGGGAAGTTTTCTGGGGATATCTAATTAATTTTTTACCCTGTTCACCCTTAATATATCCCTCCATAGGATTAGAATGGGCATAAAGAGGGTGAGAACACACACAAAGCTACCACCAACGCAATGCTATCATTTATTTTCTAACTCTAGGATGGTCTACCATTCCAAAAATCACTATGTGCCTTACTGCCTTCAGATGGCACCGACCAACACTCTGGCTTAAGGACTAGAACCAGCTTCCTTAATTAAATACTATTAGTCCAAAATTAGAATTCTCCAGGATAGCAATACAACATGCTGCCACAAGAAAATCATTGAGGAATCCAATACTGTAGGCCTATGTGACAAGCAACCTCCAAAACCCAAGCAACAACTGTGACAATCATGCCAAACCGTCTGGCAGACTGACACTGGGGTGGCTACATAAAGCATCTGTTCCACCAGCCCGACATGCAAGCAGATACCTTTTACAGCAGTAAAGGTGAGATGCTCTGACGTAGTCTTGTAGTCACTCGCTAAGGTGCTTATACTGCATGTGTCAGTGTTGGAAGAGGCTCAGTCGACTGTGCGCCACAGAGAGAATATTGAAAGCAAGATGAAGTTAATTGAAGAAACCCTACTGAAAGCAAAACAAAACAAACAAACAAAAAAAACACTTGACCAGCGTTAAATAGTTCACATTGTTTAGGATGGTCCAACCATTTTGTGATGGTCATTATCTGGTTTGCTAGTCTTACTTCATCATTTTTGCTGGCTTTTCCAGCAATCCAGCAGTCCATGATCAGCATACTCTGGCAGTATCCAGTTTGTTAGCTTGGTCTTGCCACCATTAACACCAGCCTGTCCAGTTTTGGCCCAACCAGCTAAACCATCAAAGACCAGCAAGGGCTGGTATAAAACCTTCAAAAATCATCTTAGACCAGCTAAAAACAGCTCCCAGCATTATATATAGGTGTACCCTTTCCCCCCTTTTTTATCACCTGGAAAGTCATCTAGAAGGGTAAACTTGCATCTGTTTGAAGAGAGACAGAAAAGGGGGGGTTGAGGTGAGCACACAGACAACAGCTTTGACCGTCTTAAGCATGTATGGATAAGACTGTATCTCTAAGCATCAGACCCAACTGGCCGTTAGTTAGGACAGCCTACAGAGAGACACATTACATAACGGCGTCACAGACTGTCAGTACAGAGGGTCTGCTCTGCACTGTCCACAGATATTAATCTTGGCTCATCTGCTTGGAGTAATCAATTAGTCCCTATACCACAGCAAATTTTGGGCTGCCAGCCAGCATGTGTAAACTGTTTAAATCATAGCATGGGAGAGAAACAGGACTCAAGAGGCCTGAGGTTGGCTGGTGATCAGGTGTATTTTTTCAGAATCAAGTCTACATTGATGCAACCTCTATTTAGAGTGACAATTAAATAGGGGTGGGAATCGAGAACCAGGAATTGAGTAGAGTCAATAATCGAATGCTTCAGTTCACTGGTGTCATAGCCCTAAGACATTATCAATTCCTCTTATCAATGCCCACATGTTTTTCAGACCATTGTCAATTGGTCTTTCAGATACAAAATTGAAATGGATAACACAGCTCTGTGTGGTTTTCCTCATTCTAATAAGCTGCTATTGTCACTTTAGTTGTATAGGCAATATTATTGGAATTGATAGGAAGGAATTGATAAAATAATTGATGAAGAATTGGACCGATTAGCAGAATTGTCAATGGCACTGATATTAATAAAATCCTATCAAGTTCCACCCCTACAATTAAGCCAGTTCTGAAGTTTTCATTACACACCTGTAAAGTGACTGAAATTTAAGGGGAAAGAAATAGAACGGCTTACAAGTAGCGCCAAGTTGCATTTTAGTCTCAAATCAACACAAAATGCTTCATTTCAGTGTTTATCAGCCCAGTTATTCTTTTGAATGGGTTGTGATTTTATAGAACACCCATTTTCCATGGTAAATCCAAAGCCCGTTCATAATTTAAGCACAGAGCTTTTGTCTATGTACAAAAAGCCTAATACTATCACATTCCTGTTTAACACACAGGGGCTGGTGAGACTAATTGAGGCTGGGGCTGGTCAACGGGCAGGCATTAGTGAGTCTGCGGAAGAGCTCTGTTATCCCGGGATGAAGAGATGTGCTTCAGTGAAGAGCCCCTCAGTGTCCAGTGGGGGTTGGGTTGGGTGGGAGTGGTGTGGTGTGGGATGGGGCGGGTGAAAAAGTGGTGGGGATGACCCTTCAGCACATGGGAGTGAACCGCAGCCAAGCAACGAGGAGAAGGGAAGTTGTTTGCGGGGTACGAGAGGAGAGGAGCCGTGCTGTCCCGCCTGGGGCTGTGGGAAAGTGGAGCATCCTGGGAGAGCAGTGGCGTCAGTGGGCCAAGCCAAAAACGAGGAGAACAAAAGTTTGCCTATCGGCAGCGCTGACATCGGTGGGGTGAGACAGGAGGCAAGAGGCTGCCTCAAGTGTAAGACGCATCCTTCACAAAAATGTTTTTTCACAGCGTGCCAAAGAGGTTGGACCAAGCATTTCCCCTTAACTTGGAAAAAAAGAGACAGGATGGAAAAACTCTCAATGAGTGAATATTATGCTTTGTAATAGCTTATAAAGACACTATTTCAATTGTTAGTTAACGTTCAGTGACGTTAACATTGACATTCTGACCATTCATTTGGAATTTTTAGACATTGTATTTTATTCCCTGTTCTCCCCGATGAAATATCTTTTGGAATGTTCTCAGAGAAATTAAACGACTCCATACGGCCCATCAGCGCATACAGGCAGCCTCTGCTTAAATGGCCAAGACAGTTACGAGCTGTAATATAACATTACAGCAGTACAGGGAAAAGGTTTGTGTATATGCCTTGTAATTAACCTCATGGCAGAGAGACATCGTAGCACTGGCCACATCATAAAGGACATTAACCCCTCGCTCTCTGTGTCATATCTCTGACTGCTCTTTTGCATTTGCTTCCTTACATTTGGATGATTTGAATGCCCCCACTCATTAAGCTCCCATAACGTTCATCCTCTATAGGCTCACATCAGCACGGCTTGAACTGGCTTGCTATGAGCCTGACTGACCATGAGGCCACACTCTCAAGTAGTCAAGCCGACGGGGCCCCCCCATTCAGGTCACTGACGTCGCGTTACCTTACTTTGTATGGAGCGCACACCTTCAGGGCAACGGTGCCCCGAGGATGGGGAGTCCGGTCCACCATTTAGGTCAATGATGTCGCATTACCTCTGCTTGTGAGCGCACACCATCAGGCCAGAGGTGCTCTGGCAATGAAGCCTTGCCAAATGTGTCACTTTCTTCCAGGGGCTGGGCAAACCCAGCTGAGTCAGGTGATTTCGACAGACGTGGTCTGAGGAGGACCATTTGAGGAGGATGAGAAGAGATCCAACACTTCTAGTGGCTTTCCTCCCCCCACACCCCCTACCACCTTCCACACATTCTGCAGACACAACACACACACACACACACACACACACACACACACACACACACACCTCCGGCCAGTACCCAGCACTGACCATCAGCCGGTGGCATGGGCACTCTGTCTCTATCAATCTCAGCCTGGCTGCTGACAGGGGCAGCACAGATTTAGAACAGAGCAGTCGCTCACTTGACAAGGTATTAATGAGTCTGCCTTGATAAAATGTGTCAGGAAGCATGGACTAATTAAGGCAGGATCTGACCAAAACATGACAAGACACTATGTATGAACAACAGATTTGTCTTCCGGCTTCACTGGGGAGGTGGTGGTGCACCAAGTTCGGTGTGGCCAAAGTTTTGTCGCACAGGGGCTGGGGGGCTGGGGATCGGAGAGCCTCATGAAATACAAGCAGACACTGAATGGAGACCTTTGTACAAGATAAATAAAAAAAACATCTTTAATACAACATTAAAAAAAAAACAGTTGCTTTCAGTAGTCACAAGCCATAATCAACAGAATCAGTTTTCGGCTGGGAATGAACTTAGACATAGGGTGAATTCCAGTGTTCTCCCTAAGCCTAAATCATGAACCCTCAAACAACCGTAGCCATGCTGTTTAAAGTCACTGAGTGGTGTCGGCTGGAAAAAGAATCACAGAATGTGGTACAACATACTAATAGCCAACCGGCAGCTAGTTCTAACTGACTGGAGCCAGAAACTGACTTTCAGCTTCATTTTCCTTTGCCCAGTTCAGTTAGCGTTTGCTGCCAGTTGACTATTCGGTCTCTGTTATAGCAAATTTACTCGTCATTTTTTTGACAGCTCTAAGTGACCTTGAACAAAAGGGCTATAGTTGGATTTACTGTTGGATGTATGCGCTATCGCTTCGAGGCGCATGAATCAGCCAGTCGTGAAGTCGATTCACGCCGATTAAGTGTTTTAGGGTTCAGGGCCTACGGCACAGGGTAGACATTTGGATTACAGTCCATTTCTGTCTGGGAATAGACACAGATTGTGACGGAGCAGAGCAGGGATTGAGGCTGTGATGGAGAAAAGTGCACCAGGAAGTGTGTGTTGCACTCAGTAAACAAACCTGAAGTGTATCACACAGTGCACAAAGAGGCAACACACACACACACGCACACCATAAGCCCTTCATAGGCTGAACAGCTGAATTAGATACTCCAACATACTCCAGCACACTATGGTTTATACATAATACAAATACAGCATACAGTGTTTACATCAGAGGGGCCATATATAATCTGTAGTTCAATGTAGGATGCAAGGATATGCCAGATAAATCTTTATGCACCCGGACAGAGAGCAGGGAAGCTTTGGGAAAGTATGTCCAAATCCTCCAAATCCTTTTTTTGTGTGTGTGTGTGTGTGTGTGTGTGTAATGATCCCACAGTGGCAAACAGACACGTAGTCAAATGACATGAGAAGAAGCACAGAGGCCACTCGAGCCTGCCCCCTAGCTGTCTGGCAGATCCAAACATGGCCATGCAGTGAAGTCAGCCAGCCATCATCAGACAGGACAGTTATGGCTGACCGAGCACCTCTGGAGAGAGGGGCTGATCCTCTCAGACACGCGACGCAATGCAGTGTGTCCCTGGGAGGGAAACCTTATCTCTCCGCGGCCTCCTCCTCCACCTCCTCCTCCTCCCTTTGTTGGGAGGCCACCTCCCTGCCCGCCATCCACCATCTTTACAAAAAAAAAAAGAACTTTTGAAGAGGAAACTACAAACTTTCAAGGCCGTTTGAAGGCATACGAAACTGCAATAAATAATAAAAAAAAAATCCTTTGGGACGTGAAGCATCTCCGTGTCTTTGCTCCCTCCCATTGGTCTAAAGGTGGATCATTTATAATGGATGACACATGTCCTTGTGTTTGCTGACAGAATCTGGCGCTGTTGGTATTGTATGGGATCTGGGGATTATAGAGTTAGCAGATGTTTGATGGTGGTGATGGATGAATTTAAAAGCAGCTAGCGTTTTCACCTAGAGATGGCGGCAGTAGTTGTCTGGTGTTACCGTAATGAGGAATTGTAATTTAGGCACAAGTAATCACATTATGCGTGGTAAATACTCCAGAATGTGCTGGCAGCCCTGGGGAGCAGCACATGCACACAGCAAGAAGGTTGCAGTCTATGGCCAGTGACTAGCCAACTGGTTCACAAAAAAAGAAAAAAAAAAACTGACAGGAAGAGAGGTTAATACCAACATGGTTCTGGGAGTTCTGTAGGTCTCTTCACGAAAAACAAGCCAAACAACCCCCTTTTTTGCAAATGAATATGGATTGTGTCTCCTGAGAACATCCTTATATTCATGATGATGCATTTGTCCTTCCATTCATGCCGAGATTAATTTTCTTTCATAGGAGGGTTTGGGAAGGTCACACCTAATTGCACAAGGACTTTGTGGGGAAAACTGGGTCACTGTGAGGAGGCTTTGTGATTGGAGCTCCTCTCGAAGGGTTAAATAGGTCAGGATACACCACAATGCAGTGCTCCTTCCTTGACACTTGTATACTGATGTAGGGGATTGCAGGCAATTGAGGAAGATGAGGAGGAGGAGGAGGAGGAGGGGGGGGGGGGGGGTCAGCTCATGAGAGAGGTCACTGGTGGCTGGGAAAGTCACTCGAGGCACGTGTTGATATTCTTGCCATCCGAGGCTTCCTCCAACAAGGAGACGTGAAAGTTGGGGGAGAGGGAAAGGTGAGAGATGCATCCCACCAGGCCCCTCATGTACTGTCTGTGCGTGTGCAGAGAGATCTCTTTCATCCCCCCTGCAGAAGAGAGAGGGAGTGAGAGAAAGAGAAAAATGAGTGAGAGAGAGAGAAAGAAAGAAAGAGGGAGAAAGACAGAAAGAAATAGAGAGAGAGATAGAAAGAAAGAAAGAAAGAAAGAAAGAAGGAGAGAGAGAAAGAAAGAGAAAGAGAGTGAAAGAGAGAGAAAGAATGAGTGCACATCAGCACACATGCTTTGACACATCCTTCAACATAATATCATCACCACCATCATAAGGCTAGGACTACACCAGGTAAAGCATAAAGTTCATGTCACATCACATCAAGTCACATAAAAGACTGATATATATATATATATATATATATATATATATATATAATGTATGCAACATATGTGACAATTTCTGAGTAGTCACATAGTATAGTTAACAATTAATCAATTCATTGATTATCATTGCAACAATTGAAAAAGCCTCAACCTCACACTCTTCAATGGGGACTCACCTATATACAAAGGTCCATTTGAGTTGAGTTGCCTCATTCTGCCTGGCGACTGTCCTCTACTGGTCTTCTGACCATCAACAACCAGACGGCCAAACTGCCCATCTCTGAGATGTAAAACAGAGAGCTGAGTGTCACTAGAACTATGAAGCAGACATGACGGTTAAAAGAGACTAGTCAAAGACAGATTAGTACAACTATTATCAGTGAATGTGTCAGTTAAAGGATACCCTTACAACAGGGCTGACAGTGTTGCAGTCAGTGGTGATAAATGTTGAAGAGCTAATCCCTGAAAACAGTCCATGACTTTGTAACACTTTGTTTGACCATCTTGACCGACCAAATGCACATGGAATAAACTGGATGCTTTACCGTACAGCTTTCAACTGGTGCCATCGACCATCATTAAAAGTTCCATTGACCACCACCACTCCAAGACCGCTACCCAGATCAAAGCTGAGGAGAGAGTGTGATCTTTGGTTACATGTACATTACCAGAGTTCAGTGAAATTGAAGCAACACCAACAATTTTCCACTTGCTTTTTAAATCAAGTTTGCCATCCAAATAATTTTTGAAGATAGTCATACAAAGGCTTGATCAAGAAAGCTATCTTCCTCACACACCAACCAGAAAATGCATTATGTGGTTAGTTCTGATGTTTGGACAGGAACACACTGTGAAGATGTTTAAAAAAAGGTTTCACAGCTTGAAACTAAAACTATATTACCAGATGACATGAGCTGCCTTAAGCAGGCTTTTGGCATTAAATATTAAATATCTTATCAAACACTAGCCTACATCTATTATATTAGCTATTATTAGTATATTATATTATACTAATATTATCTATTAAGTTTATTGTTGAAAATGTTATCTATGTATCCATCAATCTATGTAATGATCTATCTCTCTTTCTATCTATGTAGTAACCCATAACTAGAGCACACTTGTCAAATGACTGAAGCAAGACTGAGGAAAGGAAAGGAAGGGCGTCCACCTGTAGATGAGCGCTCCGCCCTGCAAACCCAGCGACATGAAGTCAGTGCCGGCGACACCAGGCCCCTCCCCTCGCCACAGCAAGAGGCCGTTGGGGGCAGAGCATCGGAAGCGCAGTTGCACATGGGTCCGCAAGCCAGAGAGCCTGACAGAAGGGAGGGTGGGGGGGAAGGGCATTAGAAGGACGAAGCAAGTGATGTCAAGAGTCAGCCACATAAAGAAAGACAAACGGATGAGGAGAAAAACACTGACAGAAAACAACTGCACAGAGAATTGTTTTTTTATGCATGCTAAACCTACTGTATGGTTTTTGTGAAGGCTACACACAGTATCTCAGCTCAGAGGTTTAAAGAGTTGTATTTTTTATATTGTTGTATCTCATTTTGTTTTGTTTTATTTTAAACAAATAATTGAAAACTGTTTTGGTGGCGTACCGTTTTAAAATATTTCTGCTGTCGAATCTGAGGTAGCTTCGGCCAGTGAAGAGGGGGACCTCAATGTCTTCTGTCACCACTAAGAGGGAGGTAAAAAAAGAATGTTAACTTAATAAGAACATTTACTTAAAATAAAAAACATTATGTCTACAAATTTGGTACGGTGTTTTGATAACTGTGTTTTGAGTTTTCAAAACAATTGAAAAAATAAAATACACCTATAACCTACAAGTTAATTGGTTTTGTGTGTAGTTTAACTCTACCACCACATGCACATCCACATGAGGCTTTGAAAATAGAAAACCCACAACATGAATCTAACTTGCCTAGCAATCTAGCATGCCGCACATAAATAAACAAAATAGAAACTGCAGCCCATTTAGTCCCTCTGTATTCTAACCCCACACTAACTCGAGTAAAATCCTGAATAGCTACACATTTGGGTTTCAGTTTGTCATTTGCTCAGGAGAATAGCGTGAGGCCGTCCGCAACGGACAAGAAAAAGGGTGGGGGGTGGGGGGGGGCACAAGGGCACTTACTGTGGAGGCACAGGTCGGCGCACGCTACACGGCAGCCGGAGCCCACGGAGGGGGGCAAATCAAGACACACATTAGTTCACTGGAAGCGCCATGCGGAGACAGTTTACAGCAGTTACAGCAGTCACAGCAGTCACACAAAACCAAAACACAGCAGGAACACATGCAAGAAGGGACGGAGAGAAAGAGAGAGATAGAGAGAGAGAGAGAGAAACAGAACAGTGGACGGTCTCCCAGATGCCACGCAGATGCAATTCAGATGCTGCCAGGGCATCTTATAAATAGAGTTGCATGCCCGGACTGTATGTGTGTGTGTATGTGTGTGGGTGCATGTGTGTGTGCACATGTAAGTGTATGTGAATAGTGAGAGAAAGAGAGGGAGAAAGAGAGAAAAAGAGAGAGACAGAGGCTATGCAAACTTCACCTTGCAAATACATTATTTCTGAGTTAATGCAGAATAGCATACACAATACAGGCATCTTACATCTTCATGCAGTCATCCTGTCTTCTGATGAAAAATCGAAATCCTTCCGAGTTAAGAGTCAATCAACAGTTTTCCACGTTATAATATTACTCGTATGCACAGAAATGAAAGTTGAAAAAGAGTTGAAAAACATATACAGCACGTTACCCAGGCCGACACAAGATACACAACTGAAGCGTTTTGTTTACAGAGCGTATGGGGCAACAATCACCCTCTACTATAATCAGTGGAAAAGCCAATGGGATGGCAATGGGCACACTCTAAACAATGAGTCCAGTGTTCTAAAACTGCTTTTTTTCTGCTCAGTGGACACAGCGCTTCAGTTAAGCTCCTGGTCTAGCTCTGGTTGGTAGCGAGGGTATGGATGACCTTGTTGACAGTGATTTCCATGGAAGCCGAGCGGGCAGTCGCACTGGTACTGGTCCTCTCTGGGTTGGCACAGCCCAGCGTTGGCACATGGACGGGCACGGCAGGGGTGCTCCGCGTTGCCTACGTTAACCCCTCCAGCGACGATGCGGTAAGCGGGATCACACGGTCATTCAGCAAGACCTGGTAGCACAGGAGAAGTGAAACAGAAATATCACACACCGCATCAAAAGTCCAGTGTCACTGAAAATCTGAGTGCAGGCACGCACACACACACACACACACACACACACACACACACACACACATTAATCAGCATTAATGTACATAGATAGATAGATAGATAGATAGATAGATAGATAGATAGATAGATAGATAGATAGATAGATACTTTTAGTATCCCATAGCATTTCCCAGTATTCTTAAGCTTCCACAACATGGCATACAAACATTATAAAAACATACAGAATAAATCATGTGTGCCTTTTATATATATATATATATATTGCTGTGTTCTATAATATATATATATATATATATATATACATATATAATCTACACACTGTAAGAGGAACATATAGTAATAGAGTTTATACACACACACGCACGTGTGAACATACTAGTCCTGGTGGTACAAATACAAGCCTTCCACACTCAGACAGAATCTCTCTCTATACACATACACACACACACACACACACACACACACTCACACACACACACACTCACACAAAATCCCTGCAGTACACAGATCCGAGGTACAATATGTGATACCAGGTCAGGACACAAACGCACAGTTACACAATTCCACTCAAACAGAACAGACGAAAAGAGGGTGAGAGCGCCACCTGCTGTATGCTCCCAGTAAATGGCTCCAGTACTCCAGAGTCCTTCCAGGTGTCGCTGTAGTCTGGGACTCCACCCAAATATAGAGGAGAACTACAGTGGATCTGATTGAATGCCCCCTGCAGGATGTAGAGGGATGACTGTGCATTACTTCACACATATACACAGAGAGAGAGTGAGAAAGAAGGAAAGATAAAAAAGAAGAAATAAGAGAGAGAAAAAGAGAGAAGTGAAAAGAGAGAAAAAGACACAGTGAGAAACAGAGTTGTACCTCTGCCATGCCTTCCACTGGGTTCTGGCTGTCCACTTGCAAGATGCCCTTCCTGGCAGTCCGTGATGCCCGTACCTCGTGCCACTTGAACAGGCTGACAGCCTCCTCGCTCCTGGGGCCAGATGGAACACAAGCAGCACAATATGGCTTTCTCTTCTGCACTCACATCTCTATTGGTCACACTGCATGCTAGACATATGTATTCAAGTTCACCACTGGCAGGGTGGAATTGGCACATCATAAATTCACAGACTTGCAAAAGCAAGGCTCCTATACATACTTGTTTTTCACACACACTTTCACCAATTTCCAATATACAGAGATCAGAAAATGTGACAACAGCACAGATTTTTTCAGAGACAAATTGTAGTTACACTTTCTGTCCACAAGATGGCACTCTGTGCCCTATGAGTTCACCTGAGAACAGCTGCTCCTGTGCCACAGTCGAAGTGGAATTCCACATGACCGCCCACCAGGGTGACCGCCAGGAAGTCGCTGCTGTTGGCGTCCTGGCAGTAGAGCAGCGTTCCGTTGAGCGCCAACGGCCGGAAGGTGATCTCGAACTCGGTGAAGGACAGGTAGTGCCGTTGCGGGTAAGGCCAGGGGGCGCTAGCGTACGACAGCAACGACTTGTTGAAGTGCGGAACAGCGAGCCAGACGCCTGCGAGGAGGAAAATCATTCTTGTTGTTTTCTCAACTCGGCTCTGGCAAGGTGCTAAAAAAAACTTGGTTTTGCGCTCAACCACCAATTTTCTCACGACAATAGATATTGTTGTGAAACTATTCAAAAGACCGGCAACTAAAAAAAAACCCTCCCAGCAATGCAGCTTTGAACGAAAAAAAGGACCCTTAATCAACTGTGAAATCTGTGGTGAAATATGCTGACAGCGTGACAATGTAGAGCTCTTTATTAAACCCATGTGAGGCAGGGGGGATGCTTACTCTCTTGGCACAGCGCTCCTCCGTATCCCAGCGGGCACAGGCAAATGGAGGCATCTGCTCCAGTGCTGAAGCACGTCCCCCCGTTGGCACAGGAGACACCCGAACAGGCGTGCTCACTGCACTCGCCTAGGCAGGGACACAGCCAAGCCAGTCACTTCACGCAGGCTGCTCTTTAGACAGAACTATATACAGCACACAGCAGCACACAGACCAGCAGCAAAATGAAAGGATAACATTGACAACTATTGTGGAGTTATTGAGACTCGGATCGTAACCTGTGCATTTGCGTGAGTGTGTGTGTGTGTGTGTGTGTGTTTAAGCTTTGTTATCTCTTCTACATCTGCATATGTTCATCTGGGGCACAGGTGCACAATTGTGTCTATATGCCAGTCTTTCCATTTCAGTGGCTGAATCTCAATGCCCCCTCTAAACCCTAACCCCTGAAACACAGGCATTGCTAGATCTAAAGCTCCACTGGGGCATTAGAAGCTGTACTGGGGCATACATACTGCATCTGAAATATTAGTTTGTTACTTGAGCACAGCTGATCCGTACTTGGACATGTGCCCCAGTAAAAAGGTTCTACCAACGCCGCTGCCTTGAACCTTCAAAGTCTTAAAAAAAAATTAGGAGTCAATAAAGCCATATCTCTGTTGGCTGCCGAGTGTTGTCAGTAGTTATAAGAACAACAGCATTTGGCACCCTGTTAACTGAAGTAGTAAGCTGGCAGCTTATTTTGCGTTTTGCTATTTGGTCTACGTTGTACAAATCTATCGACAGCACTCGGCATATGTTTCTGGCCCCAGTGATCTCCACTCACCCACGTCAGCCCCGGTGAGGGCACGTCCCTGTGGCCACGGCCTCATGTCCACCGCCTTGCCATTGATTGAAAGGCTCTGCAGACAACCCTGGAACCCGCGATTGGTCCCTGCTGCCCTTGCCAGCCAGTAGCCGTTAGGAGACCCTCCCACATAGAGTGGGGTTCGGAAGGTGATCTTGGTGTAAGTTCCCTGCACAAGCAAAGATGCTGTAAACTCATAAATAAAGGGGTTTCAACCTCTCAACAAGAGGTGCTCTTTATGGTTATTGAGTAACGGTTATTTAAAGGGACATGATCAAAGTTAGACAATGCAGGTCTTTTATTATATCCACCATAATGCAATGGTACATACAATGGTTTGTAATACAGAGGTGAGTCAGATATTGCCAACATGCACCTATAATGCACCACTACACTATGTAACGTTGTCCATCAGGCAGGATCCATCATGGCCCTTTTAATTAACATTTGTGGCTAACTGGGTATCTACCGTCTTAGTTATAGAAATTGGCATTGTATAATGAAAAATTGTAATATCCTATAAATGAATATTAATGTGATACAAAAGTCTAAAGGGTTAAGACAACAAACCAGAGCAGATTAGGGTTAGGAACGGGGGAAACAGAGGGTGCTGGCGAAAACCAAATAAACATCTATCTTCACCAGGACAGGGAACCTAAACAATCTAAAACAACAGCAGGGCGAGAAGTCAAATGTCATTGTGAGGGCAGGGAGGTCTGCCATTTGGTTTACATGTGATGTCTGCTCTGGGGGGTATAAAAGGGAATCCTAGTCTCCTGGAAGAGAGGCTTGTTACTATACGTTCCTTGTGTAGGTTTGTGTGGGTAACTTGTCTCCGGCGTTGTGATTAAAGACTGCAGTGCTCCACCAAGTTGCCTTTTCTGACCACAACACCAAGGGGTGTAAATATTAGTACTTCAACAGTGTTGCTTTTAAAACAAAAAAACACTAGAAGCTTCAGGATGTGGTCTGCGTATATTCTGCATGTGTGTGTGTGTGTGTGTGTGTGCGGTGTGTGTGTGTGTGTGTTTGTATATGTTCTCACCTGTGATTGGCCGGTGGCAGGTGCATGGTTATCCAGGCGGAGCCAGCCACTGGTGCCCTCCCTGTGGACGCTTACACTGTGCCACTGGCCTACAAGCACTGGTCTCTCACTGACCAGATGAGCCGCGCCAGTCCCACAATTATACCTGCAGTACAACACACACAAAAGAGCTCAGCTGCACAGCACGCACACACACACACCACACACACACACACACATGCACTCACACACCACACACATATACACCTCTGAAGGAGCAAAAAATTTCTCTGCAGTCATGTGGTGAAAGAAAATCTCTGCTTGCTTACATATACCTGGAGCATACACAACAAGCCTTAGCTGCACACACACACATGTACACACACACATTCACACAAACACACACATACAGTATACACACACACCACACACACAAATCTTAAGACGTGGTTAAGTAGTGAGTGGATCTTCAGCATGGTATGTTTTCTGCATAAAAGTGACTGGGGATGCTTTATTAATGTGACCATCAAACACTGAAAGAACTCATGTGTGTACAGAAGCCCAGTGGCTGGAAGAAGGAAGGCCAAACGGGACCTGAAGTGCAGCTTCCCTCGGATGAGAGCCAGGGACGCATAGTCCCCATAGCCATGTTCACTCTCCCCACAGTAGAACAGGAGGCCATCCACACTGTCTGCCTGTGGGGAGAATACATAAACACACACACACAGTCACAAGTGGAGTCATGAGCATCTGCATACATAAATGTACATAAACACACACACACACATACACACACACACACACACAGTCACAAGTGTAGTCATGAGCATCTGCATACATAAATGTACATAAACACACACACACACACACACACAGATACACACACACACACACATGCTACAATAACTATTGCCCAATAGCCCTGTTGGCTTAATTGAAAAAAAAAAAACCACTGACAGTCCATACAATTCAAATAAATGGTCAGTAACCTGATTTGATTTTCCACTTTGACAGGCATTGCAAGCCTATCATAAGCAACCAGCATCAGCCTATTGAGCTTGAGTGCAGATCAAGGACACAGCATAACATTACCTTAAACTCCAGGCTGATGTGAAACGAGTGGAAGGAGTTCTTTAGAGGGTCAAAGGCCATGTAGGAATACCCATACAGTCTGGGAAACTGCACCGCCACCACTGAGAGAAGATAAACAATAAGTGGTAAACAGTTTAGATAAGTGAAGTTTGTTCATTCGTACTATTTTTTAGCAAAAATTTACAATAAGTTAAGGCTACTGTCAAGATGTATGGTGCTATGTACGGTGTAGGCTAATGCTTAGAGGTCAGGATTTGATGAGACAATGGGGAGGCATCTAGAATGCATGCATTGCACTCCAGTGGTTTGACTACAACTTTTGTCCACTGTTTCTACAGCAGAGCTGAAAATAATGCAAGCGAAAAAGTTAGCGAGTAGCATGTTAGTAGCATTAGCATGCATGCATCAGATATGGCTGAAATGTTTTTGGTCAAATTTTGGGCAAATTAGGCTATGGTGAGCTGCCGATTAGTGGGAAACACTGGAGGAAGAGTCTGTGACTGGAAATGGATTGTTGATATCTGTGCTCATGGTCCAATCAAAACACAGCACCACCCCCCCCCACCCCCGCATGCGCACACACACACACACACACACACTGCTTTTTGCTTTGAGGAAGAGCCACAGACATCTTATATAAAAAATCTCAGTGTGTTGACTCTAGTGTTATTCTAGCAGACAACTGTTTATATCTGAGCCAATCTAACTACTCTCCAATCTAAGAGAGACAATTTTTCCTCCCTACTCCAGATGTAATGTGTTGATTGCCTCAGGTTCCTTACAACTCAGTCCAGGACAGTTATGTTTGTTTTCCACTTCCAGAGCCAGGATTGTATACAGACCTAAGGATTTCTGTTTAGTCTTGTTTGCTACATTTTGTTCTGTTCTGTTTGTTCTGTACTGTCAAGTGAACTAATGCCTAATGAAGTGCCTAATGAACAGTTTTGTATGTTGTGTGCAATGCCCTGATGTCTTATGACTGAAAGCTTGGAAATAAACACTTTTGCATTGACCTAAATGTGCAGAGATTACATCAGAGATACAACTGTGCAAGGTTATAGAGATGCAATCTAAACATTGAAGTGCATGGCCTGAAAGATGTTGGACCATAAGGAGTAATTTGCTGTAGTCATCTGACAAATAGTGTGACCTGTGGCTTTAATGTCAGACCTCACAATCGATATCCCAAACTGGTCATAATTAGGTGATAATGGCTCCAACTGCACACTGTACATCTTTCCTTTGTGTTATACCTCTGTCTCATGCTCTTTCTTCTTTTCCCGTGTAGCTCTCTGTATCTCTCTCTCTCTCTCTCTCTCTCTCTCTCTCTCAGCTCTGGAGGTCAAGGCTATTCTCTGGGTTCTCTGTACATGGATATGTCTGGCACGGGTGGCGAGCCCCCCCACCCAGCCAATGCTGAGAGCGGTACTCTTCTGGGAAAACCATCACAGCATCTTACACCTCCATGTGACAGGACAGATCTGCCATCCCCAAACCCCCCAACACCCTACCAACACACACTCACAGACACACACCACACACACACACACACACAACACACACACACACACACACACACACACACACACACACACACACACCCATACCAAACCTTTCATGTGCCTTTCTAAAACATGACTTCTCACTTGACCCACAGAGGTCATGGAGCACCAGCCCTCACAGTGATAAAAACTGGAGGATGATGTTTGACAGGAAACTGCCTTGGGCTCTCTAAATGGCTTGGCTTGTCTAAATGGCATGTCGTGTGCCTTGCAGGATAGGTTACTCAAAGTTGAGCATGCTATGGTAGCTTACATTTGCCAAAAGTAACATTTGAAAAAACCCTAAATGGAAATAACAAAATGACTGAACTCCAAGGCACCCCCCCCCCCCAAATCCACCCCTTGGCCCTTCACTTTTAAAGACATAAAAAGACTTCAAATTAGATTATGATTTTCTGATTTATGGCAGTTAAGTGTTTGAATATTCATGGTTAAGGGATAGGAGGGATCCAGATGATGTGTGTTCAACAAATCAAATCAGATGGATTTAAATGTTCATTATTACTAGATAATGTTCACATTCAGTAGTGACAGAGACAAAATTCATCAGTTGACTGAATAACATTTTGCAATTAACTTTCATCTGTCTCTGTTTGTCTGCCTGTCCTTTGCTTCCTCCAGAACTCTATCTATGCTTCCCCATGGGCTCACTCACCCTCTGTGCAGGATGGGCCTTGCCTGCCCAGGGCACACTGGCAGCGGGAGCCCCCACTGGCATGGTCGTCCACGCAGATGGTGTGTGGTGGGCACACGGCGTCCTCGCAGGGCAGGTCATACAGGCGCTTCAGCGCTCCCTGCCACTGGGTCATGGGGGCGGCAGGGGGCAGAGGAGGGCCAAGGGTGACATCAGAGGGGGAATCAGAGGGGGTGGTGAGAACAGCCATGGGGGCAAAGTTCCAGACGTTATCTCCTATCTGTGAAGCGGGAGATTCTGGTCGGGAGGGCACATCAGGCTCTCTGTTGGGAGAGAGCTGTTTGGCAAAAATTAATAGACAACCATGATTATGCATTTCCAAGAGAATATGGCTCTGTATTCAGTGCAAATTTGGGTGCCAAGAAGAATGACAAAATCAATAAGCCAAGTAGATCCCAACAATATAATAGTTCACAAAAACTCAAAAAATGCAGTAAGACTGGACAACGTAATAACTTTGTAATGTTATAGTGCTCAAATATCTTGTATATAATAACAGAGATTTATTAGAACATTGAGTTAAACCGAATATTTTTTTAAACCCAGTAATGCAATAATCTCCCAATATTGGCTAATGTTGCCAACAATTGCAGGGGATCAAGCAGAAACACAAGATTATGTTTTCCTTCCAAGAGCCAACGCTGGCTGAGGACACAGTGTTTCAATATATACTACTGGGGTCCAAGTAGTGAACCTGCATAGGAAACTAATTACATTATAAGTAAGGGATAATGGCCAATGAGGTGATCAGCTCGATGAAAATATTGGCATGGTGGCAAAGTGGGGGCGAAGAACTCTGCAGCGAGTTGCCTCCGCTGAGTGATTATTTCATTGAACTGGTCACTTCAGAGGACGTTATCCCCCTTATACCCCGTTTGTATTTAGGATATAGTTTTATCTAGAACTTTCTTTACATTTGGGAATCATGTGCATGAACGACAGAAAATAATCTATTATAGCTACCATTAAGTGGGGGAAAGCACAGCATGAAATTACTACAGTTTACTATAGTTATCATTCAAGTTATCATTTAAGCACACTGATATGGAACGGTGATTCAGTAGTGATTTTTTGGATCTACTTCACCTTATCAGAATAGAGAATCACATTGTTAAGGGAGATAACAGTTTCTTATTAGAGAATAAGCAGTGATGCTCTATGTGACTAAGCACCTAACTGTGACTGAGAGCCAAGGAGCTAAGATTAGAAGGAAGCCACTATATTTCTTCGTCATTTACTCATTTACTACGTTTATTATAGTTTTCGTTCCTCTCCCAACAAAGTGTACAAAATCAATAAAACAACAAAAGTCCAGAAATATGGTATGCCAAGGAAGTAATGCAATTAAACATCAGGTCTCCACACTGACATGGGAGTTACAGCTGTTATGTGTGAGTCTTGTGGAATCCTTTTGGTTTTGAGTCCTCTTGAACCCAAGGTTATGTTTACTCATATCATATTTAATACAGAGATCACACATGGGAAAATGGAATATTACTGGGAAACCAGACGGAAGTTAGTTGATCTGCATAGCAGCTTCAGTGGATATCTGGGCAACTGGATATCTTCGTCACATTCTGTTGTTGTTTCAAGTTAATTTTGGGATATTTTAACCTAAAAGTCTTACACATACAGTATCTCCTTCAAGATTTTTTGTTTCCCAGATGCCACAGATTGCGATCCATTACAGCATTGCCTACAGATAATCTGCAACCAATTCTAACATATTTTTTTTATTTTTCAAAAGCTTTTTCTCTCTAACATAAAGTGAGCTCATAATTCAGCAGGTGGTTGGTAAAATGCAGGTTCTGCATTTACCTGCCAGCAAAGTTTAATTGTTCCCAGATCCTTTTGGGCGAAGACAGCAAAACAGGCAGTGACCTCATATCCTGGGCTAATTGGGGTTCAATTAGTGTGGTGTTCACTGGCATTATATTTCCATGGCCTGCCAGGCTGTCTGGTCTCCTCATTGCTGCTTGGCTGCTTGTACTTGTTTGACACTATGGGCAACTTTTGAACCTTTCGGTGAAATCCAAAAGGTTGGCACTAACACTCAAGGCATAAACACATGGTAAAAAGATGGGGGCCCACTCACTACTAGGCTATTGACCATATGTTCCTACCGGCTTCAATAGACTCACATAGGTACAGCATGTATTCTCACCTCTTCAGTGTTGGCACCGTAGTCATAGTCACGAGCAACAGCCTCGTCATTGGCAATGGGATGCATGAGACGTTTAGTGATCGCTCCACTGCCAGCATCTTGAATACCTGCATATGACAGGGGCCAAAGGAACCACACACACCATCAAATGTCAGCCATATCAAAAAAAACAAGCTGTCAAAGTCTGACAGTCTGATCGAATTTTTGTCACGCCAACCTAACACATTTTGGATAGCTGAGTGATTTAGCACATGGTAGAAAGATGTGAGTTGCAAAGCTTTACTGCAAGCCATATTGGATAACCGAATCAGATCATCTGTGCACACATTGATTCCATGCACAATTGAACACATTTTCGTCTTACTGGTAAGATGAATGATGAATCAGTGAGAAATACTGATTAGTGAAAAACAGCACATAGGGAAAAACAGAGAATAGCAGAAGAATCTAAAAAGGAATCTAAAAATTACCATTAAAACCTGTAAGTGGCTAAGCCACCTTCTTCCTCAATCTAAATGAATGTTCATGAACAAACTAGCATAAGTAATCTGGTGATACTTCCACAGTAACCCAGAATAATAATTCTTCTTCCAACAACTCCTAATAAGCATGGGAAAGCCTGGGAGTGATGACAGTATGGCATGGTAAAGCTATTTAGTCTAGACTCTGAAGTCACTACAGTTAAGACCCCACCGTTAAATGAATCCACAGACACTGTGCCGTTGGCAGCCTTATTATTTTGAATGTTCTCAAGTCCAGATTTTATAGTGTGCAATCATGTAGCTAAGATACTCACTCAGAGTCCAAATGCCATTGACTGAGCTTGGGGGACTAGCACCATTCGCATTCACGGCTTGGACCATGAACTGGTACTGTGTGTCTGGGCTCAGTCCTCTCAGAACCATTGAGTGGGTCGGAACTGGAACACGAAGAGATGTCCACTCTGTATCCACCCCTGGTCTAGAGAAAGAAGCCACGAGAACCTAGTTGTCAAAACTGTAAGGCAGTCATCATCTCGTATGATAAACATGTTATTATATCGTAAACATGTTGCATTCAATCTACAGGGATAAAGTAAAACATGGTTGAAACGGCCCTTCAGACTACGACTGAAACTCTGCAGCATCTTCCATCTGTGCTTTCCATCCCATCAGAGTTTTTCTCTGAGAGAGTAATACAGACTTTACGGTCCTCTACAGTAAAGTCAACATCTCAGAGAACTTTCCAGCACTCACTTGTACTGTTTTATGGCTTATAACATTTTCAGAGACAGCAATACTGTATAACAAAGTGGTTGGGAAAATAAATAAAATCAGGACAATATACAAGTACTAAAAATCATGGCTTGTGTAATGGGAGGACGAAGATATTTGTTTATACTTTCCTCGTTAAAAAAGATGTTTTCCTTCCTAGGTTACAATGAATGTAATCTTTGAAGATTAAAAAAGAAGTGTTAACTAAAATTATGGAGAAGCTGTAACAGCAGCTTGTATTTCAGACTGATAAACTGTGGTTGTTTCTTCATTGGGTGGTCTCACGCATGAACCCCTTTGAGACTCCTTTTCTACAAACACTTTTTTTTGGGGGGGAGATGGCTATGGGAGGTGCCTTGTTTGGTGCTTTTGTAAGGTCACATTCAGCTGTTGTGGTCTCCGGTCTCCTCCCAGCCATCCACGTCGCACCACAACCCAGTCCTTTCCATCCCCTTACAGAAAGTTTGTTTGGCTTATAGTGTCTTGTGGATTTCTTTTTTGGGGGGGTAAATCTGACAGTTTAATTGGCTTGTTTGTTTAGAACCTTCTGGAAAGACAATGACAAGTCTCTCTCTCTTTTTCTCTCTGACTCTTTTTTGAGCTGCACTGGTGGTAGAGGCTTTACAGCCTTACAACCTGCTGTGCAAAACTCTCAGACATATGATACAATTAAATAAATAACAGTACATCATAAAAAAAAACCAATACCATGTTAAGCACAAAGTGAAATACACTACTATACACCACGACAGTCTCAGTATGCTTGTACAAAGATTGAACATTATAGCACCTCTAGAAATGTGTGAATGAACTGAAAGGGAAGCGACCATTTTAATGAGATGTGCGCTACCCCCTTTTCTGCAAGTTGATTATGCACACGCTTGAACCCTGTCGTGTTGACAGACTGGAACCAATTCAGCGCCTCTGAAATCTAAATTTAAATGTCCTCAAAAAGTCTGTGAGCAGTTGACCATCCAGCTCTCACAATGGCCTTGCTCTGCAAAACTGACAAACATCTTGTCTGATCTGAGTGTGTGGTCCCATCTCCTCAAGGCATCTATAGATGGTGGTCTCTGAGCACAACACTTTCTGGGGGCCCTCGGAGCAGAATGCCTTAGATTCAGTAAGAGCCGTGATTCACCACAGAAGCATTCAAGCAATGTCCGTCTTTGAAACTTTAACTGAAAATGGACAGAGGTGGGGCAGGGCTCCCATTTTTTCCACTGGTCCCACTGGTGCTACCAAATGTTTCATTGGTTGAATCAAGACATGATCTGGTTGCACACACATTTTCCTCATACAGTATAGTAAATATGTCTGAAAATATCTAATATCTAGCTCCATTCATGTGAAGGTTGGCAGTAGCCTTAAAACAACTTGAAATATTATTTACGAAATATTTTTAACTGAACTTTGTCAAAGGGCAAATATGATCATGGATTTTTTTTCCGAAAATTCTCAAAAAATGGTTCCATTTTAGTTACAGTCTAGAGTCCGGGATACAAGCAAAAGCTGCATTCAGCCTGCACCAGACCTGCCTGATGAGCAACAATGAGTCACCTCAATGAGCGCCCAGTGCAGTATGAGAATCCAACTCAAAATGTGTGGTCTCTATGGACCATACAACACCACTTTGGCCAGTGAGCTACAATGGCTCTTTCAAATAAACAACTTCATCTTTCATGATTTTAGGCTGCTTCCCCCTTCCCTTTGATTCCTCTTCTTTTTTTGCTTCATGATTCTGATAGCCGCACTAGTGTGAGAGACTAGCTCTGGACCTGGTTTTGCTTAGCATTTTTAGCTACAGTGTGTTTAGATCTTAGGGTCCACACCACCTTTTTGGCGTAAACATCACCCTCTTAACGCTGAGGTTAAAACCTCCAAACAGCAACAAGGAAAAACTGACAGTGCAGCCTCGTTTGGTTCTACTGGGGCTGGTTACTTACTCTTTAAGCTATTGTGAGACTATAAAGAGGCAGCAGGAAGTATACATTTTTCCTTAGTTGGACGTCAGCCACGATTGCTCCAACAGACCACATTCATTTATTCAGAGGAGCTGTGCCAATATTTGTATAGATTTTGTGCAGTGCCAAATTCCTGTTTCTGTTCTTAGCTACTCCAAGTTCACTTGCCACTGTAAGTTCACTAAGAGCAGCTGTTGCTAAACACTCAAAAAATAAACTTACATATGGTCTGTGTGTCTGTAGCCAAAGACACTTACTGATCTGGCAAAGAAAAACGTTCAGGTTTCAGAACAGACCGTGCGTATGGGAGAGTGTGTGTGGGAGTGTTTCTGTGTGTTTCTGTGTGTGTAGATGTATGTGTGTGTAAGTATGTGTCTCTGCAAAAGTCATGATCTCTCCTTATATGTTCCATCTGAGAAGTGCATCAGTTTATGACATGTGAACCTTCCATGGTTCTGCTCATTAATGTGTTGTATTATGACCCAATGAAGTAGAAGTATTTACCTGGTGTAGGAAACCAGGAAGTGCTGTACAGGAGAAGCCCCTTCAGATGCACCCGGTTTCCATGTCAACACAATTTCTGTATGAGATGCTGCCACCACATCCGGTGTTGATGGGGGGGAGGGCCTGAGGCATTTCTCTGTGGCATGGCAAGCAAGAGTAAAACAGAGGGAGCTTTCACATGTTTCCCCTCTAATAAGTAGCTACAAAAAGCAGTTAACAATGTACTTTTGTCATGCTGTGTTGCGAGTCTAAAATGCTAAACAGGCTAGAGTTAGCATCTGCTGGGCTGAGAGTAACCTTCAATCTACATGGCCTTGACAGAAGAAACCATAATTGGCCAAAACTAATTGAAGGTCAGGTGAATTATATTTTACATAGGGCTGTTACAATTTACAGCAGAAAACTGAACATGTTTCTAGGCTGAGGTGAAAATTCTTTTAGTGCAACGCATTTATTTAATAAGTAGGTCTGACTAACATGGCACCCCTTAGCTTTAATTTATTTTTGTTTACCCACACATCAGTGTATATTTTGTTCAGTGGTCTGTATGTATTCTCACCATGAGAGGCCGGCATAATGGCCCTAGGCATGCTGGGTCGCCCCTCCCCTGCCCACCCATAGGCTGAAATGGTCACATGGTACTGGGTATCATTCTTCAGATTGGACACCTCTGTGCTCTGGCATATACAGACAGCAGTATCTTTAATCACTTCACAGTCACAATGTAAACAAAAGTACAGATAAATTTGCCTTGTGTGTGGAACATTCAACAGATTCAATAGATCTCCGGGTTTAACTTACAAATTCAGCAAGTCCATCCCATGGCACCTGCAAAGCAATGTACAAACTTAAGGCATAGGCAATAATGAGTGGATCAATAAGCATACTAACAGACCAGTATCAATTGTAAATACATTAAAACATTTCATAATTGGTTGCTCACCCATTTCAACATGTCAATGCGGACAGGCACATTCTGTGTAACAGGTGTTCCTATCGGACTGTTGTTGTTCACCTCTGTTAATAACACCTAAAAGAAATCACATGCACGCACACATATATACACACACACACACACACACGCATACACACACACACACACAATATTCATTATTCCTTATTCATTGGATAGGACAGCCATGTTGATAGCATTCTTTACATAAGTAGCTCCTAAGGCTACCTTTGTTTGTACTTAGTGGGGGTGTTTTGGCTCCATTGTTACTATAGATTATTTCACCAGGCTCTTTGTCTGGTCTCATAACCAGCCTTGCATTGCACTAACTCTGTGTAGTCACGTAACACTCACAGCCCAATGAGAAACTTGAAAAAAGCAGAAACCCATAGAGACTGGACATCCTTAAAGCCCTACACCATCCCCACAGAGGAGCCATGCCCCTAGGCTGTTAGGGAGGGAGACGTGGGAGAATAAAACAAGAGGATTCCACGGGGCTGGCAACAAACGTCGGGCTGCACGGTTAGGTGCATCACAACAACCTCCCCCTTACAACATACATATACACACACACACCAGGAGCCGGCTCCATTCATTCAGTGTGTGTGTGGGGGGATATAATGCAGCTCTGCATCTCTTAACCTGCAGCAGACACAGACAGACACACCCTGCGGAGACAGCCGCAGCATCAACAGCGGGAGCACATGGGCACAGAGAATGACAAGTCTGTTACTGTAGCATGTCGGCTAACAAGGCTAACAAAGCTAACAAAGCCGCTGCATCCTATGGGGTCTGGGTTAGTGAGGGCAAAGCTCTAGGAAGGCTTGTGTGGGATGCCTCTGTGTCACATTAGATACTGGCAATGGAGGCCTGTGAAGTTTTGCACCTCCCTCCAATAATGACCGCAAGAGAAACACTTTATTACAGACATATGTAAACACAGGGCCTACACCGCTCTCATTCTGACACTCTAATAAATACACACACACACACACATACACACACACATACACACACAGTCCCTCTCTGGCTCTCTCTTGGCTGCAGAGAGTATTAAAAAAACAACACAACCAGCCAATGAAACTAGATCCAGAGAGAGATGTGTAATGTTTCCTCCAGGAGGAGAGAAAGCTGAGGAGGCCCCTTCGCTCTAGCCATTCACACAGGCACCGACTCTGCCACAGGCTCAGGGGGTCAGGAGAGACACATCCTGGGAGAAGGGGGGACGGTGGTAACAAAGCGCCTGGCGACAGAGCCTTGTTTAGATACGCCTCGACTAATCCCCCTGCGCTGTCTGACAGACGTCTTGGATGCACGGTTGCATTGAGCTCATCCCAGAGCAATGTGACCCAAATCCTGCTTACAAACGCACGCTTATGGTAAACTAATTATGTCAGAGTGTTGAAGCATGGCAAAGAAATCAATGCTTTCACTCTCTAACAATGCCTTGCACCAATGGATGATTTGTGGAACAAACTGTCGAGGATAACAAAACGGACAATAGGGGAGAGGATCTTAAGCAAATGGCCATAAAAAAAAGAAAAAACAGGGTAAAATAATGCAGCTGCTTTCAATGTGAGTAACCAATTCCAGAAACATGTGCTTTCTGAGTACTTTGAACGATAGTTCATGAAAGTCAGCTGTGTTTGTGATAAAAGATTTATTGGCAAATGCAAAACAACTCTGCAGATATTACTGAACGTTCAGAAAATGCACTTATAAAGGGAAACATACTGATAAACTCTGGTATTGAAACAGATAAGCAGAGTATAACCACTGTGTTGAGGTACACAAACGAATGACCAATGTCACGGACTATCCTGCCACAACCAACTATACTCTGTGATTACTCAAATGTTGCAAAAGTACATGCATCACCTACAAGAGGACAATGCAATTGTGATTAATCCATTTTGCTTGCCAGAGCCTTCCCCCTCCCAGAAAAAAATGCTCCGACAATTTATTTGACATAATAGCTTCCCATCAGTGAAACTCAAACACTGAAAGCAAAGTTGCAGGACATCCCGGCAGGGTTTTGGCTGGGCCAGTCCAAAGCCTTTTTTCCCACAGTCTCACAATCAGGACCAGCAAATCCAGACTAACTTCAATTTGAAAACCAGGCAGTGGAGAGGACATCTGATTTGGATCAAAACATGATTAACTTCAGAACAAAGCTGGGCAAAATGATAGCCTCAGAGCACACTACATTCTCTCTCTGCCTGTGTGTGAAAGGCATGCTGGTCATAGCAGCGCACTAGTACCATTCCTGAACTCTTCCCCGACGCACACACCCGTGGTGGGAGTCCCATGCCTGCGTTGTTTTTTTTTTGTTTTTTTTCGTGGTTATGGAGTATCCATCTTGCAAGCCCTGGGACCGAGTTCAAGGCCTGACACAGTGGGAACCGCCACACGTTATGTAAGCACGCCCCGCCGCCACCGCAGTACTTTACAGCCATTCTCTCGCCGGCGGTGTGACTCCGCCCAGCACTGCGTGGCTGTGAGTGATACAAAGGGAATCTGGAAAGTATGACTGGTGTTAGCATCTGCGCATGCTATACTTCCTCTGACCACACCGTCTCTTTCCAACACTAGAACTATTTATAACCCCTAACTTTACAGTGTGAAAAAAAGATATATCAAATTGCCCATATGGATGGTGCCTTAAAGGTAAGGGTTTCTGAGCCATCCAGACCAGTGGAATATTCACTTAACAGAGAGGTCTTTTGAAGCTCAGTGATTCAGACATGACAGTTTCTTGGTTTCTCTTCAGGAAATCGGAAACCTGCAGAGGCCCACAAAAGAACTGTATATCCATATGTTATGCTACACTGATCCCTTTTTTCTAAAAAATTTATAAAATCTGGATCATAAATAATGCAATTTCCTGGCAAAAGAGCTCTTCACAGCTGAAAGCAATTATCCCAGGGTCATTCAATAGCTTAGAATGAAAATAAAATTTGAAAGGTCAGATTTGGAAAAGTTCTTGTGTTATGTTTACCAATAGGCTCTGCTGTGACTGTTTAGCTGTGCGTGACTGTGTTTGGGTCAGAGAAGTCCTTTGTGAAGCAGGAAGGCAGAGTCTGTTTCCACACAGCTGTCCGAGCTAGTTGGCTGGTCAGTGTCGTGGTCTGACTAAGCCAGTCATTTTTGGTGCAGCTCCTAGTTTTGAAGCACACATGTGTACAGTCTGCTCCAAGTCAAAGACACTTCCTTTTTTTCCCTTGGCTTTCCTGTCCCTTCCAGGGCTGCCTGGGCCTCACAAGGTTGCCAGAGAGACTGCGTCAGGTATGCTGGAGGGGTGAGGAGTACCAAAGGAGGGTGTGTGGGTAGGGGTAGGGTAACTAGAGGAGGGGGAGTGGGGGGGGGGGGGGAGCTTACCCGGTAACCCATGACAGCAGTGACGTGTCGCCGTGGCACCCTCCACCTGACAGCGACCGTTGTGCAGTTCAGTGTCTCCAGTTCCACATCAAGAGGAGGAGAGAGAGTTTCTGAAAACAAACACACACACACATAAGACACAAAACCAAATACAGCTGCAAATAGGCCTACGTGCACACACATAAACACACTGAGCACACCCACCTACTGAGGATGTTTACATCAGACGCACAAATACAAAGTGCAGTTTTGGACAATAGATCACATGCTTTTCTGCATACGTTCTGTTACCATAAAATACACATAAGGACAAACATTTAAACTCCACAGAGAGAGGACTAAATAAACAACCTGAATATATTTAGAACTGTAAGTTGTCCTAAACCAACCACTACGCCACTATGAACAGCTTCTCCAGAAGAGAGACATGTGAAACTGTGAGACACTATGTGGGTAGAGTTGGAGAGTCAGGACCTCTGCAATACCACTGCATTTATTCTACCATCAATCCTCCAACCCACTGTCACTAATAGCCTAACACTGCCTATGTCACCACTGGATCAGTTCTTGAGCCAGGGCTGGCTGGCTGGCTGGGGTTCCCATAAATCCTGCACTGTATGGCACCTCTTGGACTCCTACTCCTCAACAGTCCTTTCTCTCAGAACCATTAGGGCATGAACTCAAAAGTTGTATAGGTAGGGCACTCAATCAAATAAACTGGTCAATGAACTAAATCAGCCAAGACAAGCTTCAGTTTCAGTGACCTGTATACTGTATGAGAAACTGATCTGCAAGTAGGCTCCTAGTGATGTTGATGTAGCCCCACTAGTTTGTAGGAGCAGCTAATCTGCTCTGTAAATTGATACCTGAAAGATAAAGCTAACGGTTCCCTAAAAAGTCTCTCAGTAAGTCTTCTTTAATCATACTTTAATCATACATTATGGTGAATGTTGTTGCACCATCAAGTCAACATTCACCTGTCAACAATGCATGGCAAATTTATTTGAATTCGACTATCAGGGTATTTTCATTAATGTCAACATTTAAAGTTTCACTTAATCCATAAATAATGTAAAATAAACAATGAAACTTGTGTTATAAAACGTATGGCTCAAGTCTTACCCAAACCGCTATCTGCATTCCGCCTCAGTGAACAAGAAAATCCGATCATCTGCAGGAGCACGAAGATGACAGATGCTCTACAAGGTGGAAAAGCTGCCATCACTTATCTTCCGTACATGAAAAAGCGTTACCGTTTTGTCAGAAGTAAGTAAAAGTGCAACTGAAAGAAAAGCGGCGAAGTGAGAGTTTACAACAAGCTCCACTGTAGCTGGTCCTGGCTCAGCAGCGTCCCACGTTGAGTTTTTTTCCCTCTGTACTTGAAGGGAGGGAGCAAAATAAACGGATTTGCAAATACTCAAGGAGAAGCGCCGATTTGTCACGGGTTAGTTAATTCGTCCCTCTTTCACATAACCACCGAAGACTCATAGGGCCAGTTACAGAGAGTAACAGAAAAACAAAACTGGGCAAATGACTTACCTGAAGGTTGAGGACGTCTGAAGACTAAGAAGGCTATAGGCTTATCCCTAGTTGGAACTTGTTCAATGCTAAATTGAGTTTAGCTGAACTGTGTGCGTGGGAGAAAGGACTTTTCAAGAAATTGTCGAATGTAGGTCTGTCAATTAGGCCTGGTAATTCAGGGATTAATGAGAATGTTCAAAGTTGGCAAGACATGCTATGGGATGGAACAAACTAATTAAAAGTAACTTATGAAATATTATTAACATATATCAGGCATCACATTTAATTTAAAACCGTCAGTGGAAATTAAATGCAATATGCATTCACCGAACTGAGGACGTATTTCTTGATTAAAAATAACCTTACATTGTTCTGCAGTATCTAAACAATTTTATTTGTTTATTTAATTTTTTGCTGTACATAGTTGGCAGAAACGGCAACCTTTTGGACACATATTTCAGTCGAGATTTCCACGACTTCCATGCTATAACCTCAGAGGTCAAGAACCTCTTGAACATATTTCAACTATAAACCAACAAAAACAAGTGTAAAGATAGTTTAAATCTAGTAAGATTCAATCCATACCTCTGTTGTTTGAAGTCACCAAGTGCTGTCTGTAGGAAAAAGAACCAGAAAAAATCATACAACGTAGACTCAATAGTGAACCAGCAGTTGACATTAATTGAATGTGGCATTGGAAAATGAAACAGAAAGTGAGTCCATTCGGTTAGTGTTAGCTGCTAATTCGCTATTCAGTCTATGTTGCATCAACATTTTCTTGTTCTTTTTCCTACCAACAGCACTCGGTGACTTTGAACAACAGGGCTATGGACGGATTCACAACTTCTTTTCGATTTCACAACGATTTCTTCTTTCAAGAGATCCATGAAATGTGTGTAAACATGTCTGTGGAGGCGACACTGACTCAAGGCCTTAGACAACAGGGTACATTATATGAGAAGTACCATAAATGGTATGACAAATGGTATGAGAACTGTGGCGTATGAATTTGACATTTGTCGAGATGATGAATTTTTATTTTGAAAGCTGCAGTAAAAAATTATAGATACTGACAGATCATAAGACACAAAGCCTTAACTTGCAGCACTACAGACTGGGATGAGATGGAGATAGCAAGTTAGCTAAAATCCCAGGGTGCTAGCTTCACATACTATAACATCTCTTAAAGGATCCCTGTATATCCCTGTTTTTTGAGGCTGCCAAGTGCTGCCAACATTTGGTACAACGTAGAACAAATTTGCGAACTGGCAGCAAACACTAACTGATGGGGGCACAGAAAAACGAAACTTCTTTGCCCTCATCAGTTATCGTTGGCTGCTGTTTCATTTTTTTGGTCTACATAACCAGCACTCAGCAATGTCAAACAACAGGGCTACGGATTGATTCACTCTGGATAATCCCTTGGCATCTGAAAGGGGTTCCATGCCATTGCTCTGACATCCCATTTGTCCGACCACTTACTAGACCAGTGATTACACTACACCATTTCTAGACCCTTACCCTAAACACTGTAATCACTGGTCTAGTAAGTGGTCAAACTAATGGGACCAATGGGTAATTTTTGGACTAAGTGGGTGTAGGAGTAATGGGGTGTCAGACCAGTAATCAGTCCCCCTGCAGGTACAGGCATAACAATGTATACACCGTACAGCTATCGATAACCTGACAACTGCTACTCACCACCCTGAACCTGACACCGATCCAGGTTATGGCACAGTTGTAACCTGCATTGTGACATAGGGTTCAGCCTTCCACTTGCCTGGATTTGAACCTGCAGCTTGCAGCACCACACTGGAAGGAGAGCGAGACAGCAAGTGAGGAAAACCCTCAGCATTCTAGGTTCACATCCAGCTATTGACCCGGGGTCTGTTTGACCAGTTAGCAACTATGCTTTTGGGAGACGGATGCCAGCTGGCTACCGCTATGATGAATGTTGACTGAATAGATTAGGGGTGCCCAATTTGGGGCCAGTGGGCCAAGTTTGGCTCGCAGTTCATTTTTTTTGGCCCGCGTGTTGTAAATGAATCACTAAGTTTTGCATGAGAAGACCGGTTGATTTATTTGTGCCAAAAGCCTAACTGCAATTACTATTTACACTGCAGTTCCATATTTTACCACCATTGGGGGCACTACTGAGTTCATGTGGACAGCACCCAGACAGCGGCACGCATCGCAATCTACTTTGAAACTAAACATTCCTTTGTTTTTTCAAAATACTGCAGCTAGATGAGGACAAGTACCTTGCAAAATTAAATTGATTGTTATAACCAGAGCCAGTTGAACAACCTATTATACTCAAGTCACCCCATGATTGACTATCACTGATGAGGGGGCTATTCTTTGAGACTGGCCTTGCATTCTTGCGCAAACTCACTAAAGGCCAAACTGAGAAATTGTGAAAATGTGTTTCAGTGTCTGCGCGTGCTCTCATCGTTTTCAAATGCCTGAAGAGAAAAGAATGCTGTATTCATTTTGAAAATTACAAGCACATGTCTACATAACCTTAGACTCCCACTGTGTGGTGTTTGACTTCCACAACTGTACAGGCTACATAAACACATGGTATTTTTTAAATACCAAATTTTTTAAATAAAATTTGGAATGTATTTATGAATATATTGTCTACCATGAACAGGGGAGTTCACAATTATTGTGCAGATATTGCCACAAATTCAAAATTACTGCTTCCTTCAGGCATAGCCTTCTCTGCAGATCAATAGCCTAATTATTAGCCTGTTCTTAAGTAGAAGAAAACGTGATGTTTGTTGGTGAAATACTTCAATTTTTTCAAGTAGGCCTATTAGATTCAGTTAGCATTTCAATATAGATGGTATGCAAGTTTCACATGCCGATAAAAAAATTTGGCACGCCCCCAGATTAATTTTTGGCCCCTGACCAGACAGAATTTGGACACCCATGACATAGATGAACTTGTTTAAAAGCCCTTCTGAAGTGACATCAACAAAACATTTCCATGTTTCCATCCCTAAAATGCCTATGGAAATTGACCACTGTTTTTTGAGAAACCACCACTGTTAGGTGACAGGGCTTAGGTGACAGAGAAGACCAACATACAGACGTTTTTGCCTACACACTATTCTTGTCTTTTCCCACAATGTTTGTAATCTTGCCTCTAGCCTGTTAAGAACGATTTTTGCTAACCTAGAGCTAACGTGTGCTTCTAGTCTCTACACTGGCTTTGCAGGTCATGCAGGTCTCTCGAGAGGGCTGCATTACAATGGTAAGTCTCAAAGTTTGTATGCATTAAATAACAAAACATTCGCAGTGTAATAACAATAAATCGCTTAGCAACTTATCAAAACTGTTACTGAAAGGTATAAAGTGGTTATTTAGTGCAGATATGAACTATAAAACGTTGCCATGAAACCCTCACGAGAGACTATGACAAAGCCAGCACAGAGACTAGCTCCAGGTTAGCAAAAATCATCAATTGTTCTTAAAAGACAACAACGATCACAAACATCAAGCAGGAAAAGATAAGAAAAGTGTATAGGCAAAAACGCCTGTGTCTCGGACTCCTCCATCACCTACTAAGCACAACAACAGCAGTTATTCTAAAACCAATTGTTAGTTTCCATAGGCTTTTTCGGGATTGGAAAAGTGGGCAGGGTTTCAATTACGTTTTGCCGATGTCACTGCGGAGGTCTATTACCATGACTCACCTCAACGATACACAAAGTTTGTGTATCATTGTGTTCCAGATCTTGCCATAAGAGAACTACACAGGTATCACACATTCATTCCCTGAAACCCAAACATGTGATTTCAGCTCTCACTACTGTGGGCTGTCCTATAGTAAACAAGTGTCTATTCTGATTGCCAGGGCCCAAATCTACATCATCACATATTCAATAAAGAACTACCTGTAACTGCACTACCAATGTCATGGTAAACATAGCTTGCATGGGCACTACCCTCATTTATTTAGGAATTAACTTGCCCCTCATCGACCATATGCCTAACTATTAAAGTGTAATGTATTACATGTTGCCCAGCAATTTGCCCAAACACTGATCACAAATATACCCGCTGACATATGTCAACTTGCTCTGATTTGATTTGATTCCAGTTTATACCATGGATATTTTGCACCATGTTAACCATTAGACATTTACTCTCTTTTTGGTTACAAGTAATTTTACATCGGTACGTTCTTCTCAATGCAAGATATTAATGGATTTTATTTCATTTTATTTCGCATTACAAAAAAAAAGAAAGAAGTTTACTTAATGAAGAACTATTTTTCATATGCATTACAGTGTAAAACATAGGAAAGGTGACACATAATGTATAAATATTATATATATATATATATATATATATATATATATATAACGTAATTACGTGCTATGTAATGCAATAAAGAATCAATATTTATTAACAGATTTCATGGAGGGAGCATCTGCATGTCTCTTTCAAGGGGCCCCTCTGTGTGTCTTGAGTTGTCACTCATCCTTTAGTACATGCTCTCTTAGTTTGCCACACCAGCTGCAGCACCTTCTTTCAAGGAGGTTCATCCTCTGAGGAAATTGCGCAGTTGAGCTCTTCTGTCTCGACTGGGTTTATACTTCTACACAAATCCTAGGGTCGCTCACAGTATTTCCTGCTTCTTCTAAGAGAACACACACACGTGCACACACACACACACAATCATGCTCCTTCCAGGAAGACTATCTGAACACTGGCCTCTTGTTGGAAGCTCTGAGTTGCACTCTGCTCAGTTTCAAATCAGCATCCCCATCCTTTCTTATCTGATCCCCTGCTACTTAATCAATACGCATTTACGGGATTCTCAGAACCTCCGGGCTTCCATTTTGTGAAGCTGTCCTCCATGAAGGACCTCAAAATCAGTTACAGGCTTGCTGCTTTTACTGCTGCTTTTAATCCAGAGCATCTCAGGCTTCCAAAACCAACAGCCAGCCTCCATTTTGCTTTCATTCATCTTCCCGGAGATGGGCCAAAACTAAGGCCTGTGGCAAGATGGAAAAATAAATCAGGACTTACAGTCGTAGAAGTAAGAGATGAGGAAGCACCTGAAATTTATTTGAGTAGAATATTTCATTTGAACAGGTTACTGAAAGGGCTTTACATGGATCACATATAATAGTAGAAAATAATAATAATAACAATAATAAATAAACATACAGACTAAAGTAGTGAAAAGGAAAGGAAAATGTAGTGCACATCTTTAAACAATCACTATTTAAGATCATGCCAGTAAAAAGTGAAGAAAATAGTAGAAAGAGGTTCACTAACCTTTACTTGTCTGACAGACTGTTTCCATAGTTTCAGTTTACCAGAGGAAACACCTATGAGAGAACTCTACATGTTACAGAGAACAATCTGAGCAAAGGTTACTCATCTCTTATTTTGTCATACAGGTCAGTTAGATGTGTTAAAATGGAATGGAGTAGGGAGACCCCTTGTGGTGTGATGTGGTTACCACAACACTAAACACTAAGGCAGTGGTTCTCAAACGTTTTTGGTTGTTCCCCAATGTTCGAGCACTACCACTCTAACCCCCATTGTCCCAGGAAAACGAGAATGACATAAAAACAGCAAAATGTTAACAATATCAAAATAACCATGACATTAAAACATTTTTGCACCCTGAATCAAGGTTGTATTTTCCTCTCCCTGGATCTGATATGTTTGAAATTTTATGTAGGCCTGTTAACGACTTTGTGATGTGTGCATATTTTGTTTTGAGTGTGCATTCGTTAGACCTACTGTCAATCAAGACAGGCATTTCCTCCTGTTTGTCAGGCCCCAACCATCATGTCTCTTTTCCCCACCAGTGGGGCCTATCCCACACTAGCAGAACCAAAGCACTTGGGGGAACATGAATGAGTAATCTTCCAGAATCTTGTCAGTAGGTTTCCATCTGATTGCTTAGAGGTATTCCTGGCAGCCGAATTGGAGAAGACTCTCAAATTACACAAACTAGTTCAGAGATGGCAAATTTAAATTCTGGAACCTTTGTGTGCATAGCCCTTGGCGCCTCAAACACATTCCGTAAGGTGTAGTCAAACAATGATCCTGAACCCAACCTCAGTTCATGTGTACGACCTCTGACACACACATCTCTGGGGTCATGGGCACCATTTCTATTTAAAAAGAACAGTCAGGTCTTTTCAATACACACTTTAACAAAGACACCCAAACCCACACACCACATATTTTGTTTTTCCTCTTAGAGTGACAGTTATTTCTCATGCCCACATTTTACTACAACAGAACAACAGAAAGATAAAGAACAAAAAAATCAACTTAGTTACACTAAAACCATAGTTATTATGTAATATATGGTGCTTTATGTAAACCAAACTGTCTGCGTAAGTGTAAAAAGCAGCAATCAAGTGAATTCTTTTTTACTTTTTCTTTTTTTTAAATATGTGTGCTTGCTTTGCATGTTTGTATTTATATACATTTTAGCCCTATGTCTTCAGACTATTTTTAGGTTAATTTACCAGCTTCGTAGTCACTTTGATGGTTAAAAAGCTCATTACAGGGTGAATGAAGGCTCTTTCAGCCCCCCTACCTATATTCCACAGTTACTACACTCGCAGTCTGCTTAAACAGTGAGTCAGCGAGCCAACAAAACTGAAACTGAAATTTGGTTTATTATATTGTCAGTCAATGTAACTACAAAAATGACCATCACTGGTTCCTGTTCTTTGGTCTTTAAACAAATCCACATGGATCAGTGAGAATTTACAACATTGTTGCTTTTTTTTTTTTTTTAAATCAGCTCTGGAGATAAAAAGAAAAATATGCCTTTAAGGGAAGTTAGTACTTAACATTCTACTCCACATGTTGTACCTGTTAAGGGTGATCGCGTTCTTTTTTTCATATCAGGAATTATAGTGCCACCATGTGGCGACATCCAAAAATCATGGGATGATTGCGTATGTACTAATCATGATCAATGTAGATTGATCTTACTGGTCTAAATAGCTTTGTGTCATGCTGTCTGTCTTTGCATTTCAGCTCTGGTTTGCTATATGTGTTTATGCTTGTGCATGTCTCTGTATTTGTGTGTGAGCAAGGAAGAGTCTGTTTAAGTTCAACTAAAATTGTGTTTAGTTTCTCCATCCCACCTGCAGTGAGGTGTTATGACTGCTCTGGCAGCTTGAACTGACAGTGAACTGACAGACATACTACAAATTCAGAAATCCCCCAACCCCCCCCCCCCCGCCACACACACACACACCCACACACCCACACACAGACACATACACACAGATACCTCATCCTTTTAACCAAAGGAGAGCTGCAGCCCACGCAAGCCCACTCTGTGACTTACCATCCCACAAATGCAGAGGTCAGGTTTCTTACCCAAAAGGAAAACTATTTTGAGCCTCAGGAAACTTCATCGAGATGCTTAATCCCAGTAGTAAGTAGGGATGACAATCCTCAGAGTGACAAGTGCAACATTAAGACTGTGACGAGTGGATGAGAAGTAAGCACTAAACAATGGATATAATATATAATATAATATATTTATACTAATATAAAATATATATACAAAAATATTTAATATAACTTATGGAATTCCTGGCCTGAAGATCTTCACACTATCACATTATCTTCGTAGATGTTTGCAATTCCAGAGAGACTCCCATGTGGCTTGTTATTGATCCCCTCTCCTGCTTTCTGCCAGTCATGGAAAAGAATGGAAAACCTCCAGGATTCCCCATGCGCTGGGAATTAGTTCTGCACTGACTTTGTGACAGGGAGTCAACATTCCTCAGAGCTTGTAATTCCCCTAGTCAGAGTGGTGCATGTCAGCCAGGAGGAAGTCGGTGTGTGGGGTGCCCGCGTCGAGTTACGACGGCGTACATACACACTAAAAAAGAGATTATAAAGTAGTATCTTGGTGTTTTACCTTATAATTGGCGGTGCCTTGGCCTCTGCTGTGATCAGATGACATTGTCTGGGGGCCCCAGCAGGCCCGGTCGCTGAAAGTAGTTCAATCTGACAGCACATCTGGGGCAAGTTAGCCACACGGGGAGTCTTGCTTACACTGAGTCCTGCCTCTGCTCCCCCCTAGAGGTTAAAAGAGGTACAACACAACATCTGCATTTCATTGCACTGATGTTATATTGTCGGTCAGTGTTGAGCTGGCATATTTCTCACCTCTATTTGGGCTGAAATCTTTTTGAAAAGGGATCGTTGGCTCATATAATATGGCCTGCTTCTACCCAGATGTCTTACAATTGCGATAACAATAGTCATCTATGATGAATGGTCATCTGTTTAAACTCAGTTTAAAATACTGAGTCATCCAGAAATTCTGTGCGATCACAGAAGTTCAGACTCAAATTGTCAGCCAGTAGAATGCTGTTGATGGACTGGGGAGAGGTAGGAAAGGTAAGGGCTTCTCGCACGTTCAGTGTTACATTCCAGCAACATATTCCAGATGGTCAGTAACACGTGGCAAAAAAGCCATCATAATATATCTTTGTCTCAACCATTTCTAAGGACCACAGCAATTGTTACATCTTAGAGAAACATAGCCGATCTGCAGAAACCAATCTGTAGCATTCTGCAAGCCTGAGATCATTATGTAGAAGAGCTAGACTAGAGATGACAGCAGATGACGCTTGCATTGTGAGAATTGTGAGCCAGAGCCACCCATTGTCTTACAGACAGAAAACAACCCAAGGAGCCTGCTTCATTTCCACCACTAGATTTCATAAAGATTATTAATCAAGTGTCCACCTTGAGGAACTGGTAAGAGATGCATGAGATACATAAAATCTATACATGGGAGATAATTAATCACACAGATTACATTCTCACCAGTAAAATGCCAATATTTAACATACTAATTAGCCTCAGAAAATTAGGCCATAATAGCTGTTAGAAAGCTTACATTAGCATTCCAACAGGCAAATGTAAATACCTTATCCCTCTCAAGTTGCATACATTTTAAAGAGACATAATTCATTCACTGGAAAATCCTTTCTGGAATGGTATTACATAGACAGTAGATTCAATCTGCTTCTGATCAACAAAAGCAAGGTTTTCATATTTCTGCCCAGATAACCCCTAAATTCAGCTTCAAGCTGTATTTGTAGCCAAAACCTTACTCACATGCATAACCTTAGTAGTGTAGGCCTATTAGGTTAATTAACACATTGTGTAATTAATTAGTGTATTGAGTAGCAGCATATCTTAATTGTCAAGATTAGAGTGCTTATATAAGGAGGATGTTCACTTATATGGGAACTAATCTATCATGTCATTGATATTCATATATTATGTAATTGCATATATATCAACACATTGTTTAATTGCATATGTTGATGGTTAAGATTAGTATACTTATACAAGGAGGAATCTCCCTTTATCTCTCTGTAGCTCATGTTTATGGAGACTAATTCAGTATATCACCTTCAACTGTCATTCAGTGGTTCCTGCTTCACAGCCCATTATGAAACGAGATGAAAGTGAACATCTCCATGAATCACAGTCAGATCCCCTTGTCCACATGGCCTCCTGAAACCCTGCCACCGCCAGCACAAATCATGTCACTTCAAACACTGTGTTCCCTTCTCTCTCTCTCTCTCTTTCTCTCCCCCTCTCTCTCTCTCTCTCCCTGACACAAGGGCCATCGGCGCTTGCCGCTTGACAGCACAAGATAAAGTGGCAGTCGTGTGGCCATTTGATCATCTTTATGTCACTTTTCCACCATTAAAAAAAGACACGGCAGTATCAAAGAGCCATCTCCACCCACCTGTCTGCTCGTGCATTATAGTGATTATTGTCTTTTATCATGTAGCGGCCAGCCCACGTAACATCCAGTACAGTAGAGGAGCGGCCTCAGAAAAGTCCTGAAACCAGATCGCACACCAAAGGCCAACCGAAATCAAGCTAACTAAACTGGGACATGTCACTAGCCAGCACCTCCACCTCCACCTCCACCTTCATGTGGTTTTCTGGCTTCTCAATTCTCCAAGTCGCGCCTCCAGCAACACTTACAATGTTCCATCTGCTGCACTGACTGGGTCCAATCCTCAGGTAATGTCCTCCCTCCCCCGCTCAAACCCCAACCCCAACCCACCCCTCCCCGACAGCCAACTATCCATTGTGAGGGTGGAGGAGGAGGTACGCCTATCTTGTTTCTTCTTTTGACGGCTTTTCTTTTTAGCACATCTCCTCTTTCATTCTCCTGTGCATCATGGTAGTCTACCCAGTGCTGACAGAGGCCTACTCTGTCTGTTGGGGTTTTTCTTTAAAAAAAACTGGTACGCGGAGAAGAATGATACATCCTCATCTGCTTCACCACAAAGGACAGTGAGTTTCTAGACATTTCTTTCTTTCTTTTCTTTCTTTCTTTTTTTTCCCTCCTCGCTACTGTTGCTTCTCGCCCCTGGTCAGTGGCAGTGGTGACACCGACAATCTTCTAGCAGAAAGGCAGCGTTAAAGAGGCCCGGGTGAGAAGGAGAAAGGAATGCTTAAACGCACTTCTCAGACGCACCTCTCGCACAAACAGATAATTGACCCCATCTGCTGACCCACATTTATTCCACTGAAACACACACCATCTCTGTAAAAGGCAAGACATTACAGTTGAAGCAAAAGGTTGACAGTGTAACAATACGCCAACACCAACTAGTTATTTGCAAAGACATGACAAGTCATAGCAAGTAGTGTATGAATGCTAAAAGGAATACTAATGATAACTATAGAAAACAAACAATGCTGAGAGAGACCCCTAGGTCCTTCAGGGTGTAGGTTGCTGGAAGGATATGTCAGCGCAGTGAGATGAGATCTTCATGCATAACTCTTTTCTTGAACTTATCTTCCATCGTTGCATAAATGTCAAATCAGGGTGACCCAGGAGGACAACAGGTCGTCTGGAGATGAGAGGTATTCTGGGAGTTTACTCAGCTGTTTATATGTGTCGTGCTCTCTGCTCACATGACAGCTGTCCACCGGCCTAGGAACGCACGTTTACTGCAGAAGGTAATGGTGGACAAGAGAGGGAGGGAGAGAGGTGAACGGTAGACAGTGAAGGTTTGCAACATGAGCTATGCCACAGCAGACACCCCTGCCAGAGGTCAATAGCAACGCGACCGCATAATGGCTCGATGGAACAGGTGGACATCAGCTTCTCCTCCGTCTTACGCTTCGTGTACAACCTGAGGCCTTTGTTGTGATAAGGCAGTGTCAACGTTCAAACAAAAAGCAAGAAAAAGAAGAAGAGATGTCTGTGAGATGCTCTTACCTGGCAATGTGTACATGTACAGTGTGTGGGATAGAAGCCTCAAAAATGAAAAGAAAATGATGTCGTTTAAAGTTGCCACATGGTGTCACATGGAAAACAGGGAAATGCATCTACTTGCATTGCGTTGTATACAGCAGCCACACAAGGTAGAATGTGATATCATAAAGAAGCCATCATGACCACTGGTTGGTTTGTATGCTGACTTCGGAGGATAACTGAAGAATAACAGGGGACCTTTCTTTTGCTGTTTCTTAACATTATATTGCTTTTTCTCTGTTCATTTTTGGATGTTTTAAAACGCCACCACGTAGCACATTTACAGATGTTTTTAACATAGCGATTGAAAATAAACTAAAGAACAATAACAAACAATTTTGTTGGGCAATACTCACTGTTGGCCATGGTGTGGTACAGCTCAATCGTTATTTTATTCCCTTCACAAGGACATGCCTTCCCCCAGGCCAGTGTAAGGTCAGGCCTCCAACATGCTTCTGGTGTAAAGCAGAACCTGCCATAGAATCCTACACCCCAAGGCAATGTAGGTTAAGACACAACCTAATATCACCACGGTTACTGTGCCCCTGACATCTGACCTCTCCCATAATCCCTGGCAGGCTGACCTCCCTTGTCAGCTGGGACACGGAGGTGGATAGACAACTAGACTGTTGTCGTGTCGACCGTAAATGCATTTTTGCGTACGGACGACTCCTGCCGCCGGTCTCACTAAACAATTTCATTAATTACTGACTACTGACATCCTGACAGTGACTCTCTCAAGTGTGAAGCAGTGAAATATGGGACAGAATGCACACTCATTTGCATGATCACAAGGTTTAACCAACCATGAGTCTTCACTGTCAGAATCTGCTGGTTGCTGTATCTCTTTAAGTGACATCTGATTCAGGGTGTTATGGCTTCATCGTAAATCTAAATATTGTCCCAGTGACATTCTGTTTAAGAGGATTAAACCTCCATTTGTATTGTTTGTTCTGAGCTGAATGGTTTCTGCCAACAGAGCCGTGTCACAGGTAGTCCATAAGCCTGGCAGATAGCCACGCCTGATTCGCCTGTAATCAGGCCATGTCCTTTGGAACATGCCAGACAATTTGCACTGACTAGATCACAGCTTTTTTTATTGACTGTCAACCCCACTGAAGTTACTTTATCACTTTCCTGTGACCTTGAGTGTTTAATTAACATTATCATTTACACAACAGCAAGCCCTTGCTGTAAGCTGACAGATTGTAAAGGGTGTTTGAGGCTAATACCAAACACCATTGTGGATGCGGGTGTTTATCTCCCAAAAACAATACCAGGCCTAATTGTTTATGTGGCTAAATGAAGTTCAAGGATGACAATGGCACTTGCCATGCCGAGGACAGCAAAACAGGAAGTGTGATGTCAAAGTAACTTTGTCACAGTTAATCTCTCTCAAGCAAAGGGGCTGTGATGTCAGCTCATGGTATCTACTTCAAAGGACACTTTGAAGAGACAGAATCCATTTACAGTAATGCATTAGCTAGGCTTAAAAAAAAAAATCAGACGACATCACGAGGCAAAACCTGCACCAGGAGATGTTAATACCGTTCTGTTTGAGGTGTCATCATGCATAGTGGCACCTCAATTAAGATTGTGTTAACACAGAGTTCGCAAAGCAAAAAGGCAAAAGAGAGAGACTAGACATGTCCAAAATGATACCTAATGTATACAGTCATATACAGTTTTACATACACTTCCTATACACCGATCTGGATTGGAAAGTACATAAACAGTATGTAGCAAGGCATTTTGGGAACAGCCACTGTCTTCAAAGCTTCCAATCAATACAGAGGCAATGTGTACAGATCGGATTATCTTACACCCATCCCCCACCCCCCCAATGTCAACCAATGTTTGAATATCTTTTATTTTCAACTATAATTATTTAAATTACATACACTATCAACACAATCATCAAATAATATTTGTCTACAAGCTCCAGTGAAACAAAATATTTGAAAATGTAAATATATTTTTTCACAACCCAACAACTTAGATAGTATAAGACAACTAGCTTTCACAACATTTGAAATACTTGCAAGGTTAAGTACCTTGTATCCCTTGTGTGTGTGTATGAATAAATAAATTAATCATTTATTTCTGTCTCCAGGGCTACACTTCAGTACTTCTGGAACGTTCTCGTAGAATGACCTCTGCATGCTCAAGACTGTCCTCTGTGAATTCCTCCTTCCATAGCTTCCCTCTGATACCCACTTACCAATTTTAAAAGAGTTCTAGGGAATTCTTAAAAATAGATGTTGGTAACCTGTCTGCAAGTTACACAGTGCTTTGTATGACAGCTGATCAGAGACTTGGCACCTGCCCCTGCATCAAACCCAAACCTGGAGTCTTAAAGGAGCCAGCTTTGCACTGGGGCACCAGACATGTCGTATCTCATGTCAGACAGCCAAGCGTTAACTTACGCTATCTCTCGGGACCTCTCCTCTTTAAACCCGACAGACTTAGTCATAGTCCGTTGATCAGGTCTCTTCCTCTCCCGAGCCTCGAGTCGCTTGCGAAACTGCCCACTGAGGCCCCCAGTGCTCCCGCCTAGCTCGGCCCGCCACCTGCCGTGGTCGGACCAGGGAGCGAGAGAGACATTATATCCTCTGGATCCTGTGTCACATGGATCTGCGGGTGGCTTAGCTGCCCTGGCCGCTTTGATCCTCTCTGCGGTAGGGGCACAGCGGCTGCTGCCAACTCCCCTCGCAAGTCCATGGGCCGGATGGACACGTTGTATGCCCCACCCCCACCCCCACCTGCCTGCCTGCCTGCCCAGCCCCCCCTGACAAACAACGATGGCCCCCGCCCGCCCTAGTCCCTGGGTATGGAGATGCTGGATTAGAACAGGACTTCAGGGGGGGAAAACGGAGCCAAGAAACAGGATCCCGACGCTCAGATCTCGCGCTGGGTCCCTGCATCCTCTGGCCACCAAACATCCCTGGCACTTCCTTCTCCAATTAAGACGACCTTGTTACGTGTAACGAGTACGCGTTGTGAAAGTCAAGACCCGGCCCACGACCCACACTTTTAGCAAGCGCAGGCAGCACGCAGGCCCAAAGGCTAGGGGTTAGCATCAAAATAGCACTGCCCGAGCGCTGTAAATTGATATTGAACGAAAGCAAACTAGCCGAGCCAGAGGCCACAATCACGACTTGGAGAGGCGCTCCAGCTCACAGCCTTGAATTATGGTGGGCTTGGAGGTTTGCCACTAATATACCAAGTATCCCTTGAGTCCTTTAGGTTCTACTCCAATCGACATGGATGTGCAGAAATCATTTCCCCGGAAGACTTGGAAGAGAGTGAGCCAACATCCATAACACTCCCCTGTAAATACACAAATAACTAAAACACCTCTGGAGTTGAGGTGCTTTAGGGAGCAACTCTTTGAGTGTGAAAATGGAAGCCACAGTCTCTCACCTCAGGCTTCCACCTGAGAGATACAGGATCATGACAGCTGACTAGTGTTAAAAGGGCAGCCTGTCACACTGGGCACAGGTACTGCGCACACCATCAGCGCTATGGCATGCTGTGGGCACAGAGTATATCTGAGACCCTTTGTCTGGGCAAGTAAGGAGTTTAAGAGAAGCCTGGTGCTGGCGACGGGGCTGGCTGTGACCGCAGCGTGAAAGCCCCAAGCGGGGGGACTTGAGGGGACCGGAGGGCTGAGAGGCTTACAGTGTCGGCACACAGGCGGATCCAGACGCCCCTCGTCTGTCCGCGGCAGTGGCCGTCCCACCGGGGGCCCGTGGGGTGGAAGAGAATCAAAAGCACTGGGGGAAGTGTGTGTGTATGTGTGTGTGTGTGTGTGTGTGTGTGTGTGTGTGTGTTTGCATGTGTGTGGGAGGTTGTGGGATGGCGGCCGGCCCCTCAGATTCCTTGCATCGCTCCTAGTTTGGTTATGCGGTCGGCTGGACACGGCGACTCCTGTGAGCATTTAGCCTCCCTGGAGTTGGGCCAGCACAGCCTGTTGCTCTGGCAATTAGCAGCTTGTGCAGAGTGCAGGTCCACACACTTGTTGCCGTGGAACCACTCGGATTGCACTTGTAGTGTGAGTGGGGAAGTAGGGGAAAGGCGGACACAACCATATCATCTCTCAGCTCAGCAAAACACAACATGCCAGGACTTTTACAAGACACTTAAAGTGGAAATTGCAAAACAGCAATTTAGATGGCTGTACATAAAAGCAGCACAACTGTAACCATCATAAACCATTTTTATGACAACAAAAGACTCAACAAAGATTGCGGTAACAAATGACGAATTTCATTAAACATGAGTTCATCATATTCTCGTTAAAGAAAACACTCTTCACATAATGGGACTGAATGTAATGTTTGCAGACTGCAACAGTGAAATTATACATCTTGTGATGTACTGTTTGAGTTTGTGAAATATGATGGATCTACCTTGGCTTTTGGACTCATTAAGAGAAACGGTGATCAGGGACAGCTGTGTATGACATAATACACGGAGGGTAAAAGTCTAAAAAAGTAAAAGCAATATCTGATTAGCCTCCCCTATCAATCCTTATCAAAGCCACATCAACCACACCTAACTCCACCACCTGCTCAAAGTTATGTTTTTTTTTAACCACAGCAACACAGTGAAAGCCATCAGCAGGGTTGACTGACCTCTGCAAAGACACACAGTCCTGGATTCAATCTGTTCTCTGGCTTTCTAATAATAACCTTGCAGTGGCTATGAAGGCATGGACACTTTGTCACAACACAGCCTGTTTAAAAGACCACAGATAACAAAAGCAGAGCGGCACAAGCACTTAATCCAGAAGAAAGAAAGAGAAAGAGAGAGGAAGAGTGAGAGAGAGAGAGAGAGAGAAATAGAGTGCCTGGATGTTGGCTGTGGGCCTACAATGACAGTAAAGACTCAGAGCCTCATTTACAACAGCAGACACATTTCATTAGTAACTGCTGAGGGTGAACAAGTATGACTTTAAATAATACTACCAGTTTATGCCAGGACAGCTACATCAACAGAACAAATTCAAATTTCCATCCATGTGTAACTTTAGAACCGCAAATTAGATGGCTAGTTCCCGAAATGATACGACAAACAATTCTTGGCCTTTTTGTTCAATATGTTACACAAGCTTATGTGCTTGTTTTTAGCATACATTCCATACATCCCAAATCCCTTGTTTACTTCATGCTCGTGCATAAGGCTATGTGCTTCCTGCATCACGTTCATGCACGCAATAAAGAGGCAAGAGCTTTTATGCTTAGGGACGGGAACCCTTAAAAACTCGTAGATGCTATCGTTTTGTGAACAGCCATTTTCAGCAGAGTTTAAGCAACGCTGCATGTCTGAGCGACATCTGATACCAAGACCTCCAGCTTAGACATACCCCAATGGCCCTCTACTGAAGACTCCTTGGTGGTCGAGCAGGAGTCATGTATGTATTATGTGTGAATTCCAAGCAACGGCCTGATAATCCCAGTAAAATGTTGACCTTCAGTATGAACCTCACATATCTATCCACCCAGTAATGACCAAAACCTGCCCAAAGTCACATTAAGACAAGAATGCTTCATTTTTATGTAACTACCACATATGTCAAAAGAAGCCCAACTTCAAGGTTATGTTGTTTTTTGTTGATTTGTTTATGATGATTTGTTTTCTTTTTCTTGTTCTCTTACTCTGTTTTGTGTGGCAAAAAATCGCCTGTAATGTTTGTCATGGGCAATAAAGTCGAAAAAAAAAAAAAGAAGAAAGAAAAGCATGCAGGAGGACAGAGGTTTAGCAGCTGTCTCCCCTGTGAACAACAATTCAGAATTGATTCTCTGCAATACCCGGACTTCAAAACCCCTGTCTGTGGGCTCAACGCATAAACAAACTGAATGAATCCACATGTATGCAAAGGCCTGTATGTCTGAAAAAGATGATATGCTTTCATCAAATGCTGTTGCCCATTCACTTAGGGATTAAGATGGATTGCATATATGAAGCAACAACAATTCTGTCTGATGCAAAAATAAATAGGATGGGCCAAACATGTTGCTTAAAATACCTCACATCTTTAACACACTGCATGTTTGGACAATAGCACTTACAGATGTTGGTAAGAGTATTTAAGAGCACATAGTCTGAAAGAGTACACAGTATGCACTATGCAACTGCAAAATGTCAAACAAATTCTAATGGGCAGGGCAATAAATAAGTGATGTCTTCTGAACTCTGAATAGGTGAGTCCTATGGATTCAAGTGGATAGCCAAACATCACAGCTGGCATTTTGCTATTCTTAACTCTTCGGTCAAGTTGATCCAGAACTTACAGTGTTTACTATGCATGAGCATGGTGCATGTCATACCACCTGCCATGCCTAAATACAAAGTCACACATTATTGAATAGCCTCTGTTCATGTCAGTTCTCCTCATGTGTGTCATTGCTCTGGCTGAGACAAGCACAACAGTGTTCACCTGCTCGCTGCTCGCTTGGTAAACACGTCTCAGGCGGCAGACTGTATCCAGCCCCCGCGTGCTGCTGATGACCGCATCCTACTGGCTCAGTGACACCTCTGCGGCTCGAGGGGGTGAGTCAGATACCCAGAAGAGCTCTGCTCTGCTCAGGACCCCGCCTACCCGCTTCCTACATTCCCAGCCCCTCCCAACTATACATGCTTTCACTGTCAACACTTTCAGTCCACCTCTGGTTCTCTTTTTACATACATTACACCCCCATCCACCACCACTATCTCCACAGCAGCAGCCAGAAGCTGAATTCCAATGTGCCCCCTAACCCTAAGTCCTGAACTCCTAAAGATGGCAGTCATGAATCACCATCATGTTTGGCTGTTTCATGTTAGGTACGTTTTTGAGGGATTACATCTTAGGGTAAGGGGAGGACATTGGGATTCAGCCAGAGTCTATAAGGACCTCAATATACTGATGACAAAAATGCTGATGGAATGCTGCTGTAACATCGTGTTCTGCAAGGCAACTCCTCTCTCTCTCTCTCTACTATTTTCAGGGAAAAGATTTATTTAGAGTAGATCGATGTGTTTGGGGGATGGTGGGGCTTGGCTTGTCAAGGGGCCAAAAAATCACTGGTTGTCATTCAAGTGGGGAGGGGAGTGACAAACAGAGGGGCAACAGTCTGTCCGAGTTACACATGCACTCGAAAAAAAATAGAACAGGGAAGACAGTTTGAGATTCATCATTGCAAGGAATAAATCAGTTAACCTGGGCCTCCTGCCAATTATGACAGCAGTACTTATATATATCACTGGGTTCGCATACTTCAGTCGGAGGACCGTCGAGCCTGAAACCTCACTGTGGAACAAGGACCTGAAGATGTCCAGTTGCACTATCACCAGCCAGGTGCCACACTTTCTCGCAAAGGTGCACTTCCTCATTTGACGCAGATGACTTTCTAATTAATGAGAATGCCGAGCAGGCCAGTTGGTTACTTACACTCTGTCTTCTCATGGCAAGCAAGCGGTTACATAAATGGTGAGAGGTTCCAACATGAATCCGGCATTGGGCAAATGTGGCAGCAGAATAAAAACATCTGCGACGTGGCTGGCACGTAGCCAGTCAGTCTTTTGTGCTCATGAGTGAATAAATGCGTGTTATTTCTGGGGAGAGAAACAAGTCTGCTCGCTACTCATTTCTGAACTGTGAGGTGCAAAACGCCCCGTAGACTTCAAACAAACTAAGCTGTAACCTACACAGACAAGTGCAGCCAGCCAAACACACACCAAACGTCCAACAAGCATTGAACATCTGCATATCCAAAAATCAAAACAATCCTTGCTGGTATAAGCAAATATATCATGTACCTATTATTTCATCTAGATAGCAAAGAACTGTGAATGCTGTGTGTCTTCCTTCTTTTATTTTTTTGTTCTTTGAAAGAGTCAAGGCTACTGTTGTTGGAAGTATTTCAGAGTCATCTGAATGTGTTGCTAGTGTAGATTGTCTAAGCATGTGTTGGTCCATGTGGATGGCAGTGGAATGGGACGCAGGAGCCGTCAGCACCACAGACCTCCGAGGGCATGGACCTCGAGAGCAGATATGGGTCAAGAAAGATCTGGATCAGATCATCATAAGTGCACACAAGTGTCATCCCCTCTGACCTCTGCGTGAAATACAATACGTGCAAGAGGTGGAAGGGGAAAAAAAAACATAACACAACGGAATCCAGATGATTGACGGTTTGTGAATACCAAGCTCTGGCTTTGGTGTATGGTGTGCATGGTGGTAGCGGAGTGATGGTGGGAATGTAACCCCAAAGAAACCCTGAGGCTTTTTGGAGATCAGCTGTTGTGTCGGAAAGGCAGTGATCACAACAACAGCAGCAGCAGCAGCATTACTCAAGACTTCGGGACCTCCAAAGTGAAATATCATTTCAAAAGGCAAACAAACAAAAGGTAGCGTGAGCTCGGGTGACACCGTCTTTCACAGGTCAGACATTTGGCATTGTTGTGAAACCCAACGCTTTTCAACAGCCATTCTTCAGAACCCTATGCAATCTCACATCTTCCTCCATTAGAAGACTCTCGCTCCCAAAAATATGCTGCTCATTATCTGCCCATAGAGCCTCAGCAAGCCCAACCATGTCATTAGGGATTTGGAGTGTCAAAGGTGGGATTTGGTTGATCACCGCGTACAGTGCCAGCCACATACCTCACCTAACAATTGATTCCACTCCACGCTCCCTCCTAGATGGTGTGCAATGCTTGAAAGCCTTCTAGTGCGTTGGGAAATCAACATTGTCCAGAAGTGCAGCAACAATTCAGTGGAAATTCATGAGGCCACTTAGTGATGATCAAAGCAGGACCACAGGTAAACGTACCTGAGTGTTTAGAGTTGATCTATATTGAGCAGAAGGAGGCAGTACGATGTAGCCTTGACAACACAAAATCTACTCCACCAGTGACACCGCAAAACAAGATTCAAGAGCCAGGGCCAAAACACTGCAATGTCCATGCAACTGGATGTGAATGGAAAAGACTGACATGAAACAGCACGTAAGTATTCTGAGATTCATAAACGTCCATTTAAAATTGTTGGATAACTACCTAATAGGTTAAAGTGCTCTTTGTAAATACTCACTCAGAGGAAAAATAGTTGTGTCGCCATTTAAATGACTCTAAGCATGAAGGAAGTGAAAACGTACAAAACGAGCTGATTGAACATATTTATTGTGCAGTCTTGGAGACGAATATCCCTGCTATACAGAGGGAAACGCCCAGGATTAAGCTGTCAGAAAGATGTCTTCATGAAGTTCAGCTATGTTTGAAAAGTGTTTTTTTTTAAATCCGTTAACAACATTTTGGAACTGTCAGTAGTGAAGTGAATTACACCAAAACATGTCTACTGAAGGACAGGGCTGTTATCATAGTCTCTGGGGAGAAAAGCACGCTCTGTGTGTGCGTGCGCACAGTGCGCGTGCTCTTGCTTCTGCAGTTAATAAAGCAACTCGCTGTTTGACACTTCTACCTGCGAGGTTATGGACTGTTTCGTATTTATAAACAAACACGCTTGTACGCTTACGCAGGGGTGGTAAATAACCCTGATTGGCATCCTAATGCGAGACTAGAACTTGACACCTGACGCGCGGCACAGATCAGAATGCATCAAACATCCACGGCAAGAGAACTACTTCTAATCGCCTTCCGCATTGCTGGACACCTAATACTGGGACATGGAGCTGACATAATCTCCAAGCCATCCTAAATTTGTGGTTCTGCAAATGGAAAGGCACGGCATGTGTAGTAAGGTGTGGACTCCCCTCTCGCTACTTATGTTATTTGGTAGAGGTCGTATGCGGAGAGGGCGGACTCATGCGCAACGTCAGTGCACTCGAACCCTTAAATCTATTTAAACTGGCCCCAGTCTCCACAGAAAGCAAAGCACAAGCGACTGCACATCTGTAATGCAAGTGTTCAAGTCGTTTCCAATTACCAGTCAGATCTTTTGAACGCATTCTTGGATTAAAATAGCGCGTAATGATGGAGATCAATGGCTATCTCACAGTCTTGTTAAAATTTCAAGATTTTTCAGTGTTCTGGGGATTTTGTTATATCGTTTAATGGTTTAGAGTGTTCCAAGTTGACGTGTGGATAGGATCGGCACGGCTGCGGTCGGAGTGTTGTCTTCTTCACTGGGGGAGTAATTCATTTATTCTCTGGCTACATTTAATTAAAAGTATTTCACCAGACGCCTGGTAGTCTACTGCTCCTTTCGGCTCTTGCCATCAACTGCCTGAACAGAAGTCCTGATGTCTTCATTTGACTCCTTGCAGTTGTTGATGGTAGTTCTCTATCAGGTTTCCTGCGTGGATCTCTGCATCCTGTTATTGGGCAACTCGATTTTGACACAGCAGTCCGTCGCGCACTGACCCGGGGACAACAGAATCCGCGGATCGGTGTGTGCGTTGGAGAGACTGAACTGAGCGCCGTACTGAGCGGCTACTTTCAAGGTACTGGCGTAAGTGCAGAACTGATCGTGGAATCTATGAATGGGTGTGGATTTTCGTCTTCTACAACACCGTCTGTCCGCTGGATATATTTATCATAGACCTTTTTGGATCATTTCTTGCAACATTGTTGACCTCTTTTGGATCTTAGAGCGATTTCAGCAAAGGGTCTGCATGGGCCGGATTTAAGGTATGTGGCTGTTTGATGTTATAGTATGTGAAGAACTTTTGCGTGCATATTAAAATTGTAATGATAAATTTAGCCTGGCAACTATAAAGTTATAAAGGAAGGCCACAAAACAGCGTGAAACTGTGTAAAAAGTTTGTTTATTACAGGGCTTGTCCACCTGTCCAGCTTTATAAAGCATTGCTACAGAACATTGGTTGCAAACATTTTTTTAAATAATCGTGGATATTGCATATTTGTGTTTAATGTACATTGTTTCATATGTATAAATAAGCTTTAATTGGTGATAAAATAGCTATGTATGATACTTTGCCCACAACATAAGAAAATTCCCTCACTAACTAACGTTATTGCGGCTTTTCCCGTGTTTTGTTCGTGTCTGTGGCATTAGCCCATAAAGGCCTATAAACTGCTGTGAAAGGTTTATTGAAGCATTTGACGTGCGTAATCATTCACACTCACGCAAAACTGGGTTTTCGGGAAACACCATCTGGTGATTCCGCATCAAGTCACACTCAAACTCGCCATAAGAAGCACTTGTCCTGCGTCGCTATCAAGTCCCTTCCTGACCGAGGCCGAGATTTGAAAAGCGCACAACACTTTTGCTTGTCGATTTTATGCTTGTGTGAATTCATTCATATACCTTCCTTGAAGATTTATGTGACCGTATAGAAGATGAATTACGTCCAGATATAACAATCCTCTGGCAGGACATGGCTATACGGTCTTGCGTAAATGACAAGTAACCTGTAATAAATTCGAATGAGTGTCGACTATGTTTGGAGGCAGATTGATTAACTCCTTGCATTTGCGTAACCGATTGTGACCTAAAAGTAGTTTCACTTTGAAAGGCAGATTTTTCAAATATGGGGCAGTTTCATTCTCACACTCAGTATAATCTGTTCAAATGAGCTGCAATGGTCTAAGCACGGGATCAGCATTAAAGGAGAAACTGCAAGCTTTTAAATACTTCATCCAGCCTAATGTTATAAAGACACGATTTATCAGCTTGGCGCCCCTAATCGCGTACTTCCAAATAACTGACCATAACACAAACGTTGTTTACTTTTATTTTAGTTTTCCGACATAGCGGATTGCGTTTCAATTGACACGAGCCTATTTCTTTGGCAAGCTTCTCTGTTTAAGTGGGCCAAGTTCCGGCATGTTGGCATGGTCTTGACATTTCCTAAGAAATGGGCACCTTGCTCACAGAAAATAGGGAATCACATTTGAATTGCAAATGTATAATTCTAATTATGCAAAACAACTGTTTTTGTTTATGTCTAGCCATAATTGTATTAGCAATGCACACATATTTTGGTATTTCAATGTCAGTCAAATTAAAGGATGTTAAATGACCTGGTCTGTATTACAGATTCCCTCTGAGGAACTGAGTCTAAAATGAAGTTATGGGATGTTCTGGTCACGTTTCTGTTGCTCCTGAGCTCCGTCTCCACACGCCCTATCTTTCCAAAGCTGCAGCCCGTCAAGAGGCCTCCTGTACTGGGCTTGCACCGTGACTCTGTTGCCCTGTCTATGGAGGACTCTCTCATACAGCCCTACTCCCAAGCAGAGCGCCTGCACAAAACTTCAATGGAGGAACAATGTAAGTGTGCTGCACTTCCCTTACTTCTAAGACTTTCTTATAAACATCAGATATCATCTAACAGAAAGGGTAAACATCTCTTTCTAATTATTTCCAAAAAGCATCTGCAGCTTTATTATCTGGTAAATCTGAGGAAGACCAAAGTGGCTGTAATGTAATGTTATAAAACAAAACATATGAAAAGATCATAAGTGTGTTGACTTTTTTAGGGAAATACTTTTGACACATTACGTCCTGCACCTGGGACGAGCACAATGTTTTTCTTTGACTGCTAGGTCTCTGTCTGGCATGGAGATGTTGGTTTTGTTGTTTTAACCAAATACAGTCAGAGAACAGTTTTGTGGGATGGAAACTGGTAATTATAGAACATTTTTGCAAGTGATTAGCTGGAGTTCCACAAGTATCCCATCTTTGTTTCCTTATGTGATGCTTGGGGCACCCATGTGTTAAGAGCGTGGATGGAGCAAAAGATGGAGACTATGTGTTTGTATTAAATTATCCAGAGAATTCCTTAGCACTGGGCCACATTAATGTGGCCATGGTGTTGACAAAGAGAATGTCTAATGAATTCAAACCAGCAGTTTCAGTCAGTCAGTGAGATTTTAGGAAAGTTGGGAGGTCATGGTGGATCACAGAGGGCCTCAAAATTATTTGTGAATAAGGCGACTATGTAGAGACCCTATTACCCAAGGCAAAAAAGGTACAGAAATTGAGTTTGGAGGGCACTTTGCACTAAATCCACTGATTAAACTTCAAAAGTTACATCTGACAATAGAACGTAATTATCGGCATAGGTACAGATTGTTTCCAAGTGCTCCACTGAAATTCTGTTTGTTGAATAGTAGTATAGTAGCAGTAGTTTAGTACATCCAGCCTTCAGAGACGTATAGATGGTTTGTCAGGCTAGTCTGGTCTATGGGCCCGCCCTCAGCTACACGAAGGGGCTAGTTTATCATGACAGGCCATCAGAAAAAGTATTTTTCTTGATTGCTCCGGGCAGCATTGCACGGGTGTCAAAACAAGTGCAACAGCAGCAGAGGTGAAACTGGGGGAGACATCTGGCTCAAGACAAAAGCTTGAGCTGACATTCCTTTGCTGTGCTTGTTTATGTTCATCACAGCCTTTTCCCAGCAGACTAGCAGCATCCCTTTGCAGGCTCACAAAAAAATAAAAAAATGAGGGGTGGGGGTGGGGTGAAGTCCACCACCACCCCACACAGAGACACACACACACACACCACTCCACCCCACTGAAGTTACAGCAGGGGAATCTAAACAGATGACGACCTGTGTGGAGCGGAGCTGGGCTTCGGCGCTTGAAGTGTCGAGCTGCCGCGCTCCACGCTGTCGTCGTGTTTATGCTCCTTTTAGCGGCTGGGTGGGAGGAGCGGGGTTCGTTTGTTTAATAGAACATGACACTGTCTTGTCTTTACACAGTAGTAAACCTCCAAAGCGCTCTCTCGATAAGGCATGGAACATTTAGCGAAAATGTTCCCCCTCTGTGCAGCACTCCCCTTCATCGCAATCTCCTCTTTGCTCGGAGTGTTAAACAGAAATGAAGGTTGCACACTTTTTTCTCTGACAAACTAATAAATTCTACTGTGTGCAGGTTACATGACTTCACTTGTGAGGCATCCAGATGCACGCTCTGTTTTTTTTTCTGTTGTTTTTTAAACATGACAGTGAGATGGCAGTTAAATACTTTTGACCACCAAGATCCCAAATGACAAAATGGCACTGCAGAGTAGTTTAATACTACACTTATTCAGCATGCTCTGATTCTGTGTGTGCAGAATATTCCACTAGCATATCATAGGATTTTGAAGGAGCATAGTGAAGCATGTCCCGCAGTAATACAATTAAAATAACAGTATTGTGTAAAATCCAAATGTACTGTTTGTCCACTTACTAAAATGGCAACTGATTGAAAGCATAAACATTGCAAACTGTGCAGCTGATCCAGAGATTTTTTTCCATTTCATCTGAAGCCCAACATGCTACTCAGTTATACTTGGCCACTAGAAACCCAACAGACTCAATTATACTTGGCTTAAAGTCTTTGAAAGCATTCATGTGATGACTGGCTCCTGTCGTCACTATACCGAGGTAAACAGACAATCAGAGAAAAGGTCACAGTCTCACCTGAGGGGAAGATGAGGCAGAAAGTGGCAAACCAACCACTCAGCAGACCTTGTGACATGGCTCTGCGGACCCAGGGACTAATGTAAGGATCAAATTCTTTGACACCTCAGCTTGTGAAGCAATCCCGGTCAGGTGGGCCTCTGCCTCTACAGCACAGAGTCTAAGAGAACGCCGGAAGAACAGTTGCAGCCTGATGGCATACCCGGCCAAGTCCTTTTCTATTTCCTCTTGACTCACCTAATCTCTTCCAACATGAGGTGTAAGAAAGTTACCCCTTTATTGCTTGTTATGTGATCAGTTTCGCATTGGCAGACCCCTCTAGATAGAGTCATTTCACAATAACGTAGGCTATGATTCTTGAAGAGAGTTTCCAGACGTGGCCATTTAGCCAATTGACTTGACTTCTCAAAGAGAGGGAATTAGGCGAACATGTCCTATAATGAAATCATTGTGTATAACACAAAGGATCAAAGGACGTTTCTGTTTTTTTTTCCACTGCTGTGTCTGAGATGGGAGAGAGGAGTGTGCATGTTTTGAGTTTGTGGTTGTCCGTGTGTACAGAGAGGTGGAGTCAGCTGTGCAGGGATGTCATGGTCTATTGCATTTTCTTTTATCTACTTCAGTCTGAATAAGTCTACAAGAACCTTTCTGAATGACAAAGTACTTAAGCTTGTTGTAGTATCATCAAAAGGATAAGAACTCTTTTGAAAGAAGAAATACAACTTCCTATAAAGATTGGGACAATAAAAAATGCCATAAATCGCCCAATAAATCTGAGAATATAAATCATGCAAATCTCATCATTTACATCTGTTGTAAAGATGACAAAATGGCATTATGTAATGCAAATTCTGCAGTGGTTTGCTAACAACAATAACAACTACTTCAGAGTGCAAACAATGCATAAATCATTGAAACAGGCACTTTTCTTGTTTACAGATGAACTTGAGGGCCCATACCCTGACCAGTTTGACAACGTTATGGACTTCATTGAGGCCACCATCGGTCGATTACGCCGGTCCCCCGGAGCCGATGGAGGTTCCCAAGGCCAAATTGGGAGACGGAGGCAAAGCGGATCAACAGGCACAGAAAGGGGAGGGAGGAAGGGCCGCGGGGAGAGGAGGAAAGGCCAGGGACGGACAGGCGGCCGCTCTGGGAAGGGCGGGCGCTCGGGGAAGGGTGGCCGGGAGGAGCAACGAACCGCGGTGGTAGGCCGTGGATGCCTGCTCCGCGAGATCCACCTCAACGTAACAGACCTCGGGCTGGGTTACCAGACCAGGGAGGAACTAATATTCAGATACTGCAGCGGTCCCTGCTCAGATGCCGAGACCAACTACGACAAGATTCTGAACAATCTGACAAACAACAAAAAGTTGGACAAGGAGAAGCCCTCTCGAACTTGCTGCCGCCCGATCGCCTTCGACGACGACCTCTCGTTCTTGGACAACAACCTGGAGTACCACATTCTGAAGAAGCATTCCGCCCGGAAATGTGGTTGTGTGTGACAAACGGGAGACAGAATAGAGGAAGAACCAGAGAAAGAAAGAAAGAAAGAAAGAGAAAGAAAGATAGAGAGAGAGTCGGCGCAGCACACAGCAGATGTCACTCAAAAGTGGGGAAGTCACTGCAAGTACAACGGCCAGTACAGACAGCAAGACCTCATGAGTGTGGGGGGAGAAAAAAAAGGCTGACTTGGCTCGGACAATGGTGGTGTGGATGATGGCCAGATCCAGAGCAGGTGGAGTAATAGGGCTCTCTCCCTGTTTGTTCATACAGACTCAGAGAATCACATTTGATACGGTGACAAATTCAGGCAGGCACAAGTCAAGGTCAAAACCTCAGTGTTTCGTTGTAAAGTAAACTGACACTTCATTCACACACACACACACACACACACACACACACACACATAACAGTCAGGCCCGAATGACGTGAAAATGCGTGACACTCAAAAAACTGTGTTCCAAGACAGGGGATAACTTTCACACCCCCAAACCCCCCCCTCACACACACACACACAAAAACCCCACACAAACACACAGTCATTCTGTTACCCAACTTTGCTGCTTTAGTTCAGGTCCTTCAGGAAAGCGAGAGAACTGCAGATGCATTGTTTGCGCTACATTGGGAGCTTAGGTTGCCGAAAAAACTGCTCCCATCGCTGTGTGGCAAATGCCTCATAAAGTTTACATTCAGAAAGGAGTCATTCACCCCCTGCCTCTGGAGCAGCAAGAGATGTTTTTAAGTATTAGAAATCTATCAATTTATCTATCATACCTATATCGATGTATATGTATATAAATATATATATATGAGAAATGTATTTATTGAGATCTAATTAACTTATTGTTATTTATTACAATCTGTTGTATTTAGAGTGTTTCTTCTTTTATTTTGTTTGTTTTTTTTTCTTATTTATTTGAGAAGCTTTTGTGTCTTTTTTTTATTATTATTTTGGATGGTGCCAAAAGTGGAGAGGAGAGAGTCGTTTCCATTTCCAGCAGCCGTAAATAATCAAAGCAATCTGTGAGGAAAAAAAAAAAAAACAGAAAAAAAACAGAGACAGAGTGCACTCATCATGGATGCCACCACTAACATCTGTGATGTTTAGAAATATGGTCATTTCTTTAATTCCTCACATAGAGATGTATTCCACTGAAATGGCAGAAAAGGCTGGGAGAAGGCAGTGAGGAGCAGAATTAAGAAACGTAAGGACCAACTTCCTGAGCTTAAAGGAAAAGTCTGGAGCATTTCGACACATAGCCCTGTTGTTTGAGGTCACAGAGTGCTGTAGGTAGGGAAAAGAATCATAAACCGAAACCGAGTTGTGAACCAGCAGCTAACATTAACTGATAAGGGCACAGGAAAATGAAATTGAAATCAAATTTCTGTGGTCTGTTCAGCTACTGTAACTGACAGTGCACTATTTGGTCTGTTGTACCCAATTTTAGTTCTTTTTCATAGTGACAGCGCTCAGTGGCCTTAAACAACACAGTTTTGGGTTGAAATGCTCAGGACTTTGATTTTAAAACAGATTTTCTGCTCCCATTTTTTTGGCACAGCAAACTCCATACCTGAGAACACACATACACACACACACCACTCTACACCGCTCCAACTCAACTCTCAATTCTTTTCCAAAAGAAAAAAGAGAAGAGAAAGAAACCTCAACCGACGAGGGCCGAAATGCCCTTTAGGAGAGCAATCAACTGTTTACTCTCATGGAGGGAGTCTTTGACGTTGGGCCTGCAAGTCCTCAATTGCAAGCATCTGTTTACAGTAAGAAAATACATCCCTTACCCGTTCTGTTTGTTTCCGTTCATAATAAAGTTTCTGTCGTAAGTGCATACGGAGAGTCGGGGGGTCGGGGGGGTGGGGGATTGTTGAGGGGGGCAGTGGTTTGCCTCACGGTCATCAACAATCACAAACAGAGGAGCTTCGTCTTATCCCACGCTCCTGAGTGCTGGAAGATTCCCCCCTCACTTAAAGCTCCTTGGCCCTGTCTGCTGGTCCGAAAAGAGCCTTTAAGTGGAGTAGTGTCACTACGGGGACTGACAAGGCTGGGTTGACTCATGGCTCAGGGCTTAGGGAAGTGACTGTCAAACACAAAGGTTAAAGCACTTCTACTAACTTGAGCCCCCCCCCGCCCCCCCGTTCCCCCGGCCCTTCATCCCCAAGGGTTTAAGACCAATTAGGTAAAGATCCATCGTTCCAGTCTTCTGCAAACTCCCCCAAATCATCACACACCCACCAGATGGCTGAGGATCTCTCTGGTTTCAGGTAGTGATCCCCCCCGCTCAAAAAAAAAAAAAACAAACAAGATAAGTGTCTGAATGGTAAGCTCAATCTGGCCACCCTCGATAATGTCTTGTTTGAGATACACTGGTTTCAGGAATTGCAACCAATTAGAGTCCTAAGTCATTTAAATAATTAAAACCAGCAAACAAGATCCCCCTTTGAGTGCAGTTGGCCCAAAAACAGTATACTCAGCACAGTGACTCTGACTGGAGACTCTCACTTGTGTAACATCCCGTGAGAGGATTTTTCCCCTTCCTCTATCCTCTGCTTTTTTTACAGTTTCAACAGTGCGGTTCACTCATAGACCCAGAAAAGCCCAAGGCCAAACCCTGATGTTGCCCTGGATTAGAGACCTGACTCGGTGCTCACTCTACAGGAACAGAGCCAGCTTTACACAGTAATCCCCCATCACACACAGAACAAATCCAGTAAATTGAGAAGAATTTAGGCCAAGCCCAAAGGAAGACAGAGAGAGAGAGAACACACACGGGTAGTAGTCCTTTTTATCAGACAACTTGTTTAATCAACTGTTTACCTTTGCAGTTGTTAAGACCTGGTTCAGGTTCAGGAGAGGCCATGTGAAGGCGTTATGGTACCTGAAAATACACACCCCCACAAACTCTTCCTTCAGCCGGAACTGTGCGAGCTGTGATCTACATGTCCACATGTACATTAGGGTTGCTTAATTGTAAAGTATTTTGTTTTGTGACTGAGGTTTTGATTCCTTTTGATGAGTGTTGTGTTTTTTCGTGGGATGATCTAGAGGACTGGGTGATGACGATGGCTGCTGGTTTATGTTTGAGATAGAAAGGGAAGTCTTCTGGGGTGCGTCTCCCAAAACCATAGTTGCTTACCAGGTAGCAACTTGGTTTGCAATGGGGAACTGCATTGCAACCAACAAAGGTTCTAACATAGTTAGCAACTATGGTTTAAGGAACCCTGCCCCTGTCTGTTTTATTGTATTCAGTGTTGGTTCTGTGAAAAAAAGGTGTCATGTCTTGCTTGTTTTGTGTTACTGAACCAAAGTTCTCTACAGACTTTATTTTTGTACAATATTCATTTTATAACTTTTTACAGAATAAATCTTGTTTCTATAGCATGTTTGTCATCTTTTAATATTTATTTCTATTGAACTTGTGTATGGAAAAACATATAAAAAATATATATATATTTTTTGGAAAACAAAATAAGTTTTTATTGCTGAGTCAAGTCAATAGCCTTTAATCTTGACCTTACTTATCCACCTACTCTAGAAGGAAAGTGGATTTCTTACAAATTCCCGAATAAACAAAAAACTAAAACTACCCGAGCAAAAAGTGCAGAAAATCTAAAAAGGCTTCAAAAGGCCTATTAAAAGACTGAGAGCCAGGATATGCACACTCAAACTGTTGAACAGAAAATTCATCACTGAGGCAAAAAGACTGAGGTATGGCTTGCTTTCCAAAACAAAAACAGCGTTTCATGCCATATTATTATTCAACACACATTCAACAAAAGACTTACAGCAGTGCACTCAGGCAGCATTTGAGCACAGATAGGTGACACGTAACAAATTGCTGGGGAGGAAATCTGGACATCTGAAGGCGGCCAAGCAGACGCATGCAGGATTAGCTGGAGACTCTACAGACAGGCTCCACCTCAGGCCTGCAGAGCCAGTGACACAGTCCCGCTCAGGCCCCCAACGGAGTGTTGTCTCCACACACAGACACACGCAGATGCACGCACGCACGCACAACCATCAGTTGAGAGCTGCCAGATGAGCACAAACCTGATAACAAGAGAGAGGTGAGACCTGATCCTCCCGGCGGGGTTGGCTACTGACTTTTAGGGCAGTGGCTGAGGCCATGCCACACTATGCCACAGCACGGTGGCACACGCCCATGCGGCCTTTCGTGAACACCGGGCAGGGTGACCGAGGTGGACATGGATGAGTCATGACATCACCGGCTCCCGCATTCCGGCATTCCGCAGCCGGTAACAGACACTGCGGGGCGAGAGGCTGCTGACATCACCCCTCGGGAATAGGCTGGCTGGGATTAGACAGGAACATTGCTGGGATAAGCCTCTGTCTATGCACCTCGCTTACCGTTTACAGCTTTTGCTTTTTGTTGTTTTTTTAATTTTTACAACGATTGAGTAAAGAGGCAGGAGTGATGGATTTGGAGGCTTTTCGACCTGAGGGGTCTCACTGCAAAAAAAAATAAAAATAAAAAAGCTTGCGCCAAATGCAGACAAGGAGATGTCCTACGTACTTGCAGCAGGAAGAATTAGGAATGCATCCTGCAAGATCAGTGCACATTGCTCTAGTAATCGACCGCTGCAGAGCTTAACCAGAGTAGAACGCTCTGCTTGTCATTCTCTCGTCTGAGGACGGAGCATCATAACGGGGGAGTGGGGGGGGGGGGGGGGGGGGTTGTAATGAAACAAAAACTATGCTGGTAGAAACTGATAGCAGCTTAAAGCTTGCATGCGACCCACTGCAACTGTCCACTGTTGGGCAGATGGTGCATTCCTCAAATGCACTGCATGCATGGTGCAATACCACCCGTCACTCTTTCAGAGCAGGTTGCATGGCCCATTTAGAAGTCTTGGAAATGTTCACAATGCCTTAAGGTGAGGGAGGTTTGCAAATAAGTCAAATATAAGTCACATATAAGACCCCCCACACACACACAACTTTTGTATAAGCAATTTTAAAATTTGCCATGTGTTGCAATTAAAAGGACAGTAAATCAAACATTTGTTTTATATCTGGATTTCAATTTTATAAGATATCATATTTTATAGGTAAGAACGACAGAGACCTGCTCTTCGTGCTTTGCTGATTGATGTTATGTGCATTTTGAAATGAAGCAAATTTTGCCAATATTGTTTTTGAAAAGTCTGCATACTTTTCTGATTTTGCCAAAGACGGCACTTTTGATTTTTCCGGAGATTGGAAAGAATTTGCCATCTTGTGAGGGAGAGCTGAGCGGAAGGTCTTTCAGCTAAATAAATATTTACGTGAGGCTATGACTCACCTCCGAACATTCCTACTTCACATTCAACACAAACCACCAGGGCCTCTGAGGAGAATGCTTCATCAACGTTTTAAATCTGTAGGGACACGCAGCAGTATGCGCTTTTATGGGTGCATGGGTGATGGTGTGTGTGTGTGGGTGTGTCTGAGGAGAACGGAGCAGCTGTGCGTCAACACAAAAAGCCCTGCCAAAACTAGTCCAGAACTATTCTGGAGTTTTAAATACTTCTTCTCTTCTAAAATAGATTAGCTGGGAAGTCGGCACATCTGTTTAAAATAAGGACCAATTTGTGTCGCTAAACTCAAATAGAAGGATAAGCACATAATAAAAAAGATAAAAGACAAGTCATTAAAAAACACATTTTTTATTAAAAGAATTTAGATTTTTTCACTGATTATTGTCTATGTCTACACAACTTTTTAATCAATGATTAAAAAAAAAAACAAGACCAAAGATCTTAATGAACCCTCATCTCACAGGCTATGAAAAAAAAGCGTGAACTGTTGACACACTCACGTGCGTGTGGCTGGCAAAGACTTTTACACATGGGCCTTCTTTCAAAAACAAACACACGCTATGTGTACAAGAACCCAACCTACCCTCTTAACCCACTAAAACAAAAAGAGGGCAGAGGGAGGATAGAGATACAGAGAGATGGAAGAAAAGAAAGAAAAGAAAAGCGGGGGGGGGGGGGGTTTGGGTGGAGGGAGTTGGAGAGGTGTGTGTGTCTGGGGGTGCGCGCTCAGATTTTGCGTTTCTTCCACTCCGGTTCTTTGTCGGCCTCTTCATCCTCTGACTCATCCTCAGCGAATACTGGCTCAGGCTGAGTCCTGAGAAAAGAGGTGAAGGACGGAGAGAAGGACAGAGAAAAAAAAGAGAGAGAGAGAGAGAGAGAGAGAGTGAGAGGAGAAAATGAAAAAGTAAGATGGATTAATCCGTTTTCTGTACGTATCAAGTAATGTCTGACCGGCGATTAGGACCTGACATCTGCGCCAAAAGGACCTAAGTCTCAGAGAAGCCATGTTCCTAGACATGTGGAGAGACATAGCATGCAATTAAAAGCGGCAGGAATTAAAGCCATGACTGGCAGAATTACACCTGTCCTTTTGAGCTGTAAGAACGACTTAACCCAGACTAGTCTCAGCGTATCCTGCACATACTGAGTGGGTAACAGACTTTTTTGCCATTCCGACGGCAGCTTTGTGCTGTCCACTCCCATCTGATCACTGTGAGCTTTGATATTGCTACAAACCCTGGGAAAACGTGAGAGACCGATTCATAAAGTTCAGACAGGTTGGTTGGTTTACAAGGGGATTAGTATATCTGTTCAAATTTGTTCTGCCGTATATGATTAAATTAAAATGACATTACATTTACAAGCAATCAAAATCAATCATTAAAACGTGAGTATTTGATCAGTCTTTAGTCACTCAGGTCTATGATGCATGTCTTTTGAGACGTATTCATGGAGTTCAGACGGGCTGGTTGATGTAACAGAAGGCTTTCCATATATGTCTGAAAGTCAAATACGTGCGCGAGTTAGTCTTCTGTAACTAGGTTCTCTGAGGCATGTTTTCCAGACACATTTATCTTTCAATGCGGACACGGAAGAACAAACCCCAAGCAGAAACAAAGCTGACAGAGGACACGGGATCCATGCTCTGTGGTTGAAACTCAACCACTAATCTCCAGCTTAGGTAACCAGTCCACATTTTGAATCCTGCTGACGCCAACGGGTGTAGATGTCTCTCTCTCTCTCTGTGTATGCGTGGGTCATCAGTTGTCCGACACCAACAGCAGGCAATTAGCTAACTGCTAACTGGAGCCTATGCACGCATGTGTTTGTGTGTATGTGTGTGTGTGTGTGTGTGTGTGTCAGTGTAGTGCTGACACCAGAGCAAGGCCACTAGAACAAAAGGGGTAACAAGATCATTTGGCCCTGCAGCTCTTTCTGTGTCCTAGTGCTACAATGGCCCTTGTTAGTGTCAACAGACTTATTACCAGCCAGTAATTGAGTGCTATACTGTATCTGTGTGTGTGTGTGTGTGTGTGTGTGGCACGTGTGCTTTGGCTAAATGGCTGTGCGGGCGTGGATAAGGTTTCAGTGGACCCACACTCCACGGAGCCATCAACACGCCCCATCACCAGGCGCCTGGGCCCAACTGCTTCTTTCAACAGCAGCATCACATGTTTGCCGTCAGACACTGCCGTCATCTCAGAGCCACTCGCCATGGCGCGAAGTGACGTTTATATTTAGCTATTCCAGACTAGCTTTTTTATTCAAAGGAAACCGCAGGGCTGCAGTCGTTTTTTATATTTACCCTACCTGGATTGAGTGGCAGGGTCATTTGCCTTTTAAGAGGTCATGGACTGGATCCAAATGCCACAGTTTTAAAAGCCTTTGATGATGCTGATCTAGTTTCAGTGACATTTTTCGTGTTTGTTTGCATTTGATATAAATGCAAACAAACACAAAGAAAAAAGAAAAAAAGCAAAGTGCTGAGCAGTGTCCAAGGGTATCAGAATTTTAAGACCATGGTAAAATCTTGGTAAAGAAAAGTCTTACCTTTTAAGGCACAGAAGCATCTACTGGCTACATGTAAGAGTAAAGCAAACTTCATTCAAGAGATAGCCTGGCGTAATTAGTTTGGCATGTTCATCGAATTCAGATTCTTGTCTATTGCAGATAAGTAAGAAACATTGTTGGCAAAAAACAGGTAGAAAAACACCTACTTCGGTATCTTCACAGACACAAGCCAACCCTGACTAAGTTATCAATGAACAACTTTTTTTTTGTAATTTTGACATCGATGTCTTTCGAGGCCAAAGCCAAATACGGACGTAGAAACGACGGCACTAACGAAACGACTGGGACTAAAGTTTAAAATGAATACCCAGACAATATGTTTGAAATGGCTGCCTGCCAGCCTCTGTGGGATACACGCAAGAGGGAAAACGAACAGAAGAGGCTGTGCACTGAAAATTTAGTTTTAATTAGAAACCTCCTGTGGAAGCTCCTGTGCAGTGTGGTGGGCTGATGCATAATGGAGAAACAGTGGCAGCCGTCAGACAGCCCGCAGAGGTGACGAAGGGCCCGGATGGCCTAAAAACACAGCCAGCCAGCTAACAGCTCAACCAGTGCCGTGTCCAGCCGGCTCTGCTTCCCTTTCCACCCAGCCTGAGCAAGCAGACCTTACATACACACACGCACATGCACACACAGAGGCAGGGAGGCACAAAACAGCTAAAAAAGGAGGCCAAATGTGTGTGTGTGTGTTTGTTTGAGTGTGTGAGAGAGAGAGAAAGACAGAGAGGAGAGGAAAAAGTGTGCTTCGCATTGTGTGTGTGAGCGTGTGTGTGTGTGTGTGTGTGTTTGCTGTGTGGAGGGGAGAGCGTGCCGTGAAGCCCTGGTGGTTTTAGACCCGCCTGTGCGTGCTCTACACTTTCCCCAGACGCTGCTTCAGCAGGGGTCATCTGTAGCGTGGCAGCTCCCCCTCCCAACACACACACACACACACACACACACACACACACACACACACACACACACACATCCATTACTCCCCCAGGTAAACATTTGGAGGAGAAAGTGAACAAGTGCAAGACAGAAGTTGAGGCATGCACGTGTGTGTGTGTGTGTGTGTGTGTGTGTGTGTGTGTGTGTGTGAGAGAGAGAGAGAGAGAGAGAGAGAGAGAGAGAGAGAGAGCGGGAGGGTTTGAGAGAAAGTGTGAGAAACGACTAAAGAGATGGCGGCGATAGCACGACTGACAGCACCTTATCAGTTCACAGCATTGGTCGGCGCAGCTTTTAAACCGGCTAAAAGCCACCGACGTGATAAACATCAGCGGGGCAACGCCACACGGGCAGGGGGAGAGCATCTGCGTTCAAAAGCAGTCTCAGACAGATGGCTGCAGACATGTTTGAAAAATCGGCTCTTTTACCACCAATAAAAAAAAAAAAAAAGCCCTGGCCGCCAGGTTGATAGAAGCTGTTTGAAGGTTTAAGGAGGGTGGCGATTCTACCGCACACCGTGTCAGGGACCTTCAGACTGCAGAGGCACAGTCTCCTGTCTGGAAAAGAAGCTATTTAAAGTGGGGCAGCCGGAGAGAACATTCCAGCAAATGCGCTGGAGTTATACTTTGAGAGTGTGAATGCAGGTGTGTGCGTGTCTGCATTGCCTGTGCCAACTTCTGTGTCTTATGCAACTCGCACATATATGCACAACAGAGATATGCTTCTGTGTGCGTGTGTGTGTGTGAGTGTGTGTGTGTGAGAGAGAGAGAAGAGACATGTCCCTTGTCCTTGTGGCCTTTTATTACACGTTACACAGGTTAGTTTGTTATTAGTCTGTTGCATGCAACCTTCACATATGCAGAGCAGTGTTCTGGAATTTCCATAAGGTAAAGACATTGACTTTGGCTAAATTCCTTCATGGGTGAGGTTAATGCGGAGTGCTATGCATGGCAATGCATCTTTTCTTCATTTTGCTTTGTGAAATGAATCATAATCTAATTCTGTTTCCTCATAAGTAGTCTTTAGTTAACTGCGGTTAATACATAGGTGCGGTCAATACATGATTGCTTTTTTTTTTTAGTTTGGTTTGTTTGCGTTGGTGAGGCTGAGGATATTCGGGAAATGACTCTATTGTCTGTATGTGTTGGTTCTATGCATAATTCCACCGAGTGAGGTGTGTGAGTGTGTGTGTGTGTGTGTGTTTGTGAGTTCTCAGCTGGACACCTGATCCATCGGTGTGCCAGAGTGGCTTGTTAAACTTTCATGTGTGAGTAAGGCTCAGGGTGTGAATGTGTGCAGGAGACAGGGTGTGACCCACAGCCAGCTGCTTCATGAATGATCACACACTCATGCACATGCACGCACACACACACGCACACACACACACACACACACACACACACACACACACAACAATGGGGGATGCACAGTTACAATACAGAGACCTGCCTACTACATGTCTGTGTCACCATGGGATGTGAGACTGCGTGAGCTTGAGTATGTGTATGTGTGTGGGTGTCCTAGTGTCCTAACTGAGAGTGGTGGCCCCAATTTGTTCAATGTGTGTGTGTGTGTGTGTGTGTGTGTGTGTGTGTGTGTGTGTGTGTGTGTGTGGCTTATCTATGGTAACATTTGTAAAGTTCCATCACACTGATCCTGTGCGCAACCTCTTTCATAAAGCCGCCCTAACTAACTCAAGTGTCTGAGATTATGCACACACACACGTGAGTTTACTCAAGGCACACAATTAGCAGTGTGTGGGTGCGTGATAGAAAGTTTGTTTGTGTGTGTGTGTGTGGGTGCGTGATAGAAAGTTTGTTTGTGTGTGTGTGTGTGTGTGTGTGTGTGTGTGTGTGTGTGTGTAAACCGGAGTTGACTGACAGTAATTATGACTAAAATCATAAGGTGGTGACTGCCTTCAAAGGAGGTCATGCCAAGGTCTGTGTGTGTGTGTGTGTGTGTGTGTCTACATACGTTGTGTATGCTGGGGCAACCCAGTAGGGGTTCTCTGCTGCCTCCTTAGCGTGCCGTAAGATGGCCTCTCGTGGGTTGCTGTCATCTGTCTTGTCCAGAGCAATGTTCTTTACGATGTATGAAGACAGCGTCCCACCATGGGCAGCCACACGACCACCTCGCCCTGCAAAACACGCAGGTGTCACACATGCAGTACTACAACACCAACGACAACAAATTTATATAACCCATTTGAAGGCACTGAAAGCTCTGTACAATGGAAGGAGAATGTAACAACCACGAATGTGTATACTGCGAACACTCCCACTTTTAGCGTTAAACATCCAGCAATGGCCAGTTGTGGCCAGTTGTGATACACACCAAAGTAAACTTGTGCCTATCAAGAGTATCCAGACTCTTTACACAAAGTGAAAGTTCCAGGTCTACCAGGTTGGCAGAACACGAGCAACAGCCAGAAAACAAAAGCGCTCACAACACTGTCACATGGCCATCCCTTTCGGCATCTGTAAAGCCTTCGCTTGCATCGCACAGAAAGGCCACGACGTTAAGAGTGGAGGTGGGAAAAGGGGTGGGGGTCTCTTGGCCAACACAAACACACCCAAACAAATAAAACTTTGCAAGACTTCCAATACACAAGGCTGTGATCAGGGCATATTTACACTTTGAGTAAACAACAGTGCCTTGCTGAGAGAAACTGTGTTGAACGGGTCAGGGCCTCAGAGAGGGAGACATCACACCTCACTCCTATTTATCTCAGTGTTGTAGGACATAAGGATATATGCTGCATATATATTTTTTCTAAACAGATGCGTAAAAAACTATATCAGAAAAACAGGATGTTAATGGAAAAGACTCAATTACCCAGACTACCAAGCAGCTTGCATTTCCAAGGATCAAGACACTGTTCCTTGAGAGATAATTCCATGACTCACAGTTTCTCCATTTAGCAATCTCCTTCTCTGTGTCTCTCTCTCTGTCTGTCTGTCTGTCTGTCTGTCTCTCTCTCTCTCTCTCTCTCTCTGTGTCTCTGTGTGTAGGAGTTGATTTAGAGTGCCTTGAGAGGTGGGCTGTGGATCTCAGCACTGGTACCCTGCCAGTTCTTCAGTCTAACTGCACTTCATGTTTACCCTCTTCCCCATCCAAACACTCTGGGCACAGAGGCCCTGCTCTGCGATACAATACTGCGCACACAGTCTTTCTCTCTCGTGCACGTGCACTCGCAAACGCACACACGCACACACAAACAAACACTATCTTCTGCTATCAGGGAGGAGAGATGAGAGTCTGGGATCAAAAAGTATCAGGGAGAGGTTCCAACAATTTAATGACGTGTTTAAAACGTTGCTTTCATTTCTTTTACGCGTGCCCATGCAACTCTTGCACTAAGCTGTGTTTAGAAGTATCCAGCGTTGACGTTTTTTGTTTGTGAACATTCCCAATATTATAACAACAGCCAGAGGCTGTTCATCAATTCTTAAGTCCAAGAAATAGCCTCAGGCTGACCCCAGTCTTAAATGGAAAAAGGCCTAAAAAGAGGCTAAATGTTTTCCACAAGCACACATAAACATGCGCTAGTGTGCAGCTCCATCAAACCGTCTTTAAAAGGGTAGATCCTGAACACTGATGCAACTTTAATTACACAGAAAATTAGGTAACAATCGCAGATTTACAACTGTGCAAGATTGTTACAGGATTTATAAATGAAAGACTTTAAGGAGCGATGTGTAATACTTTTAGGTTAAAGACATGCACTGACTCATTGACTAGGATTAACTCTGCCTGTGGAAAATCCGATGACTGACGTAAAAAAAAAAAAAAAAAATCTTTTGCACAGAATTCAGTGTGCAGACTTTTCTTCTTCTTTTTTATAAGTTAAAAACATCCAAGAATGATACAGAAACAGAAGCAGCATGTGAAGACACTCTCTGTGCAAATTGGGGTTGGGGTTGGGGCTGAAATGCTCACCTGGGCCAGAGACAGGGGGCTCAGGCTTGTGGGACTTCATCGGGTCCAGGCGATCCTTCTCCAGCTGTTTACGTGTGCTGCGTTGCCGGGCCTCCCGGAACATGGGCAAGGCATGAGCTGCACACGCGCACAAACACACAAATACACACACACACACAATATGAGTCATAATGGGAAGCAATGACAACATAACTAATAATGATACACTATCATGGAAAAAATGATAATTACAATTATTTTGATCAATATTGAAATCACTTCACAGGTCATACTTCACAATTCACAATCACAATTATTCAACACAATTATGCATTAATTTCATAAACAAGTTGCATTTATTTAACTCTAACCAGACTTTGACCTTTTCCACAATTTCCTCCACAATTCCTTTCACATGGTGTGTGCACTACATGAACAAATTGCCCACATCAGCATACAACAAAGACACATTCATGTAAAGGTCAGGGCAGCTCTCTCTCTCACACACACACTACGGGCTTGCGTAGGTACGTACTGTATGTGAGATTAGCACACACACATAACAGCATGACCCAACAGGTACACGTGGCCATCAGCCACAGGAGCATACACAGAGTGCATGAACCACAACATTACACACACACACACACACACAAACACACACACAAAACACACACACACACACACAGTCAAGCACTCAACAGCAAGACTCTTCAGTCCACTTCAAAAACCACCGCAGCAACCAGACAGGTAGTGATCTAGTTAAGGGGCGGATGTGTTGTCTTTATTTACACACACCAATCGGTGTGTGTGTGTGTGTGTGTGAGTGTGTGTGTGTGTGTGTGTGTGAGTGAATGAGTCCAGCCCTCAGCTCCAGGACCCGATTCACACAAACACACACAGCTGGCCAGATGGAGCGATTTTCCATTGGGGGGGTGGGAGGGGGGTGAACCGCTTGTCCAGGGTCGGCATGGGAGTTAATTCCTCGTGCGCACACGCGTCATTTGGCAAAAAGGTTATCGGTGACAGGGTCGCTCCATCGCGCCATCACTCGCTCAACCTTTTTTCAGCTGCCCATCATTCATTTCACCTGCTCCATGTCACTAACCATTTTTCCACCCGCTTGAGGGAAGCCACGTCAAAGGCTGGCCCGAGCGCTTGCCTGGGTGCTGGAGAAGTGCTATCTAAATGTTAGCACAGGGCTGAGTGAAAGTGGAGGGCTGTTAAGCACCACGTTGACCGAACATTGGCCTTACCCTGGGGCATATGAGCAGGGGTGATTAAAGGGCATCAGAAATGCAAGGAGTTAAAAGCTGATGGACTTTCATCCATTGTGTGCGAGGGTGTGTGTGTGTGTGTGTGTGTGTGTGTGTGTGTGTAGGCCTGAACTGACCGTGTTTTTGCATGCCTTGTGTAGATGTGCCCTCCACTTGCATGTAGGCCTGATCTGATCATGCTTTTGTGTGTCGTGTGCAGGTGTGTGTGTGCGTGAGTGTGTGTGTGTGATCATGCAAGCTGGAGATGTAAAGGGGATGTGTGTGAGACCATGCGTACCAGGCATGGGTGTGAGAGGGTATGTGGTTTGATCATGCAGTTTGGGTATGGGTGTAATTGAGAGTGTGTGTGTGTTGTGTGTGTGTGTGTGTAGGCCTGAACTGACCATGTTTTTGCATGCCTTGTCTAGATGTGTCCTCCACTTGCATGTAGGCCTGATCTGATCATTCTTTTGCGTGTCGTGTGCAGGTGTGTGTGTGTGTGTGTGTGTGCGTGTGTGTGTGATCATGCAAGCTGGAGATGGAAAGGGGATGTGTGTGAGACCATGCGTACCAGGCATGGGTGTGAGAGGGTATGTGGTTTGATCATGCAGCTTGGGTATGGGTGTAATTGAGTGTGTGTGTGTGTGAGAGAGTGTGTGTGAGTGAGTGTGTGTGTGTTTGTGTGTGTGTGTGAACAGTGCGTGGCAGGAGAGTGGCAGCAGGAAAACCAGCTGCTAATGGCTTGGCACCCTGCAGGGTGAGCAGAATACACTGTATAAAAACACACATGCACACTCTCACACGCTCTCTGTTTCTGTTTCTCTCTCACACACACAGACACATAAATGCACACTCCCCCTCTCCTCCCCCCTTCTCCATCATTAGTCACTCATCTCATCTTTTTCATTTCAGTAACATGCCCACCACCCAGCCCCAATCCTCAGCTAATGGGACACAACTGCTCCACGGGGGGCAGTGCATGCATTCCTGTGTACCGTGCCATTTATGTAGCATGTGTTCAGTGGATGCCTTGTATTGTGTGTTTGACTGTGCTCTATATTGCACTGCCCCCCCCCCCCCCAACCACCACCACCACCATTGGCACTAGCGGTGACAGATGGGTTCTGGGGCAGTGGTTGCCTTGCAGCGCTTTTGAGTGACAGCTGAGAGGGGGGAGGGGCCCACTCACGGGTGATGATGTAGTCCTGCGTCAGAGTCTCAGCCTGCTTCTGCTTCCGCTTGCTCTTCACAACACACAGCTTGGCCCCCCTGAAGAGAGAGGAGAGAAGAGGAGAGGAGAGGAGAGAGAGAGTAAGGAGAGGAGATGAGAGGAGAGAAAGAGAGTGATGAGAGGAGAGGAGAGGAGAGGAGAGGAGAGGAGAGGAGAGGAGAGGAGAGGAGAGGAGAGGAGAGGAGAGAGAGGAGAGGGAGAGAGAGAGGAGAGGAGAGGGAGAGAGAGAGGAGAGAGAAAGTGAGTAAGGAGAGGAGAGGAGAAAGGAGGAGAGAGGAGAGAGAGAGAGAGAGGAGGGAAGAGAAGACGAAGTGAGAAAAGAGCAGGGGAAAAGGATGATTGAGAGATCAGGAGGAGAGGAGAAGAGAGGAGGGGAGAGGAGAGGAAAGGAGAGGAGAGAGAGAGGAGAGGAAAGCAAAGAAGGGGAGATGACAAAGGGTAAGGGGAGGAGGGAGGAAGAGGAGGAAGATCAGAGAGGCGGCAGAGAGTGAGAAGAAGTATAGAAGGAAAAAAACAGAGAAGGGGACAGGAGAAAAGAAGAGAAGGAGAGGGGGTGGGAGGAGGAAGAGGAGGAGGAAAGGGGAGGAGGAGGAGAGAGAGAAGGAGAAGAGAGGAGAGAGAACATGAGGGCAGGAGAAGAGAGGAGGAGGAAAACAGAAGAGAGAAGAGGAGAAGAGAATAGAGGGTCAAATGGGGCCAAGGGACAAATGAGGGAAAAAGGAAAACAATTTAGAATAGAGAAGAGAGGAAGAGACAGACACAGAAGAGTTAGGCACCGAACAGGAGAAATAGAAACGTTTAATCTCATCTACAGCAGCTTTCTGACACAGTCTTAAACATGCTGCACTAACACTCACTCAAAAAAAAACCCTGGCCAGACCTTTAGCTTCTCAACCACACAGCCCATAATCAGCTCCAGATCATAAATATATACAGACTGGGGCTTTTATCGCTGTGTCCGCGGGCCAGAAGCATCTCGCCGCCACCGTATCTGGGAGCCAGCGAGACTTGAGATGAGTTCAGACGCTGGCAGGAGGAGAAGCCGCTGTTCTAGCAGCAGTCCGGCCGGGCCTGGCGCTGATGCCAGGGCAAAAGATGGAGCTATTCTGGGTGACGGCTGCCTGGGTAGAGATGAACTGAACCACTCGAGGGCCATTTACTCCGCTCCGCTCTGCTGTGTGTGTGTGTGTGTGTGTGTGTGTGTGTGTGTGTGTGTGTGTGTGTGTGTGTTTGTGTGTTTGTGTGTGAAAGTTTGTGTGTGAATGAGTCACACAAGCGAATACCAATTCTCAACAACACACAGTGCTACTGTTTCACTCTCCAGAGAGTGGGAAAGAGAGAGATGGAGGGGGAAGGGGAGAAAGTAAGAGAGAGAAAGAGAGAGAGAGAGAGGGAGAGAGTGAGCGTGAGAGAGAGGCAGAGACCCTGTATGAAAAAGAGGTCTAAAACAAGAGAGTATTTCAACTAAGCTCCCAAGAGAGAAGCACATCAGCTTAATGTAATAGAAGAAAGAAAGAAAGAAAGAAAGAAAGACAGAAAGACAGAAAGACAGACAGGTAAAAAGAATGCGGCGTACAGACTGCCAGACTTACCTCTGACTCTTGACGGGGTCGTAGTAGACTCGGGCCAAGCCATCGCCAGTGCCAACCATTATCTGATTCAGCTTGGGATGCCACAGACAGCGTACCACACTCTACCAGACAGACACCCAGACAGACAGAGAGAGAAGAATGAGAGAGAGAGAGCGAGAAAGACTGAGAAATTATTTTTGATTCACTGTCAAGTCAATAAATCCCATTTAGAGGCAGAGAAATGCACAACAGAGAGATGCAAACTAGTTATTAAATGTTTACAATAGATTATATTTCCATCGACACTCCAAGCACCCAATTGCCTTCAGAAGGACAACAAAAGAAAAACTGATCCAGAACAGACCTTTGTGAATTGTTCAAATATGCTGTGGTGGTAATTTCGACTCCGGGCTCTCAGTTACTCATACACATACACACACACAGACACACACGCAGGCAGGCAGCAGGCAGGCAGGCAGGCAGGCAGGCATACAGACAGACAGACGCACATACACAAACACAAACACACACACACACACACACATACACATACCCTCTTGCTCTCTCTCTCGAATGGTTGACTATATTAGGCTGTTGGGATGAGGCTTGAATCGCTCAGTCTCTGTGTGACAGATGGACCACTGCCAAAGGGGCCTGTGATCGTGCATGTGTTTAGGTGTGTGAGTGTGCGTATGTGTGCACATTTGTGGGAATAGGTGCACATACCTTTTCTTTTGTGTGTGTGTGTGTGTGTTTGTGTGCGCACTACTTCAGTGTACAAATACATGTTTGTGTGTGTGCGCAGATATGTATGTGTGTGTGTCTGGATGTACAGTAGTCGTTATGTGTGATAGAGTGCTTTGAGTCCTTGTAAGTGTGTGTGTGTGTGTGTGTGTGTGTGTGTGTGTGTGTGTGTGCGTGTGTGTTTGAAAGCACAGCAGTAAAAGCACACAGACTACAGAGCTTAACTAAGTGGGTTGGTGTTTCTACAAGGGCATGTGTGTGTGTGAGAAAGAAAGGTGGGATAGTAGTTCACAGTTTGAATGAAGTGTGTGTGTGTGTGTGTGTGTGTGTGTGTGTAAGCTTTCCCGCTTTCATTGTGATGAGAATATCTTTACACAAACGGCGCTTCCTAGAGACAGCGCATGCAAATGTTCAAATGCTTACGGGATGTCAGATTCCAGATCACTCACAAACACACACACACACACACACACACACACACACACAATTATATCACCCTGCTTAAGGAACATCAGTAAAATATACAGAAAACCACACACACCCACACAGACATACCACACGGTCCAACAACGATGACAGACACTTAGATGACATCGTTTGAACACTGCTCCGCATTAACAAAAACAGCCATACCACCTCTTTCCACATTCAGAATACAGCACAATTACAAATGTCACAGGACTATTTTAGCACCAGAATGGTGTATGTCTAACACTCTCCAAATGTAATGGGATCATGGTTTCTGTCACAGAGATCTGTGCTGGCGTATGAGTAGGGTGACTTCATCCACTACAGTAAGCTAAACTATACAGCATTTTCATGTTGCCAGTATTCTATTACGCCACTTATAATTCCACTCTGAAGCGGACTTAAATGACACACACACACACACACACACACACATTCACACACACACACGTATGTATGTATGCACGCATGCGCAGGAATGTCGTAGAGTAACAGCTGGGGACAAAAAAACAAAGCAATCCAAGCAGATGAGTGCCCAGCGTCCACCTGGTGTGTACAGATCAAGATTGACCTGTGTGTGTGTGTGTGTGTGTGTGTGTGTGGGAGGAAGGAGGAGGGAGCGAGCATCAAAGTGAGTGTGTAAAGGGGTGTGGTGTGGTGGCCACGGGTTGAAGGGGGCAGTTGGCAAAGCTGCTTAACATCCAGCTGTTCAGTTGCCCACCCTCAGTACCACGCACGAAGACACACACACGCACACACATACACACTCCCACACACACATGCTCGCACATACGCATACACACACACACGCACTCACTCACATCGCTTGATACCGAGAAAGCAATCTGCCAGAAGACACACGATCTGGCAGTTGATCCACCGGAGAAGCCAAACTCGACCGATGGCGGCACACCCACTCATGTCGAGATCACGATCTCTCAGCCCCCATGCAATGGGCTCGAGCCCTTCACACACACAAGTTCCGTCACTCACAACCCAGATCCTTTTTGATCAAGGCGACTTACTAGGAACTCATAATAATGGTGGTAATGATGGTAGTACATAATGGGTGTGTCTTAAGAGACACAAGTAACTCCTACAGATGTGCCATGGCCTCAATGCATCTCTGCTGCATCCTGCAGCGAGTGCCTACACTCAATAAGGCTTCTGTGTATAAAGGGGGGTGGGAATGGAGGGGGATTGGGGCTAACACCCCCAACCCCAACCCCCGCCCCCACCTCCAACCACCAAAACCACCCGCCCCCCTGCCGACACCCCCCCCGAATGCTTCCTACCTTTCCCCTCCTCTGGGCTTGCATAGCCGTATTTACTTAACGGGATATAGGAAAGCTTTAATCTGCTCTCTCTCGGAGCATGTGGTTGGCGTAATTGCTGATTTAGAAAGATCTGGAAAATCCCAGTGAGTCTGGGATGACATGTAGCAGTCTAATCCTGCCCTGCTCGGAGCACTCATTCTGTCCAACTGAGGGCCCTTGCTTGCACGAACGGGACACATTATCTACAAAATAAAAAGGAGGAGTAGAGGGGTGGGTAGAAAGGGAACAACTCTGCATATATAAGTATCCCCCTGTGTGTGTGTGTGTGTGTGTGTGTGTGTGGTGTGTGTGTGTGTGTGTGTGTGTGTGTGTGTGTGGTCATACCACTCGAGCCTGGCTTTGATGAATCTGTAAGCCATCGCGCCTCAGGAGCGCTACTTCAGTGGCAACCAAAAGGCCATGTGTCAAACATCCCATCAGCGTTGCCTGGGTTACAGGAACTCTCAAAACACAGTCACGGAACGGGGGCTGGGGCTGGCATGACGTTGGTAAGGGGACCGAACAGGGCAGAACAGGGCTTGTCTAGACTGCACGCCGGGGACATCTGCGGGTATCAAGACACTTGAGAGAGGTGCTAAGAATGTGAAAAGGGCTTCCTAAAAAAGGGGTCCTCTGATGTTATGACTTTGCACCACAGTTACCTCCTAAAGCTTTAGCTTTGGTCTTACTTTATGTTAACTGTAATATTCCCGCTTTGCACAATGACCCCTAGACGAACCCAAACTGCACCTCTATCGACATTGAGAGTTGGTCTGGAATCAACTCAGTCACTTCCCAAATCTTTTTGGAAGTGCAGCAAATGCATTTTTCATGCAAATAACAGGCACGTGGTTTATATGCAGTTTACACTCAGGATAATGCATGCCCATAGACCAGCGGTCACCAACCTCTGGACAAACCCTGGACAAAGACAAGATCTACCTATTGAAATGTTGCATGCAAGACTGAGCCTTGTATTTAAGCAAACTGAATTTTGAAGTACATGAAGTTGTACTTTCAACTGGATGTCACCAACTGGATGTAACTGGCGTATCGAACAGCCAACTTCAGGAGATGCCAACATAGTATTCAATTAAATAAGAATAAAGGCATGGGGCAGAGTTCCTATTTGCATAGTTTGCATAGTTCCTATTTGCATTATAAAATCTTGCTTTACTTGTAGTAATGATGTTTGGTTACTTACAGTCATTGTGTTGGCTGACACTGAATACTGCAAGTGTGTGTTTAGTCTGCACCGGTCTGTGAGGTGCTGTAAGGTGGCTTACGTGTGCCTGTTTCCGCTGGATTATTTGAAGTAGCTTATTTGAGTTTGAGATCACAAACAAAGAAACAACTGCATGCTTCTGTAACCTGCATTACCCATGTATTTTACTTTTCTATTTGCAACACCTGTTACACTTCGAGAGTCACACACACACACACACACACACACACACACACACACACACACACACACACACACACACACACACACACACACACACACACACACTCACATCGCTTAATACCAAGAAAGTAATTCCCCATAAGACACATGATCTGGCAGTTGATCCACTGGCGAACCCAAACTCGACCGATGACGACACACCAGCTCATATCAAGATCACAATCCCTCAGCCTCATACAATGGACTCGAGCCCACCACACTGAAGTCCCATCACTCACGACCCATATCCTTTTAACCAAAAATACATGATATACAATGTACAGAACAGTTCATGTTCAGGAAATGTGATGCAAAATAAATAAAATAAATTATTTTTTTACAGAAATGCATTATTTTTTAAGGGGAAAGTAAATATCTTAAAGATGTCTAACTTACCAAAATGCCAACTGAACTGTTGCTGATCAGCATCAAAAGCATTTTTGTCTTCACAACTGCAGCTTTCATAGGACAGATTTGCCATTTACGTTTTGCTGCGACTCAACCCCACATGCGCTGTATGGGGAAGTCTCTGTAAGCACCATCAGTCTTATTCAATCACACCAAACCATGCACAAAGAGTTTTTGCCATTATTTCATCAACTAAAAATGAATTACTTAATTTAACTATAAAATTAATCCCCAACTATTTTGGTAATCGACAAATCAGTTGGTGCCATTTTTTTTTGTGAAAGTAGCTAAAAATTTACAAATTGTGTTGCCTAAACTCAAAAACTGTTAGTACTACTTGCTTCTCAATTACAGTTAATTTCAGTAAACTACAGTTCACTCTGGGATCACCCTGGCTGGCACAATGACACTCTCACTGTGTACCTGGGTCTGGCACAGTGTGCCTCAGGAAGGTAAAGCCTCAAAGACAACTTACAAGCTTCTAAAAATTATCACAGTAGGAAAGTTCAAGGAGACCATCAGATATGAAGGAAGTGAAAGGTAAGTTCTCACAAGAAGATATGAGAGATTGTTGAGGATACAGATAGATGCCTCATGGCTACTTGGATGTTATTCTGATCAGAACTTGGAACTGATTTTGAATTCAGATTCTTCTGCTCAGAAGTAATGAAATCCAACAGACGTCTGTGGCACTGGGTCTTTAATGGCCCTCAGTCAACTTCTCGAACACAATGGAGTTCAAACACACCCCACGAGGTCCAGGACACCCTAAAGTAAGATCTCACTAGCTGTCTTAACAGCTCACATTCTGCACTCCAAATATGAGCTACGACCATCTAAAATAACAACTCAATTTCCCTCAAAGGAAATTTTATAGCAGTTTATCAGCACAATATGTGTGTGCGTTTGGATGTACTGTATACATTTCAATACATGTGTATTTCAGTGGCAAGACGGTTCACACACACATACACCACAAACTGTGTGTGTGTAGCATACTAAAAGGAAGTCAGTGTGTGGTCCTGCCACTCAACCTGGCTCCGACCCCTTGTGCAAATCCACAGGAATCCCTTTGCCAGCAAACAACGGATGAGAAACAATAGCAAACCGGCTAAGATAAGAGCCTCGCCTGTCAGCACCATTCCCAGAACACAGCCATCACATCGCTTTCATTTTTCTTTTCTCTCCACCTCTTTTTCAAAGAGCAATGGTAAAATTGTGTCTGTGTGTGTATGTCTGTGTCTGTCTGTCTGTGTGTGTGTGTGTGTGTGTGTGTGTGCGTATGTGTGTGTGCGTACACACGTCTCATCTCTGGCTTTCCTCTCCAGCTCTAGAAATTTGCCGCAAAAGCATCCCAAGCGCCCGAGCTGTCAGACATTCCCCACAAGCACCTGGGTCCTGTCGGAGTGGCGGTGGGACCGTCCAGCTCTTGTGTATGCTTTTAACCTGCCCGGGGCTTTCTAAAAAGCCTTGGATATAAAGCCCAGACACAGTGCCCTGTTTACAAGACTGAGTCAAGACTAGAGATTAGCCTGAGTCTACTCTCTCTCCCTTTTTTTTAATACATAACATATATGGGCCAGGTAGAAGTTTTCATTAGTTTGGGATATAGGGGTTCCCAAAGTGTTTGGCTCCGGTGGTGAGTGGAGGAGAGGAAGTGCTTCATCTCTAAAAGATGCTTGAGTGTGAGCAAGGAAAGAGTTTGTGAGAGGGTGCGCTGTGTCAAGATGACAGCAGTCGATCTATCCTTTCACATGAAGCACCACACAATATAAATGAGGAAGTTCACCTCACATAGGTACAAAAGGGACGCACATCCAAAAACATTCAACTCTAGGTGATGGACAGAGAGAAAAATGAATAATTAAAAAAAAATAAAATAATTGCACACTGCCCACCAGGTCTTGGGCCCAAACATAATGCAGGCAATGATCTAGAATATTAGTGTTAAATGTCTGAGAGCAAGATCTAGTGTGCTGGCCAGTATTCAATACTCTGCACAATATTTCAGTAAAAGACATGGTATGGCACGGAGTGTTGAAGGTCGTTAGGCCTCCTGACTCTCACCTGAGCGTGAACAAACACTGACCAACTGAAAACCATCAGATGTGCCCCTGCAAAGTATTGACTTAGCCCTGCCAGAGAGCGCATAGACCTCTCCTGACAAAAGCGTGACCCAGGGCCCAGGTTATAGAGAGTGTTTATACAGGGAATGATTGGTGGCTCTCCCTCCCAGGACAGCGCCTGGTACGCCACTTTATAAAGGCGGCACTTAGACACGCAGGCCCAGGCTGACTTGGGAAAGGGGGGTAAAGGGGGAGGAGGGGGTTGGAGGGGTTAAGGGGTTGAGAGGGGGCAGGCATAAACACAGTAAATAGCTCTGTGGGTTGGCTGGGTGCATGTCGACCACTCATGTTTCTATGCTGTGCCGGGGTGGGGCAGGGCAGGGGAGGTGAGGGGAGGCGAGGGGAGGGCCCTCCCCAGTAGTCAATTCTGAGAGAAGAGAAAACTGCTGTGCATGCCGCAGGGAGATAGGAGAAAAGACCATCTCCATCTTCTAAGGGGGAGTGTGCTATGGGGCCAAAACGGCAGGTCTGGTAGGATATTCAGATATACCCATAACATTTGGATTTGTGCTTTCCTTGTACATTTATATTCCTTAAATTATATAAATGTACCCTGCAGTCCTTATAGAAATGAATAATTATACACTTTCACATTGGGTCATTCTGTATGCTGCTGCATTACTTTTAGCTGGTTGCAGTAATTATGCTACATCATTCTATCATAGAGGGAACAAGTTTAACACATTGTAACAGCAACAGCGATTAAAAATGAATAATTAAACCTAAATTATCACCTGGAGAAATCAGTGGAATACAGATTTCTGGGAAGGTGTGTATTCATTCTGTATAACGCACACCTATTTAGAAAATCTGGAAAAAAAGTATAATCACCATTCTATATCAATGCTCTTTTAAATGGTACAACTATAGTAAACAGCAGTTGAAATTGTCAGCAACAGTGGAATCAGCTGTTACTAGTGCCAGAAACGGTTAATAACAGATGGTTCTAATGTACCTTTGCATGAGTTGCAACTCGGCGACAGGTAGGATAACGACCATTGAGGTGTGCTGTTATACAGAATTAATGTGAAAGGCGGGGGCAAAGAACTTCACAACGGCAAGTTCATTAAATCAGTTTATACACCTCGTCAGCTATTATCTCTTACTTATGATACGACTACAGGTTTTGTGCTTCAATCATTCACTAATAGCAATGGAACTTTACTGCAAGTGAAAGTGGAGACAGTTGATGAGCTGCGTTCTAAAGAATGTTTGTTTCAACTTCATTTTGTGTGGCAAGGCATTTGTTCATCAGTGGAAGCCACAGAAAGGTGCAAATTAAATTCAGATAACGTGTGAAGCTTCTGTTCTCATTTTGGCAAGTAGCCGTATAATAAGTGGGACGATGTACTGGGAAGTAGCCATATTATTTCTGCATGTCGACTTCAAGATGAAAAACCTTTCTGTTCATATTATTCATTATCTGCTATAGTTGTAACCCTGCAAACTCAAGAGAATCAGGAAAGTACAGAGCACAGGCCCATCACAGCCAAGTAAACTTCTCAACTTCCACAACCCCTTGCGCTTCATGCAACTCTGCTGTACTGTCATTTGGCTACCTATTCTATTGACTTGATGAAATTCTTCTTCTCAGAGTGTATTTCTTCATACTTTATAGAGAAAGTGAGAGAGTTAACTCTAAGTGTGTTCGGAAACTCTTTCTGAGATCTCAAGTCTCATTAGACATACACTCTGAAGAGAAAAAGAGATACCTGGAGGGGAAGCAACAGGACCACAGTATTCTAAGAACTGGTAACAGCAATCAACACTCTGTGTGTGTGTGTGTGTGTGTGTGTGTGTGTGACTAATACTTTCCTATCTTTGCATATCATGGGGAAGGGGGGCTGACTCAACGGACACTAATTAGAGGTTCTGAAACACCTAACCCTAACCTAATTCTAACCCTCTTTCAAGCTCCTGTCATGTTTTAGGTCCTTAGACACAAAAGTTTGTTGATTACGTGTTCCTGTAATTAACCACAGTGAACTTTAAGTTCCTCTTATTAAACACAATGATGAGAGTTTAAAATTTGACAGCATCTCATAAATTTTTTCATGGACTTCTCTAACCATGTTCCTCTATTATACAATAACACAGGGAGAGACAGTCCATTGGTTCAGCAGGGCATGACCTCAAGATGTAACAAACTTCTGAGAATAGTGTGGATCAAGACGCAGTATAATAATTTAATATTATTTCCAAAAGAGACAGCAGCAGGTCACATGACAACATCTGTGGATCAACTAAGGGCTCACAAAAGCCAATTGTATCTGGAATGCCTTGTAACTCTCTCAACAAAATACTACGACAACTGCACAATCTGTGCAAGTGTTTCATTACTTTGTCTGAATAGTTTTCGATGACAATTTTTTCAATTTCTAAACAGCAATATCAATAGTGTGTTATGCAATGTAAATGCCTGTTAAAATGACAAAGCAATTGGCTATAATTCTTGATCAAAAACGATTTTTACTTCAACTCCAACACTCCAATTGTTTCATCAAAGCTCAAAATGTCTGATTTACTGGCTTCTTAATAAAAACTAGGCCAATGAAACACAACTTCACAAATAAAGGCCATTTGTTCTTAGTTTTGGCTTTGAAAAAGGAAAGAGGGTTGTATCTCCTGCAACAAATCATCTGAGAATAAATGCCTGTGTAAGATGATGAGAGAGCGTGTCTGACAGCGTGTGTGTGTGTGTGTGTGTCTGTGTCTGTGTGCACATCCATGCGCGGGAGGAAGAGAGGGAGGTGACATGAGATCTTGATCAGAGACCAGTAACTTCCAACTTATGGGTGAGAATGACCAGCTAAAGGCCATGATTAAGAACTGTGAACAAAGTAAAGGGCAACTGATTTCTTTTTGGTATTTTTAACATCACTCACAATTTCAATGGTTATCTTTTGTAGCACAGCATTTCGATAAAACATATTGCACAGCAAAATCTGCATAACCTACAGAAGTTTGTGCCCCAGTGAATGGAATTCCCTCTGCAAGTGTTGCCAGATCTCACTACCAAGAGCAACCCGGGATGATGCTAGAAAACTCTGCCAGGCCAAAGGAGCAGATCTAGTGACCATTGACAGTAAGGAGGAAGGAGGAAGAGTGAGGGAGGGAGGGGAAAAAAGAGAGTGTGAACGAGTGACAGAGAGCAAGTAAGAGAGAGAGAGAAAGTGTGCGTGTGCTAATGGGTGTGTGTGTCCTTCAGATGAGGTGTTGAAACGTGTCATACAAAATCCTGTGATAAAGTTTACATTAATGAACTGGTAAGACGGGGTTGAATTAGACTAAAAAGACATGGGGTTACCATTGGGCTACCTGGACTCAATGGTAGAGCTTTCTCCATTAGGTCAATTAAATGCTTATCAGAAAATGGTTATAATGCATGTGGCCTTATGATATTATTGTGGTTTAGATTTAGGCCCGCGCCAAACTTCCACTTTAACTTGTTATCAAAAAATACTATAGGACTATTAATTATTGCACTTCACCATCAGTCAAAAAGATTTGTTGATGTTGTTTCTGCACTGAGATTTCCTTCCAATTTCAAGCCTGTGCTCTGGGAACCCAGACAGCCCAAAAGCAACATAGAGCAGAACGCTGTGTTCACCTCAAATTCTAAAATATTCACCTGGCATTAGTATCCATGCAACAATGAGTTTTACCCCATTTGTGAAACAATTACTAATTAATTTAAGAGGAAATTACTGTACCACATCCTACAATACAATAAAGGTTAGATGATGAAACTTGATGTAAAAGACATGCATGACCTACTGTCAATGTGTCATCTGTTTATTATCTTTGCCTTTTAGGACTGACTAGGACACACAAAATGAGACATAGTACGAAAATTACCTTTTCTTACTATGTATTAAATGAAAATGCTTATGTTGTTATAGAAGTTACACTCCATAGACCATACACAGACCATAAATATGCCATTTCACTCCATAGTGCCCTACATCCTCTTTTGTGTGTAAAAGTAGTATGGTTGTTTGGTTTGCAACAGTAGTACAGTTATGACCATTTCAGTTACGTTGCAGCTGCCCCATTAGAATTCACTCCTATGAAGGAAAATGTGTAAGCAAGCTAACGAACATTCAAAGCACTGCTGCACTAACGTATAGAATTTGTACATTTTAAAAATTCTCTTTTAAGCTCTCTGATGTAAAAAAAAAAATAATACAAGCATGATTATACAGTTTATGGATAAAATATTCATATGTGTATTATATTTGCGTAATTTACAGTGGCGAAAGTGTACCTGCATCCTTAGATGTTAAAATACATAACTTGCAGCCTACAATAAATGTGAAAGGGCTAACAAACAGAACAAAAAATCTGTTGTTTGGCTCCATCTACGTAAAATTTTATTTAATGCCTGCCGTCCCACAACTCTACAACTTTCAAACATTTTAAGGCCTTACATATCAAAAGTTAAACTTAAGACATTGTAAGACTTTCTAAGGATCTGCGGGAATCCTGATTCAGAGGACTATTCCTTGTGATGTATAACTGTTCCTCTCTCAACCTTGCTCAAACCAAATAAAGACTAAATGTGGCGTCTTTCAGCGCAATCTTTGCAACTTTGGCAACTACCGTGATCCCAAACTACGGTTTGGATAGAGTTAGCTGTGATTGACGAAATTTACCATTACGTATGAATGACTCCCTGTGTGCTGGCGTATGTGTCTGTGTGTCCCAGCCCTGAATTGAGCACATGTGTGCTCCTGGCTTTAAGGCCTCATAGCCTCACACAGCAGTACTCCTCCAGTTTGGCTAACTTACAATACGCACACAAACTCTACCAGGCCCCTTGTTGCTGGGAAGGCCTTGGGAGAAGTGGGACAGAACCCCTCGGTCCATCACCAACAGTCTAGTGACTATGTGGCCCAAACAAAATAAATGAAATGATAGAAAAATAAATTTAAAAAAACTTTTGGCGAGATTGCACAACAGGCTGCAACCATTCAAGCAGCTTTAAGTCTTAGCGTTTTTCGAGGTGAAGTCAAATTACTGCCTCTCAGCCGGGCCGGAAATTTGCCTGGCGATAACTCCTTGTTCCTCTTAAATGGGATGGAGCTGCTGGTTAATGAACATCCCTTTAGTCTGAAATTACCCTCTAGCCTCCTCCAGCTGGCTGTGAGGCTTCCAAGAGACTAATCCTCTGGGCTGATTTAAATGATTTAAGAGGGATGAGGAGAAAATTCAGTTCAAACTATCAGCTCGAGAGGACACTTCCTCAGCAGGGCCTCAATAGAGCATTTCACTCAGTAAGTTGGAAGTACAAAGTCAAAGCCAAGGAGGAAAAGTCTAGTATCTCTCTAGACTCCAATAGTATTGATCATATTAATGTCTCGCAATTTATTTACTATGTTTAAGAACACACACATTTTGTGTGTGTTTGTGTATGTGTGGATGTGGATGTGTACTTACAGCATTGGTCACCTCGATCTCATAGACCTTCTGGAAGGTTCCTCGATCAAAGAATACCAGCTTCCCGTTGCCTTCACCCTTTCTCACTGATGTCCCCGTCACCAGGAGCTTATCATCTGGACTGAAGCAGCAGTCAGTCCTAAAACCAGTAGCAGATACAGAAACCATGGGGAAAAGAGCAGTTTAAGCGTCATGACAGCCCTTTGGTCTGTCTCCACTGAATATACTACTTTCATCTGTGAGCCATGTTTTTCTGTCAAATGCCCTCTCTTGATAGAAATAAACATTCACATAACAGGGCCACAATTTAACTTTTAAGTCTCCTTAATGAAGCTCATATACAATAGTTCACCATTAAATCCATCATGTGACTTAAGTTAAGAATACATCATCTACGCATGTGAAAACTACATGCTCCATTGATAAGAGGGAAGACACCCATAGCATTGTGGGGAACTATGGACCTTCATTTAAGGTTTCTCAACATTGTTTGGTATTCAGCGTATCAGCTAGAAAAGCTTGACCGCTCGCATTTACCTAAATGCCAAATCACCTAAATTATGTCCCGTCAATGCTAATGATTAACTTACATTGGGAAGAAGCTGGTTAATCCAGTCGCCACGTTTAGAGGCTTCCGGAAGTTTCGGATGTCCCATGTCTTTAGTGTGTCATCACCTGCCAAACAAAGTCACCGCTGTCACAAAACGAGCACGGAAAACACCGCCACAAAATCACGGCCATAATCAGCACGATGATAATCATCATCGTTTTCATCATCATCATCATCGCCCTTCATTGGAGACAACAGGCTATGCTTTTGTTAGCTCCATCAGTGACGCACAACACTCTCAACGCAGTCCAGTGTCGAGTGATGCTGCTGAGGAGCCGAGGAGAGAGAGAGAGAGAGAGATGGAGTGTGTGTGTGTGTGTGTGTGTGTGTGTTTAGGCCACTCTGGAGGCACACAAACAAGAACGAGAGCAGGGGCTGAATCAGGCTGATTGTGTAGGAGCCAACGGCGTGACCGGGCACTGTGCTGGCGGGGGTGACTCAGCCACAGACAGCGTTTGGAAAGAGAGAGAGAGGTTTGTCAGGGAGAGACACAGGAGGGGAGGGTCAGACCAGGATTGCACTGGAGGTCACGGGGAAACTCCAGATGGAGGGCTGGGAAGTGATGTGTCCTTGTGCAGAGGAGGAGGAGGAGGAGAGGAGGAGGAGGAGGAGAAGAGCCCTTCAAAGGGAAAGACTGTGTGTGTGTGAGAGAGAGAGAGAGAGAGAGAGTGTGTGTGTGTGTGTGTGTGTGTGTGTGTGTGTGTGCCAATGAAAAAACGTGGATGTGGTGGGTGTGTCAGTGACTGAGTGAGTGAATGATTTTGCACAAGAAAAATAGTATGTGTGCGCGTGTGTACGTATGAAAGTTACGAGAAAATGTGTAAGAGAGAAAATGGGAGAGAATGCTTATTCTGGAATATCATTACAGGGATTTGAGTTGGAGACCACGTGTGCGTCCCACCAAAAAGAAGGCCACTTCCTTATACTGCTTCAACAAATGGCCCTTTGTGACATAAGGATTGCACAAAACCCCGGCCATGCTCTCTTCCTCAGTCTCACTCCTCCATAGGCCTGTCTACTGTCTATGTGTCTGCCTGTTTATGCAAGAGAAGTGCTAGGAATGTATCTGTGCCACTGCGCGTGCATGCGTGTGTACGTGTGTGTGTGAGAGAGAGAGAGAGAGAGAGAGACAGAGAGAGAGAAAGAGAGAGAATCGGAGACTGTGGATATGTGTGTAGGGTGCCATCTTACCTCCTCGAGATGCCAGGGTGGTCCCGTCGTAGGAGAAGGTGAGGCAGGAGGTATCGGAGCCTGGGGTGTGGGCCTGCCGACAGTGGAACTTGGTGTGGACCTGATGGAGAGAGACAGAGACTAGATGTTTAATTCCATCACACCTCAATCTCTCAATATGTCTATGTCCTCTTGAGACAAATCCATACAATATTATCATCCGGAAAAATGGCATACTGATTTCTGATTGGCTGGCAGAGTGTGTGTTAATTCTGTATAACGCACATCTATGAAGTTGATCTGAAGAAAAAGTCTAATTACCATTCTATATCAACACACTTTTGAATGGTAACTATAACATAGTAAACAGCAGTTGAACTTGTCATTAACAATGGAATTAGCTGTTACTAACGATAATCACTGTTGAGAAGAAAGTAATAGGCTACAGCAAGTGAGCAGGTTTCTTTATAACTGAGCTGCAGGCTGCAAGTCTATTCCTTACACGCGTGAGTTGCAACCGGGTGACAAGCAGGATAACGGCCTTTGAGGTGTGTTGTTATACGGACTTAATGAGCGCGGCGGAGGAACTTCACTCCGGCTTTGTCTCCGCCTCCCCCTAGTTCATTAATTCCGTATAACAGCACACCTCGTCGACCATTATCCCTTACTTATTACCCTGATTTAACTGTAAAGTTACAAACACATACGTTAATTCATTTAAAGAAATCGCTTGAGGAATCACTTGTTTCACTGGATTGGATCACTGATAAAATATTATGATGTAAAAAAACTGTTTGATGTATAACAAAGAAAAAACTACTCTAAAAGCTTATCTTTGGTATCTATCAAACACATTACAAAGACTGGATGACAGAGGTTCATCTTTTAACCTTTCATTTAACAACACAACTGTACGCCGTAAAATTGTTTAGGAGAGAGCTTTTGACACCAAAGCCATGGTAGTATGCCTAATCAATCAATCCAACCCCTCGAGGGCGATAACGTTTTCAATACAAACTTATAACTGTGCCCCATGTGTGTGTGTGAGGCCTGACATGATCCCACTCTGATATGTGTCATGACTGAAGGCCTTTGGGCAGACACATTAAAGGACATGCAGTCATAAATCTGACAAAGATGATAACCTTTGCTTGAGAGAGTACTTGAGAGTCAAGAATGCATTGAAGATGGAACCATTAGAAACACTAAACCCACATCAAGGCTATGATGAGTGACATAATAGTGTGCGTGCTCATTGTGTGTGTGTGTGTGTGTGAGTGTGTGTGTGTGTGTGTGTGTGTGTGTGTGTCACATGTTTAATGTTCAATCTGTCATCATGCTCTCAAAGAGATCAGCCTCATCTGTGTCTGTATCGGCTCCTTTCAGAGACCTCATAGGTCTCCAGGACACATACTTGCACACACACACAGAAACACATACACTTACACACACAGAAAGAGAAAAAGAAAAGGAATGCGCATCCAGTCCCAAAAACGCACGTGCACATGCATATGCGCACGCGCACACGCACATACACATACACACACACACATACACATACACCCACACACCAAGCAACAGTTCCAGCAGTCATCACCCTGAGTGGCGCTAGGCTATCCAGCTTTTCTAGATGAGGGTGCTGACAAGGGAAACAGTCTCTTAGCAGGACTTCTGCTGGTAGTAAAATAAAACACATTTAGCCAACTCCATGGGCCACTTCAAGAATAATCTCCCAAGCATAGTGAGAATAGGGGACAATGCAAGCAAGGGAGGTCCGAGGGAACTGGATAAGTCTGTGAACTACTGCAAGGCCAACAATGCAATTGAGACCACAAAGGCATAGTTTCATGGTTGGGCTCCACACATAGCGAGTCTCCTCATTCTGCAAAGCCGCAGTGGGACCACTCACTGGTGTTGGATGAGTGCCAGTCTCGCAGGGGCTCAAAGTGGGCTTTGGATGAAGATGTTTTGCTAAACCGACCCCTCGCCCATAAAAAAGACAAAATCAATGCCCGCCCGCCGCTAAGTGCAAGAGGGGGCATGACACAACACATGTGAGAGAGGGCACACGTGCCGACGGATGGTTGGGTGAGGCGGGGTGAGACGGGGGCAACTGAGTGGTACATTTGGAGGTCGTGACAGGAAGAGACCCCACGCCAGTGGACCATCTCTTTTTGTTTTTTTGTTTTTTTAAAGTAGCCATGCACATATACAGGAGAGGTGAGGAACTGGCATTATAAAAAACGGATTCCACTTTCAGTCAGAGTGATGCATTTATAGGTCACATAGGGGACGAAAAAGTGGAGCTGTGATTTCAGAGGGCAACTGAGGATCCTGTGTGTGTTTGAGTGAGTGTAGTATGTTTGTGTTTATGCATGTGCATGCAGGTGCCAGGTAGCATTTGTCAGAGAGGCTGAGTGTTTTGCACTCTTCTAAAGGGGTGGGATGCAGGGTAAACAGGATCATCAGGTTAAAGCAGGACACAGGGGCCATGTCCTCAGCAAAGCAGTCATGGCTCACACAGCACACACGCACGCAGCTGTCACCAAACATATAAAACTCACACACAAACATACCACAAAAGTGGACCCAGGCATCCTCTATCATCTACCCAGCTCAACCATAACTGCTCCTGCTGCTTAGGTCTGGAGGCAGCCATTAATAGACTAAGGGCTACAGTAAGAGGGTGTGCATAATCACGGAATCACTGTCCCGTGGCTGAAGTTCTTTAGCTCATTAAAAGTCCCTCAAAGCAAGACTTCATTTCACCCAATGCCCTTTCTTCTTCATAACAAAAAACCATAACACATAGTACATACATATTTCACCCATATTGAGTGAAGGTATAGCCAGTGCCTCTGTTCAAAATCACGCAGTTTGCTACAGCACAGTCATGGGTCTCTCCATTAGCTTAGGTTTACCTCGACAAATTTTTGGCTGGCCAGTCAGTGAAAAGAGGCCTCTGGCATGCCGAAGTTCACAGAAAGTATCTGCCCATGAGGAAGGAAACCGTATGGCAATTGAGGGATTCAAGAAGTGAAACAAAGTGAAAGCATTTGGTGCACCAGGCCAGTGAGGATACTGATCTATACACAAGTGGTAACGCCTGTCAACACAGCCAGCTGGTGCGATGTGAAACCAAACTGCTTCCATGGTTGGCTATGGGCAGGGGACTGGACTGCAGACTACAACTCCAAACAAACATTGTGTGTGTGTATGTGTGTGCATTGCGCTTGTTGATACAGTTTGTTTTGTGCATCTCTCAATACACAATGCATGCGTGTTTGTTTCTACATCAGCAAGTATGAAAGTGTATGCGTATTCATGAGCGTGAGTGTGAGCATGCATCAGCAAAAACTAATTCTTACTGTGTGTGTGAGTGTGTATGTGTGAGTATAAGTGTGAGTGTGAGTGTGAGAGTGTGTGTGTGTATTTGTGACTAGCTGCGGCAGCCAAAACTTTGATTCCATACAGCGTCAAGAAACTCCATGAGCATGCAAACTGGATGGGTTTGCGTGAACCTGCCATGCAGTTAGTCATTTCCAGCAAAAAAACAAGAGAGACTCATCATTTTCGAAGTTTCTTTCACTCCCTCCTCACTCTTTCTCTCAATCTTTCTCTCAGTGGACTCTATGCATGCCTCTACCTGTGCTGAGTGCAGCCAGAAGCCTCCGATAAATCTTTTAAAGCTTTTAGCAAGGAGGATGATGGAGGCACGTTATATTTATGCGAGGTCCCTCATTCTCATAAGGCTCTTGAATAATAACTATGAGACAAGCAGCATGCACCTTTGACAGCATAGCTCAGCTCTATGGGAAGAATAGAACAGAAGTGTGGATGGGAGAAATGCATAGGGACTGACGCCCACACAACCACACAGAACACTTCAAATGCAGTAGGCAAATCCGTAAGTCCACTGCGCCCTGCACGGACTTAATGAAGCAGGGATTCCATTAGCACGTGTACGTGATTAAAAGATGGGTTAAAACATTTAATATTTACATAATGTTAAAAACACCAAAGCTTTGTTTTATCCAGATATCTACTGAAGTTGGCATGCAAATGAACTAGCCAAAGGCTGGCTCTTATATCGTAATACTACATGCGACTGCTGAGGACAACTCAGGCACATCTGAACCTATATTCTGACAGTCAGAGTTCTTTGAGTACTGTCAGAAAGACAGGACAGACAGTCCTCAGGAGTTCTCAGACATGCCAGTGAGGCCCTTCAGACACAACGCAATGCAATAGTCGCATTCCAAGACAACCTAAACCTAAATTAACTTTATAAAAATGTTGCATGACACCAACATAATGGCACCAGCTGATGAAGAAACAAGTTAAATGTTAAGATGATGCAGAATCTATGTTAATGTGGATGTGGACATTTGTAGAGTTGAATTTTACATGGCACCGATGACTAAGTCCAGTAAGATGGATTTGGGGTGGTTGGTAAACAGAGAAGCAGTAGCCTGGTACAAGAAAACTTCTGGATAAACTGGATTTAGCAACATGAGAATGAGCAACAGAATGCTCATTTCAACCATGCTAATGGTCCTATTTAGATGATAATGAGTTTGTACTTTGTAGATGGATGCTTGTATGTGTGTATATGCGTGGGTGTATTGAGCTTGTTTGCAGGAATTAAGCTGGCATGTGAGGGGCAGAGAGAGAGAATGAACAGAGAGCAGAGAGTGTGTGTATGTGTGGTGTTTGATTTTGTGTGTGTGTGTGTGTGTGTAAAGGCGCGTAAGAGGAGGAAAAGTGACTTGAGAAGAGTCAGTAGGAGAGTGACAGAGTTGTGAGGCACTGAGACTGTCAGCACTTCCTGCCACAGCAGGGGAGAGAAGTCATTTCCCTGCAGTGGCCAGATAAGGCACTCTCACTCACTCTCTCACATATACTCACTCACTCACTCACACACACACACACCTTCAGTCACAAGATTACACCCTCCACACCCTCTCCTCCATCCCTTACGTCCTTCCCCTCTCCGCACTCTCTCCTCTCAGTATCTCCCCTTCTTTTTCTTCTTCTCTCCCCCATCACTCTACCCTTTCCATCTCTCCATCCCTCTGCTATTTCAGTTCGCTCTCTTCCAACACTTTTCACATTTTGCATAACCACTGTCTCTCCGACTCTTCTAAGTGCCCCCCCCCCCCCCCCAGGTTCCTCTCTCGGTCATTGCACCCCTCTGCCTCTCTATCAGTCCCACTCCACACCCAGGGTCACTAATGAGTCCTGCTGGTATTCATTCACTTGCAAGAGTCTGCCTAAGGTCTCCTCTCTAAGGCCTGACAAAGCACAAAGTGGCTGATGGGTGAGAAGTGGGGCGCTGCAGAATTGGGGGGGGGTTGGGAGCGATTGAATGTTTGTAATTTTTAACAGGTGCTGGACTGAAAGTGCTGGCAGAAACGTGTGAACGAGTGAAAGAATTCGCACAATGTTTTTGCTGCTCTCTTGCGAATGTTTAATGGATGGATTGTAATGTTTCAGATGACAGGGCTGAGAGAAAGTAATTAAATATCATAAGCGGGAATTCATTTTATCCCCTCTTTTCACATGGGAAGGGAACCCATGTAGAAGAAAGGGGAGTATTCAGGTATGGTGGGCTTTCAATCACCAGCACCGTCCATGTGAGACTTCATGTTTCAGGCCTTCAGTGCACGGATAGTCCAAAAGCTGGACTCTTACTGTGTGTTCACACTAAGAGCTACTAAAGCTGTAACTCGCTTTTGTCGCTCATAAAAAATAGCTGCTAAATATCGTGTTCATTCTTGTCACTCTAATCGCTCATGACGTGACCATTGGCATTTCATTTATAGCCGAAATGCGTCACGGCTAATTTGCATAAAGTTGAGCAGTTTTAACTTCTTTTAGTCGCTCTAGTCACCCAAGTTTTGTCACTCGTCGCTTTTGATGCTTTAGTCACTCTTGTCCGTACAAAGTGAATTACTTCTGGCTATTTTACAGCTTTAGTCGCTCTTGGTGTGAACACACAGTTATGCTTCCCTTCCATCTCCCTCTTCCCTCATTCTCAACTCTCAGTGCTTCAGTTAATTTTTCCCCTTGTAATGGGAGGGGAATCCGTTCAGATAAAACAAGAGAATTTACAGAGAGGGTAAAAGCGGAGCGAGAGGAACAAACGTTCGTTAAGTTCTGAGTTCTAGTTTTGCAATAGGGGGAGGGGGGGAGTCCCCCTTTATGCAGATCAGAGTCGAGCCCTCATACGCTGACAGATGATCATTGTAAAGTTTACATTGTAATGTTATGTAACACCTCCGCTTTTGCAGACTGGAACTATTCACAGTTGCTCCCATTGTAAAGTATTATGTTGCTCTATCTTGGTCAGTATTCAATGATCGTTGGTATTTAGGTGCTCAGGGATCACAAGAACTATCTGTGTAATAGACCTGCTTTTTTATTTTGTGCAGTCAATGTAGGGAGTCTGACTTAGTTTCCAAAGCTTAGGCTATATGTGCCCAGACTAAGGTTCCTTTAGAATTCAAGGTGTTTTCAGTTTGATGTGATATATTTTTTATTAGTGGACAGCGCATTAGAAATGTTTTAAATATCTGTAATCCTATTTGAAATAAGGCTGAGTCCAGATGTTCAAGAACTTGAAATATTAATAAAACCACTTAATGGCGTTTTGATATCAGGAACACAGTATTAGCAATTCAAAAACAAAACATTATTTAACTGTACCTTAACCTGGAATTTGTCCAGAATCTCCATTTGTAAGTGGTTTTACCTTAACATTCCCAATAAATTCATGGGAAATTTTACTGAGTACACACTGTCCATAATACATACTTGAATTGTATGAAACAATTTGCAACAATGTAATGTATGTTTTAATTTTAATAGTATATAAATATGTGAAGTATAGATAACCACACCTGATAGTACAGCAGGTGATCATCATCTTAGTAATTTAAAAAAAAAAAAAACCTTCACTTTTACTGCTGTTTTATCTCTTAATAGGTTTACTATTTCAAGGTCGGTTAACAAAAACATGTGAGGTCATTTTCACTACCGAGTGCAAACCAAAATGTGTGGGCCTAGTCACTTGCACATAAAACCAAAGGTGCCTGACAAATGTGGTGTCCTTGCAATGACCTTGTCAGTTCCAAAGACATCATTACTCTTCCAGCCCAAGACACAGAAATTGGGTTAGGTCTCGTTCAGCAGACTCAACTAAGACACCGGGGGCAAGATCTGATTTCAGCCCCCTTTGTATGACTATCCACACAGGAGGGGAGAGAAACAGACTAAGAAAACAGAGAGGACACAGACACAAACACACACACACAGACAGGAAAAGAGTGATGGCATGAGAGAAATGACACCTGCAAACGAGAACTGCAGTAATCAGAGAGAGAGAACAAGAGAGCCAGAAAAGTAGGGTCTATCACTACAGGTGAGGCCCGACACCTACAGTCTTGATTCCCACACCCTCCCCACTTCCCCCACCCTGCTCCACCTGTCATCACCAGCATCTCGATAGGAATCGGACACAGCCGATTTAATGCTCCACTGCTGCTGAGCAGATGGAATTTCAATCTCAGAGGAGGAGGGCAAAAAAAAACCCAAGATTTTAAAAATGAGAGTAATTGTAACTGAGATGTTTTGTCTGCATGTCCAGAGAACATTCTTTGTCTAGCAAAAGACTGATCTAAGGTTGTATCAAGTAGACAAACAAAGTTTCATCCAGACCGTTAAAAACTCAATCAGACAACAGGTGTTTTGAAGTGATAACACAGACTTTTCAAGATGAAAGACCTTACCACCACATCACTCCTAATAACAGACAAGTATGGCATATATCAATCTCTCCTGGTTCTTACCTGATACATTTCCATTTCCACCCACCCATGATCAGAACACAGTATGTATTAGGTGCTATGTGTAACACTAGAAAGTACATATTCTATGGAGGCTGGGAGTATGCACAATGTTGTTGAGCACTAAACCAAAATATAACCTTTTAAACTACACCCACATTATACATCAACCAATCATTCACATTAAGACACTCAATATGGTAGCCAATGTTTTGCACCTGATTCATGGTCACAAAAAGTATTTCAATAGCCGTTTTGGTTCAACAGCACAACTTCTCACATGAAATGCTGCTTTGTAAGCCTCTTTCACAAACATGTGTAAACAAGTCTCTTGTTGACACTTACAACTCACGCATTTGAAACCATGCCATGTCTCAAAATGGAGCCAAAGTCACCATCGGGCACTGGAGAACGTTAGGTGGTTTTGTGTGGTTGCTGTTGGTCCTGCTGAAAAGTTTGGACTAGAACTCCAGAGCCTGCCTGACTCTCTGAGGGAGTCTGGAAAAGCCCAACACATCAGTATTTATGACCTTATCCTCAGGAAATGACTCAAGTGTGAACAAACTCGCCCAGAAGCGTGAAGGAGCCTGGAGCGGGAGCTGCCTCCCGAAAGCTACACCGCTCCCCTGAGCCCTCACAGCTGGGGGACGCACACTCAAGTCATGAGACGAGGGTCTTGGCTTCTCGTTGGGGGTAGAACTAGGCCACCCCATCGTCCCCGCCAGTACTCTCTGGCAGCAGCGTAAACTCATTGGTGATTTACTGCCTGGGTTTTTGAGGTGGGGAACCACAGCCTGATGGATTGGGAAAAGGGTATGAAGACATGGGATAATGTATGAAACCAGGAAGTGGAGCACCATGGAGGAAACAAGAAGAGACACAGCAGGGTGTCAGCAGTTATGTACAGTCATAGCACACACACACACACACACACACACACACAGACCTGGTTGCACTTAAACTGCATTGCAAAAACACTTGTCGCATTTGGTCGAATGTGCCACTAATGGTCACATTTAGTCAAATGTGCCACTGGACAAGTTCAGATATATTTCCTTCCAAAACCTATAGGAATAGGACAATAGGAATCATGGTGATACGGGATGTTTTGGCCAGTCAAGATACTGAACATATTTTAAGGGGGTTAGGAAGTTAATTCAATTAAAAAGAAAATGTCTGGCCATTCATGATTCATTATGACATTACGGCTACGTTCAGAGTTCATATTCACTGATTAAATGCTACAATAACATAAAGACCTACACAATTTTATACACATATTAGCTGTATCATACCCAGGAACACACACACAGATAGAGTGTCACAGACACACATACAAAGTGATATCCAATGAAGGATAAGAGCAGCTGTTGAGGGATCTGGCCACTTGATCCTCTGAACCAGCACGAGTTCAGAACTGACTTGGAAAGGTTTGCCTTCAGAGAGGTCATCACAAAGCTGTGTGTGTGTGTGTGTGTGTGTGTGTCTGTACTATATTTATGTAATGCTACTGGGCTAACATAGTTAAGAACAGTTGTGCTTGGATAAGATCTTTGCTGGCCTCTTCCGAGGATGTAACCAAACCCAAGACAGCCACAGCCTCAGTCACAGCCCTCCAACAAGTTTCCTGCACCCTGTCCGAGCTGAAAATGTGCAAACTCTCTGGTGATGACCCTGGAAGATGAGCGAGCATAGAAGAAAGAGACTAAGGGGTTGTGTGCGGGGAGGAGGTGGGACTGTGAGTGTATACGTGTGTGTGAGAGAGAGAGATTGTGTGTGTGTGTGTGAGGGAGTGTATGTGAGACCGTGTGTGCCCGGCAATGACTCCCGGGTTAGGTTTCATGCAGGAAAACTGAGCAGGAAGAGAAGATTAACAGGGGAAGCACACCAAAGCAAAGCACTTTATGAATGAGCGCTGGGAACGGGACGATTTCTTTCACCTCCACGACCATTAGAGCACCGAGGACCTATAAATAAAACGCGGACACTACGACTGGGCTCTCAGGAGAATGACTATTTATGACCACAGAGAGATGCAGGTTAATCTGGATCCATTTTACCATCTCACTCGAGAAGACAGGCTTCATTCCAAGTAAGTGAGAGTTTCTGTGATGCTGTGGGCTTTGATAAGTACTGAGAAGAATCAAAATGGGATGGCATTATATGCTCCAGAGCTGAGGTCATCAGACTGTGAAGGAAAACTTGGCAAAGTAAAGGCACATTACCTAGCAACCACAAAGAGGCAAAGGTAGTGATGGAATGCCGGTGGAATGAAGGTTCTGAGAAGAAGCATGCGATCCATGCCCCCCAAAAGAGCCAAAGCTCCCCAATCCATGCCCCCAAGAACTCTTGTTGAGGCCCATCAAAGGACCCAATCAGTGCTGTCTGACGTTCTTCAAGAGCAAAGCCTGTCCTTCCCAATTACTCTTCAGTCCAAGTCCAAGGTGGAGGTCAGTCAGCAGATTGCTTCTGTCCTTCCGCATTTTCTGCTCTTGAGAGAATGGATGGTGGTTAAAGTAGATGTGAGCTACTTACATTTCTCACTGCTTTAGAGCACCATACTGTGTATCAATTACACCATGCTTTTACAAGAGCGATAAAGCAAAAGATATCTGTTCTTTTTCTTTGATTCTTTTTTTCGAGTGGTGAAGGCTGATCTCATCTTGTGCGGTTGTCTCTGAGGCAACCGCCTGCCTTGGTCCAATCCTCCCAAATCCCACTTATTGGATGAGGGTGCACGTAAAAGGATGGTTTTATTCAGCATTCACCGTTGCCAGATTTACAGCCGATTACGAGAAAATGAGACAACAGGGGGCAGAACAAACCAAACCTACTGAGCTCCCGAGTGACTCTCCCCCAACACCTGTCAATGGCCAGTTGAAAGGGTGGGGGGCAGAAGTGAGCTTAGTGACCTGGAACCATCTGGGGAGGGGAGGAGAGGGGAGGGAAGGGGAAATGGAGAGAGTAGAGTGGCTAAGACAAGGAGCACAGTACTCACCATCCCCACCAGGCCCTCAAACCCCCACCACAAGGGCAGGCTGTTATTGTTAGCTGCTGAGGAATGCTGGTTAAATATTTAGTCTGCGCGAACAAGCAGTAATAAATTACTGTACAATCTGGTCATCCACACTGCTGCAGTGGAGGGGGTACAAGGATTGAAGAGGGCTGAGCTGGGATGGTGGGAATAGAATAAAACAGAGATGCCACCACAATAAGTTCACCGAATAAGTTATGTACTTGCATTCTACCTCTTGCTTATTGCTCCCATCTGGTCTTGCACAGACTGCAATCTTGTGTGCACACTTCAATTTGATGAACTCCTGCCATCAACAGGTGCTGCCAAAGAAGAGCACTCGTCTTCATTGCATCTTTGTCCACTCTTGCTAAACTATGCAAGATTGCACCCGGAGAGGAAAAGGCTTTCATATGCCTGGAGGATTTCTCCTAAACTGGGCCTGGACAAAAGCCCCTGTGACACCCAAAAGTGCTGCATTTAAACTTGTGAACCTTTCTCTGCTCCTCAGTCCATATAGCATTGGAAGACAGCCATCGGCAGAGGTATGCAGGACACCTGGGGACAGTGTCGGCAATCTAAACGGAGATAAGTTACGGCCCCGGTCTTACAGCCTGTAGCTCTGCACAGTGTAAGAGCTCAGCCTTTGAGCCTGCGTTAAAATAAATACACCCGGGAGAAAGGAACGCCTGTCGAGAAAGGTGAGGATCCACCGGGAGTGACTTACATCATTTTTAAGTGCTTGCTCCACCAGTGCCAATCTGAAATTGGACGGGGCAGAATACATGGCACTCTGTGCATGGAATATGACCAAGAGAGTCCCAGTAAAAGCAGACCAATAAGTGTCTCATCACGGCAGGTATTCAGAGTAGGAAAAGAGACTTCCGTGTCTAATCTGAGATGTAATAACATGTAAAGTTCCAAATACTTATAGAGAATAAACCAAAGATTCTACAGCGGAGCGCTCTAGAATCTTTGGAATAAACTGTTATACTACACTTCATTAATAATGCATCAGTGGAACAAAAGAGGGGTTCAGGCCCGATGTTGAACCAGAGGGAAAAGCTTAGATCTGTGATCTTGCCCTTCTGGGATCAATACGAAAACATCCCAGGAGAAACCAGACACAGCAGAGAACACAACAAATGATGGAGGAGGAGAGGGGAAAGAGAGAAAAAAGGACAGAGAAAGAAAAGAGGCAGACAGAGAGAGAGAAAGAGAGAAGAGAGAAATAGAAGAGAGAGAGATAGACCATATGCTCTGCATTAACTCCTCTCATTCCTGCTACCAATTAAAGTCGCCGTCTGAGTTGAGGCGGTCTCTTAATGACAATAATCCCTCCTGACATGCGGATTAATGTTGTACTGACTCTCATGCAGGTTTTACATGCCAGTCCAATGAATGTGGTGTGGCTCTGCCTCATGTGTGTGAGTTTTGATAGAAAGATGATTTACCACCGACACCTGTGCAGGCATGGCACAAAACTTAAATTGGTACAAAACAGTAGAACTCTGACAAGGATCCGAGAGTGGAGGGGTGAAGCTGACAACCAGAAACACTCTCCGAAACACCTTTGCAAAGTGCCGGGAATGGACGTTAATGCCGTGGAAATTAATTCAGCATGACGGGCGTCAGTCAGGACACCTACTCAGGCTTGAGAAAATTTGTATTGAAGCCCCCCCCCCCCCCCCCCTTCTTCTTCTCCCACCTACCCTTCCCAGAGCTCCCAAGTTGTTCCCATCCTGTAAAGTGCAGTGTGTGAGAGAGCAGAAGAAAGGAGGGCTGGGGTTAGTGTCAGGCCAGCGGGTGACAGCTGTGCCTGAGGAATGGAGTGTGCCAAAGCCGCTCCACCACCCCCCATCCCCGATTCCTCACTGCTGAAACGCGTCACCTGGCAATTTCCTGCTGGCGCTCAGACAAAGAGCAGATCTCAGAGAGAGAGAGAGAGAGAGAGAGACACAGAGAGAGAGAGAGAGAGAGATATTACGGAAAGACTACTGGGCGGTGGGGGGGGTTGGGGGGCAGACAAGTTCTCCAGTTAGGTTCTCCTCGGGTCTGCAACAAGCTGGAAAATAAAGCTGGTCTACACTTTTTTATTTTATAAAAGAGGCAAAGAAAGGGGTTTGCAGACACCCAAGAGATGAAGAGTGCTGTCCGGCTTAGCAGGAAACTGGAACACGCCAAGGTTTTCTTGACTACTGCTGAATACCCAGACGCAGATCTCAAGAGTAGCTTAACAGATCTGACATGGCCCAAGAGAGACCTTTAGCTTGCAGACATGAAGTTTTCACATGCACTGCAATAGCCCTTGAGTTATTACAACTGAACAACCATGCCTCGTCCCTTCACACTGATTATGCGACAGTGTTCAAGTTCTCCAGAAATCTTGCACGCAATGCTAAGAGTCCTCTCAGGTTTACAAGAGAAACAGAAGCAGTGGGAGTGTAGTGGCTACGCACAAAAGTTGAGGTCTGGTTGCCTGGCTGCCAAAAATTGTGCTCTTTACTAAAGCAATCAACCCCAAGCAGCCCTCAGGACACTGGCCATTGCAATAGGTATCTGTAAGTCGCTCTAAATAGGGCAAAATTAATAAATCAAGACGTAACTTGGGAAAAAAAGATGCTTAATGACAACAGTAATTCTGACCTTTCTAGCCCGCTGGAATAAGTGTGCGAGAGTACAACTCAGCTCCTGCTTATTAATGCCACTGCACAAACCACAAAAACAACAAACCTTTCACCATCTCTCCAGCATCTAGAGATCATTTGTTGAGCCTTCCCTTCTCTTCACAGCGATACAGTTTTACCACACACATACAAACAATTCGTTCAACCTCAGTGGAAGACCAACTTCAGGCGCCAACACACACAGCCTAATTCAAACACTGAATCAAGAGAAAGGAACGTTGCCTTTGATTACTTAATTGCTCAGACGATCTAATAATGGAAAAAGTAGAAAGGAAAGATAATTAGGCTTTCCATTTAGCTTGCTCTAGCCACTCAATCACTACTCGAGACAGCATTGTTACATCATAAGCGGTTCCTTACGGGTTGGTCAAAAAGCCGCATTACACCTCCCACAACACACGAAAACACAGACACATACTAAGCTTCAGGAGAGGCCTTCAAGCTTGATATCTTCATCTCAAGACATCTCAAAGTTCAGAGACCCACCACCAGGAATAGACCAATTTGTGATCATCTTCAAATGGTTTCCATACAGACTAAAAACCAGACAAAAAAACGAGCATCTGAATCATATCTATGTTTGGGTACTTTATCAGATATTTCACTTTGGTAAGTTAACAGTGCGTCATCTGCGGACATGATTTATGCCATGACAAAGCAGCTTGCTGAGGTTGCCATATTTGGCAACTTAGGTGAGGACAGACTACAATGGCGAAATCTTTCATAGTACGGCATTAGCATGTCTGTGAATTAATTTTACAACTCTGGATGTAAGTCAGTTCACCAGCGGCAGCCAAGGGACTTCCCAATCTCGCGCTTCTCTGCTTAGAGGATCTAATCCTCAAGATATGCAATACATCCAGTCTTTCCTTGAAGATCCATACAACATCGTCCCCCAGATAGAGATTTACAATGCATTAATGACTATTTGTTTTGGCATTTTTATTGTATGGCTTACTGATGTCAAAATTCACAATCCTCTGTCCCACGTCGCCCATTCTTCTTGTTTCCCCAGATGTCTTTATTGCTTATTGTTGTTTTAATGACATAGTTGTGGGAACTGCAGGATTAGGGTATGGAAGGTTCCAATACATACACAGAAAACAAATTCGTCAGAAGACCCTACTTCTGTGTCATGCTGTTAAACACAAACACTATCAAATAGAGAGAAAACGGACAAAACTCAGTGACTATTCAAAACACAGTATACTTCTGCCTTGCACTGCTAGTGCAACTACAGAACCTTGTTCAGCATGGGCATTCTTAGGGGATGACCCTTGACCTACCTCCACACCAAACTCCATCCCAAAGAGAAGGCACTATTCTGATATTACACAGAGAACCAAGAGACTTTATTTACAACTCAGTTGTAAACATCCCTTTCCCATCTTCAGCACAGGCAGCCGTGACCTGCTTAGTGTCAGTAACCTCTTGAACCTTGACCTGTCTTGGTTGGTCAGTCTTTGGCTTGTGTTTTGTACAAGCTCATGTCTGACATCCACACACAATACAACTCTCCCAAATGGCAAATTCATTTTAACCACAGGTTTATCACACACACTGAAAAAGTGGTTTTGAGTTTCAAATTGTACAGGTGCTCTCTTATTTATTCTAGTCACTTCGGCCTGTACCTGGTTTCATTAGAACAAAGGGTGTCTTCAGGAGACGGAAAATCCGTCGTCATTTTCTCTGTTACGTACTCCATGACTTCCCTTAGGCCTCTCGTGCATTCAGAGACCCCGTCTTTGGTAACCACATCTTGGCCATAAAAACAGTTCAAGCTGTAAGGTGACACAATCTCTCTTTTGTGAGACTCAGTGTTGATATGGATTATGCTGTCTGTCTGAATGGGCCAATAGTTTCAGAGAATACATCAACAGCATAGTAAACCGAGCACAGAAGGGTAGGAACCATAAAGCATGACGGTCACAGGCCTGAAAAAGGGATACTCTGATCTAATACCATGTGCTCTAATTTCTTACTGCAGTTTCCAGTGTGCATAGTCAACATGCTGCACAAATCATGCTGTGAGAACATGCAGCAATACCACTATTTGCTTATTTATTGATGTCCTGCAAAGACCAATGAAGCAGAAATCACTGGAGACATTCATAGTGTTGAACTCATCACCTAGACAAAGATGATAGAAGCTGACTTTGAAAGGGATTTTCAGAAGTTTTGTTCAAAGGTTGCTACTTGAAACTAATTCATGTACATGATGGCTTGATTGCATCTGGCATTGAGTTCTGTGGTTAACTGATCAAAACATTTTGCTAATTTAGCAAATTAGCTTTAGATTGTGTATGTCGGTATTACCGCACAGTCAATTACAGCCCTATATCTGGTCAATAAGTCATAATTTCTGGACAGTTTATCAGTTTCCTTCTACGTGTTTTATGTATGGACTCAATATCACTGATTGAGCTTATGCAAGATACAAGACAAATCTCCAGACTGATGGGCGACTTACGCTTAAATTGCGGTCCCAGATCTGGATGGTGCCATCCTGACAGCCTGCAGCAATGAGCTTTCCGTCCCTGCTGTACGTGCAGCAAGTGGGGGTGACACGTTTGCCCTGCTGGGAGCGAGGCTTAAACACAGCCTTGTGTTTCTTCTCTGAGTTCAAGTCCCATGTCCGCACAGTGCTATGTGAGAGGAAAAGAGAGAGAGAGGGAGAGGGGTATGAGAAGAAAGAGTTGATTAAGTGAGAGAGAGATACAGCAGACAACAGAATGACAGTGCAATGATCAACTGCTGGAAGGAGAGAAAGTGGTGGTCACGACCTAAGACAAACAGCAACAACCACTTCACATTACTGGAAAGGCAAATTTTACACACACACAGACACACACTGATTAAACCAGACCACCCCATTCGCCATTTACCCATCCAACTCTAGGCACATTAGTCACCTCTCACCCTTAAACAAACGACTAAACCCTAGCCTTCACCACAGCCCTGTGACACAGGCGCAAGAGCCAAGCGGCCCTGACACTTGAAGAGTGGAAAAAATTCAACGAGAATAATGACCCTGGGACTTCTGCGAAAGGAAAAGCAGTCAGAGACCCACTGGAATTAAGTGGAGGATCAGGAGTCTATGCAGGGATGCTGATCCCTCCGAATGCCTGTTGCCTAAACACTAGACACGGCGGTGCCGCATCTAGGGGAGCTTGAAGAAGCACAAGAGGTACTGAACGTTAAATAGCGCTTAAGTATGTCCTGCCCCAGGAGGACGTATAAACAGAGAGAACAGTAGATCAGAATGACAGGCGCATTGTGGGGTTCCGTGAAATCCCCATTTTCTTCTCGACATCTGCTCAACACATTACAGCTGCCGAATGGACATGAAGAGCATGCACATGCATGCGCGCACACACACACACACGCAAGCGCACACACACACACACACACAAACCAAGAGATATATATAAAAAAAATAATAATAATCTGTGCATATGCACCCACTGCTACCATAACTCTAACATCACACAGATGTATATGTAATGTGTGTCCACAGACACAGACTGCTCTTTCTCAAATACATACTCCATTGCTCAAATTTAAATGCTTCTCACAGTCCTTCCTTAATGTCTACAGGGAAACAATAAGGGTATACAATACACATATACATACACTAACGCAGCCGCAAACTACATTTCCAGTCAAAAATAAATATAGTGGAGGAAAAACAAGCAATAAAATATAGGCTGGACCCTGCCTAGCCTTGCCTTGCCTCACTCAGAACCTCCAAGACCTATGTTAGGTCTAGGAACAGATCCACAGTGGTATGAAAGACACAGAGAGGTGACTGGCAGGACACAGCACTAAATCAGAGTCAGACTGCAAAACGAGGGATGGAGGAGAGTCAAGAGGTCACGTGCCACCACTGCGAAGACAACAGCCTCTACTCCTCAGTGCGATCAAGTGCAAAACTCCTCGGCCAGGAAAATGTGAGGTACAATATCAAGAGACGAGAGAAAAAAGGGAGAAGGGAGAAAGGGGAGGGAGAGAGAGAGAGAGAGAAAGAGAAAGAGAAAGAGAGAGAGAGAGATGCTGGGTCATGTGGGAATATAAATGACTACACACACACACACACACACACACACACACACACACACACCTGTGCCCTGGCATCAGTAAGGTCAAGTACATGTTGGATTTGGAAAGAGCACAGAGAACAGGAGGTGACCACAGCCAAACATTGGCTGGAAGTAGTAAGGAAGAAAACAACTTTCAAAAAAAAGAAAACAAGAAAAGAAGATGGCGGTGAAAAGGAGGGAGATGTAGAGACAATTATTTAAAACCAAAACAACTACGTACTGCTCTCCCACCCCTCAGCACCATACCGCTTGCTTTTAGTAGCCTGACCTTTGGGGTCACAGAGGTCCTTCCAAGAGTGTAAACACACACGGGTCTCTTGACAACACGCACAGACAGACATACATACAGACAGACAGACACAAGCTTTTGTTTTGACAGCCAGGCCAGCACACGCACATATGCCACCTAGGAGATAAAACCAGACACCAGCCTTCTCTTTTCCTCTACTCAGGCTGTCCGTGTTTGGAGATGCTTTTACCACACAGCAGATCCCCGACTCAGGAAGTTCTCCATCATGGTTGTAGACCATGCCATGGAGACACGCTGAATGATGAGTATGTTGGCTGGGCGTCTGGCACACGCCTCAAAGGTCAGGCCACCATGGCTCTGTGTCTGAGCGAGGAATAAGGGCTCTGGTCCTGAAATGTCACATGCTAAATAGTACATCATTAAATAGGTTATTAAATAGGACATTTGCTGGAGTTGAATTTTTCCTCTGTTTTCTCTCAGTTCACCAGATTTGGAAGTGCATGACCTCCTTTGTGGATATTTCAACTGGTGAGGGATGAACCCACCTGCTCTGTTTTAGGTTTCCAGAACCAGGTGCTGGTTCCACCTGCCAAGTGAAAGTCAAACAGAAACACTTGCAACTTTTCCTCCCGACTAAAACAAAAGAAGACATATGGACCAGAGAGAGAGACTAATGGCAGTTTTCCACTGAATGGTATCAGCTCAACTCGACTTAACTCTACTCGGTTTGGTTTTGGATGTTTCGTTTTTCACTGCATAAAAGTATCGTTTAATTAAACTGGTCGCTATAGCTCTAAACTATCTTTGGTATCAGTTCCGCTCGCTTGGAACCTCAACAAATGTGGTACCAAGAATGGTACCAGGTATCTGGTACCAGGCACCAGATTTTAGCAATGGAAAAGCAAAAACAGCGAGTAGAGCCGAGCCAAGCTGGTACCGGACAGTGGAAAAAGGCCTTAACTGAAAAACTTCACAGGAAAACCAGGCATGGTTAGTGACTCACTGTACTGCAATCAGAGAGCCATTTTATGTTATTCCCAACAATGGATGCGTCATTCCTAAATCCAATGATACATGGGACTGTCTGCGTGTCTGACAGGCCTCACCACATAACTCTGGCCAACTGGACTAAATAGTGTTAAATGACACATGCTAGAAACTCTTTGTGTAGGAGCACCATCCTATGTTCTCACTCCAAACCATTACACTTCCAGCCCAAGACACAGAAATTGAGTTAGGTCTCGTTCAGAAGCCCAAGCTACGACATGAGAGGCAAGATCTGATTTCAGCCCCCTTTGTATGACTATCCACACAGGAGGTGAGAGAAACAGACAAAGAAAAGAGAGAGAGAACACACACACAAACACACACACAAATGTACACACACAGGGGACACCGGGTGATAAGAGACACAGGCCATACAGCCCCAGCAGAGCACAGCCAGTTTACGAGCTGACGTGACCACTCACACATAAACCCACCAGCTTAGCCTGCTGGTCACACACATAAACACACACACACACACACACACAGCCTGCAGTCTCTCTCATATACATACACTACATACACACACCCCCTAATAACCAGCTGTCTGTTACTCACCCCACCCCCCCATTCCACACACACACACACACACAAGCACCAGTTCCATGTGCTAAATTCAGACACATGCAAAAACAGTGCTATTCTCATAAAATACACACATAAACACACACACAGACTGACGTGTGTGTACACACACACCACCCATCAGATCCTATCAGCATCTGATCCGGAGCAGACGAGTGTGGCTAGGACAGCTCCAGAGATGGAGCGATGATAAGAGAGCAGAAATGAAAGAGAGCCTGATCAAAGCACAAGTACGGCAGAGGCACATTAGGGACCGTGTTGGCTGTCACCGCTAGTGATTAGGGCAGTGTTTGAGTGTGTGTGAGTGTCTGTGTGTGTACCCGTGTGTGGTATGGGTCTTTTATTGTTCTAGGAGCTATGAAAGGGCGGGGAACAGGAGAAAGTGGCAGGGGGACAAATAATGGTGCCTCCCATGGAGGAAGGGGTGAGCAGGGGGAGCAGCTGCCTGCTGATGTGGGCCTCTGAGACTCTCCATCAGAACCACACTCCCAATATGGCTCTGCAAGTGTTGATTTGTGGGCCAACGGCTAGTGATGTCAGGAAGTGCATTTTACCCTTGCCTAAAGAATGCAAAGTTCCTGGGTGTCATTTAGAATGCTTTAGAACCCGAGCATTTAGAACTGGAACTGTTATCAAACATCTGGAAACCCAGGATGCTTGGGCCCTACCCTAAACCAGGTGTCACACAAACAGATAACAAATAAATCCTAATGTGGGGGATTCAATCGTTGTCTATGGTCTATCAAAGTGTTCCCTTCCAGCCCTAAGCCCCAAGCCCCAAGCCCTCAGACTTCAGTCATAAACTGACTTCATGACTGCTATTGATTCATGACAGTTAAGTCTTTGATGGTTTAGGGTTAGGGGAGATACTATGGTTTAGCCAATAGAAGCCAAACTGCCCCTTTGTGAAGTGATTCAGGGCAAGGATTCATTCGAGTCTCAACTGGGAAACACCTGGTTAGGACTGGATGTGCTGTTAAGACTCACACCCCCATACATTTCCAGACTGTTCATGATCCAAAAAAAACAAGGTTCTGCAGGGCGAAGGGTGGGTATAACTTGAACGTGCAAAGGTTGACACACCAAATGCTACGCTTTCTGACAAGAGTGGACATGGAACACTTCACCTACAAAGCAGACTACAGGCGCTGACTCCTTGGACTATCACTGAACCTAACTAGGCTCCCCAACTGATTGCCCAAACTTGTTCTGCTGAGCCAAATGATTTGGAACTCCCACCCCGTTTCTAAGAAGATGGTGTGCTTAACCCCCCAAAAAGTGCTCTAGCCACCACTAAAAAAGCCCAAATTAGGTGATCCCAAGCCTCAGAGTAATCCCCCTGAGAGTTGGGTTACATCTAGGAAAAATGAGAAATTTGCTAGGAAGACAAGCGAGGAATGCAAGAAATTAAATTAAAAAAAAGAAGAAGAAGGGGCCACGCTGTGCCAAAAGAGTGAGGAGTCATCTTACAGTCAGTGAGACGCAACACAGCATACTCACAATAGCAAAATAACAAAAACAAACTTTAGCCTCACTGTACGAATCAAGAGTTCAAAAGTACAATTCCACGTGCCTGATCAAGGCTATATTTAAACCAGGAACAGTGCCCAGATACAAATAAAGGAGAAGCAAAGTAATCCACTGTTCACAGCGGGCCACACCAGTGCCTTTTTTTTTATACCTTCAAGAATGTCCACCTCCTTCAGGCTCTAATGGAGGCTTTTGAATGGATTCAGCGTAACACCCACCAGGCATCTTGCACTGCGGCGAGTATGAGAGTGCAAAAAGCTGTTTAGTTAGCAGAGCCCATTTGCCAAAAGATTGAAGTTATCTGCTGAAGAGTGCCTGGATCTTTGCCACCAAGACTGTAAGTCATCAGTCGCTGTCTGATCCCTCAGCTTTGGAGAAGAGGAGCAGTTTGGGCCTTGAGCCCAACGCCTACTGGCGAAACATAATGTGCATCAACAGATCGTTCATACTAGGGCGCAGAGCTGCAAGGAGATACAGGACAGTGTCAGCATTTGGGTCCAAGAGTTCATGTGGACACGGAACTGAGCCCCCACACAGCCCTCCTACTCCTTGAATTTCCAACGGGATTATCCAAGGATTAATAATCATATCCTATCATGCCCTATCCCACTCAGTTCCTATCACTCTTCTCTGTCTTATGTGATTAAACGTAAATGTCACTCTCCTCCTCCACAAAAAAAATAAATAAAAATATCAAACTTTACGCAAAAAATATGAATATACTATAAAATGTTTTTTTTTTTTTTTTTAAATTAAAGAAAAAAATGTAACCTATTTTTTCTTGATGAAGTCTTCCCAGTTCTTCAAGCCAATGCATAGTTTCATTCAAATGTTTCATGTTGTGTAACAAACTTCCTTTTTCCAGCAAATCAGACACGTTGATTTGTAGCGCACACTTTTATAAATACTGTACATAAATAATCAGGTCCTTGTGCTGAACTAGAATCATTAAAATGTGCCTTCCCACAAATCTATGACTGACAGCTACAGTGGTGAAGTACATCTGTGTTTGCCATTTTAGCTTGGAGGTTGGCATTTCTTTCAGCCACAAATATTTAGACTAGTCACATACACAGTCCCACACACAAACAAATTCACAAACACACACACAGACAGATACACACAGTCACTCTCAGCAGTCGTGCCACAGTGTTGACAGATATATTGATCACCTCACCTCGGAAACCACAAGGCTCCATACGGGCTCCATGAGGGCTCCCAGTGGCCATGGGTTTCATGGTCCACCTGTTCAGGGTGATGGGGCCTGCTGCAACAGGTGTCAAACCTGCAGCAGTGACCTGAACCAGAACACTCAAGTGGATCAGCAGCTCAACCGGGACACGTGCACCATAACGACAGCACTGACCTCATATTAGAGGAACTATGAGCTTAGGTATATGGGACTGCCTGCATATGTGAGACTACATTCTGCATAACTCTGGACTGAGTACTGTCACTGTTGCTGAGTTAACCCACTGGACTGCATACTGCTGTTAAATGACACATGCCAGAAACCTTTTCTGAGTATGTGACGAACTAAACTTCAAAGCTGCCCCGGCACAGCCAGCAATAGGCAACAGATTGTGGCTTCATAAGTGGGAGAGTTGTACCGCAGCTCTGTGTTTTGGCTCAACCGAAACAACAAACGGCACTATGCAGTGGAACTCGACAAGGGGGCCTGTGGTTCACGGTGGAGCCAGGTCTGGTAAGCTGAGCCAGAGGGCGCATGTGAGAATGTGCGGCATGCCTGCTTTACACCAGCATTTCTGGAGATGCTAGCAGGCCAGGCAGAATCCCTCCAGTGCCATCTTGCAGTTATGAAGTTTAACCATAATAAACTGCAGGCAAAGTGTGCTTTGAACTGACTTGATATGTACATATGTGTGTGCGTGCGTGCGTGTGTGTGTGTGTGTGAGAGTGAGTGTGAGTGAGAGGAGAGAGAGAGAGAGAGAGAGAGAGAGAGAAAGGACTGTTTCCCACATTCAATGACGACTGTTTAACTACAGATGGGATAAAAAAAACAGCACATTAAAAGCATTAAAACCTCCTCTGAAAGGACAGCACACCTGGGGGGGCAGCAGCTTCTCTACACCTCCTAGCTATTCTTTTATGCACCATCCATTGCTCTAAGCCCCCTGGTGATCAGTACAAGACCAAGATCGGCATGGCTCTGTCCTAAACATCTAAAGGAACAAACAGCTGTATGGAATGACATGACAGCTAAAAAGAACAGATAATTATTCCCAACAGAAATCTAAGGTTAGAGCGGAAACAAGAGGGAAAGAAAAAAAAAAAAAAAAAAGAAAAAAAGGGAAAAAAGAAAAGGGAGATTTACACTGACAGAGATGAAGACCTGGTCTAAGGCTGTTCACTGTTGCAAAGAGTAAAGAACCATGCTGAGCGATATACTGTGATCTGACCCAAAAGGCCAGCGGCCACACACACACACACACACACACACACACACACACACACACACACACACGTACACACGTACACAGAATCAATCGTGCACATACCTACTGCTTGCCACACAACACAGATGAATGTCTTCACACACACACACACACACACACACACACACACACACACACACACACACACGCCATAAACGCAGTTATGCTTCCATTAACACACACACAGACACATACACACACACTAGTATTCACCAACACCCCATTCACATTCTTCAGGAAACAAAAAATGTTACCTGCCTGATGTTAGCTGGTGTGTGTTGTTTAAAGGCATGAGTGAAGTGTGTGTGTGTGTGTGTGTGTGTGTGTGTACGCACTTGAGTAGCTACATACTGTGGCAGTGTGTATGTGTGAGTGAGTGTATATTAAAGAGGCCGAAGACCATGTGTGTGCATCAAGAGGCCACAGACAGAGAGAGAGAAGGAAAGAAAGAAAGAAAGAAATAAAGAAAGAACTTAGGAAAGAAAGAAAGAAAGAGAGAGAGAGACAGTAAAAGAGAGAGTGTGTGTGTGTCAGAATGCCACAGAGAGAGAGAGAAAGTGTGTGTGTGTGTGTGTGTGTCTGTGTGTCAGGAGGCCACAGTGTGGGGTTCAGTCTGCAGACCCATGTCCTCATGACTCCCTGGGGTCTTACCACACACACACACGCATACACCGCGCACACACACACACCACACACATCCCTCCATCAGTCATCAGAGGAGCCGCTCAGCCAGGCTCAACTCAGCTCATACATTTTCATTTGGCTGTCATCTTAATCCACAGCGACTGCTGCATTACCACGCCTCTTATCTCTGCTCCCCTGCTCCCCACCTCTGCGCCAGGCGCACAGGCGCACACACACACACACACACAAGCACACACTTACAGTGACATACACTGTCAAACTAGAGGCACTCAATCACACAGACAAGTACACAAACAACACAGCAAGAGTCACTCACACGTACGCACAATTGTGATTCATACACCTACATACACAAGCACACATGCTAAACATTCACACAACACTATGTCATACACACCTACTGGCATGCCTGCAGAGGACTTGGGGGAATAGCTGGAGCTGTTGAGCTGGAGCAGGAGAGTGTGTGTGTGTGTGTGTGTGTGTGTGTGTGCATGCGTGCGTGTCTGTGTGTCTGCATGTGTATCTGTGTGTGTGTGTGTGTCTGTGCTACAAGACACTAATATCGGCTTCTCACCAACTTAAAAACAGTGGGCTACACACACACACACACACACACACACAAGGGAGATTCACACACACAAACAGAAACACACACCTCACACACACACAGCAGCTGATTATGGTGCCATGGGAACACTTCCAGATCACATAATGAAGGGCTAATGAAGCAGTGGTGTGTGTGTGTGTGTGTGTGTGTGTGTGTGTGTGTGTGTGTGTGTGTGTGTGTGTGTGTGTGTGTGTGTGTGTGTGTGTAGGGAAGGTGTTTTCAGTTAGGCCAGACGGGTTTCAGTTTCCAGCACCACAGTCAGAAGTTGTTACAGTCACTCAGAGATCCAATAACAGAACAGCAGGGAGAACACGCTAGGGGTGGGAATCGAGAACCGGGAATTGAGTAGAACCGAGAATCCAATACTTCATTCACCGGAATTGTATCCCTGTGACATTATCAATTCCTCTTATCAATACCGACATGTTTTTCAACAGGTCTTTCTGAATACAAAATTGAAACGGATAACGCAGTTCTACATGGTTTCCTTCATTGTTATAAGCTGCTATGGTCACATTGGTATTATAGGCGATATTACTGGCCTGTGTGCTGATACTGAAAACCTGCGTAAAATACCTTCTAAATAGTAAGGAATTGATAAGAGAATTGACAAATTATCAGCCTGATAAGCAGAATTGACAGGGGGAATGATATTGATAAAATCCTATCAACTCCCACCCCAAATGCGTGTGCACGCACGCATGCACGCACCACACACACACACACACAAATCTCAAATCTCGTCTAATCACAACTCTCATATCTACAAAATGTCTTCCAAAAACCATAACGAAGTACATACAAACACAAACACACACACACACACGCGCAAGCATCCAGCAACCAACCAGAAAAAGCCTCCTATAGCACATGAAGGAGTATTTCCATTGCTTTAGAAACAATCCTGCCAAACAAACCCCCTCAGGCCCTCCCCAGCCTCCAATGAGGGAAAAATTATCTCCCTTAAAGGTGAAGCCAAAAACACACCACGACAACTCAGCACAACAATCTGGAGTTAAACACCAGGACCCATGCACTCGCTGTGCACCACGCTGCCAGTCCATCGAGTGTGGGTGAATGGTACTCCCTACTGGTGGACCAGAGGAGGAGAAGGTAGAGGGCTCGACTCATCGCTAGCAGTCACAGTGCCCCGCAAAGTATGGGTGAGACAAACTCCTCCTAAAGACTAAGCCCTCCAACCAAAAATTCCGTTTGAAGAGAGCCTACTCACATCCTCCAAGCAGTCATTTACTCATATATCTCTATTCTGAACTTTCACTCATGTGACCAAAGGCAAGTGAGTAATGGGTGACTAATGGCTGGTTTAGTCAGAGAACAGAAGTGTCTATTTGGCCTGTGCCACTAACGTCTGACATTTAAAGGGATATTCTGGAGCAAATCAGCCCACTGCCCTGTTGTGAGGTCATCGAGTGCCGTCACCGCTATGTTCTAGCATTACTATGTCAGTACTATGGTCTCAGTTAGCATTAGCTGACAAATGGCTATTGGATTTTTGTTGGACCAAATTTTCGGCAACACTTTATTTGAAGGAGTCTACATAAGGGTGACATGAGCCTCTTATAAACATGACATAACATGAACATTAATGACACTTAACTCACTGTCATGAAGTATCATTCAGTTTTCAAAATGCAGACTTTGGGATGCAGACATTACAAACACTGAATGACCCTTAATGAGAACAGTCATAAACATAAGTGAAGTGTCATTAATGTTCATGACACGTCATGTTTATAACAGGCTCATGTCACCCTTATGTAGACGCCTTCAAATAAAATGTTACCGAATTTTCTTATTCTTTTTCCCAACGACAGCATTCAGTGACCTCCAACAACATGGAATATCCCTTTAAGTTGAAAGTGACTTTCCAGTTTAAATTTCAATTCAATCCAACTCAGCTTCATACTTAGAAGTGCCTTCATGAGTTCCGCTTTGAGCATTCACACACAGGGACTTGTTTTTATGATCCAGAACACATTCAGTGCATTTAGCGTACTTTCTAACACATTCAGTGCATTTGCGTACTTTCAAACACATTCAGTGCATTTAGCGTACTTCTAACACATTCAGTGCATTTAGCGTATTTTCTAGGTCCATTTTTGCTAATTTGACAGTGGAATAAAAGTTAAAATGGCAGGTGCAGGCTTCACTTACATTTGTAAATTAATGGTGGGTGTGCTTTGCGTGTCACATCAACTGAACCGATGACAAAAAACCTTAAACCTTAAAAGTTTTTCTTGGTCAGTGGCAATATCATTTTCAGTGGCGTCAAAATCTCAGTGTTTGATTAACAGCTTTTGATGTCAGTCAATGCGTGCGGTGGATGGAAAGGCCATACACCAGTTGCAAACTAGCAGAGACACGTTGCCTCCCGCCTGGCGCCGCGATGCACCATGCATAAGATGGGGGCTTGTTACTACTAATGATATATTCATCACATACAAGAAATAATCTGACTTCCACAATACAAGAGGGCTTAACAAATCATTAAAAAGATACACCTTGTCCATCTCTTTACCCCTGATGTGACTGACGTGATAACCCGTGACACTCATTTACCTGAACTGGAAGCAACCTATTCATGGTTATATGCAAGTCCGTCTGTGGTTTGTCTGGGGTGGAGTGCCATATGCGAGAAATAATCTGACTTCCACAATACAAGAGGGCTTAACTAATCATTAAAAAGATTCACTTTGCTCCATCTCTTTACCCCTGATGTGACTGACGAGATAACCCGTGGCACTCATTTACCCGAACTGTAAGCAACCTATTTATGGTTACATGCAAGTCTGTCTGTGGTTTGTCCGTCTTTGGGGTGGGAGTGCCGTGGTTTAGACCAGCGATGACTCACCCGTCATTGGAGCAGGTGAGAAACTCCTCTTTGATCTTGGGGTGCCAGCAGCCACTATTCAACATGGCTGTATGACCCTATAAGGGGAACAAGAAAAGCTCTGGTTAATCTGCAGTGTTTCCTTCACTTACCTCAACGGCCTCACCAGTGCACACATCAAAAGGCCTACACACCATGTTTAAGCAAACAAAAGAAAAAACAACATTGTATACACAGTATATTTCTAAAACTATTATGTTTCCCTTAGGGTAGAATTCTGACCTGGTCACGAATAAGCTGCTTTCGCAAGTCAACAGCACACGCGGCAAACCACTAACCTGAACTTCATCACTGTAATCTATTTGTTTCAGAACACAGGCCAAAAAGATCAGACAGGAGTCTAGGGGCCTTAATGAAATATTTACATATTTTCAGGAGAGCAAAAAGAATATTTTAAAAATGAAGCATGAACACCGAAAAGGTTGGGACTTTGGAGAAGGAGCCGGTGGCTTGAGTCTAGTCTACTGTTTTATGTCATGGGAAAGAGAAAGAGCACAGAGGGAGAAGTCCTGTCCCAGGCAGGGATCAGCCAAGAAACTAAAGTACTCCAAGCTGTGGGATCACAGCGAAGTGACCCCCGACCACAGCTCCTCCAACACCCACGTCCCAGAAAAAAAAGGAAGAAAAAGAAACTTAAAACCATAACAAATAACAACCTTGGAGAGGACGGGCCGACAAGAGGGAACAAGGGAGGTAACAACAAGATGAGGAAGCAAAACACAAAACAACAAAGGTACAGACAGACATATGCAGATGTTTCATTACTACACAAATATTTATCTTTATTTTTTTAGATTTATCTTTTGGATGAATGAGTGTGTGTCCACATTTGTGTGTGTGTGTGTGTGTTTACGTATTTTTATTTTAATGATGAAGCCAGATGACAGGTACTAAACACACAAGCTACTGCTTGCTTGTTGTTGCCACAGTTACAGGAACGAACAGATCAGCAAGGAAGCAAGCTGGAAGGGTGGCTGGAACGGGTGATTTGTCCCAAGTGGCTAAAAACAACCCCAGGAAAATAAATGGAGTGACGACGGAGCTTTAATAGGCCACTGGGACCCACAGTGGCAACGCACATCTGACTTACGGCCCTGGCCACACAGGACAGCAAATTGGCAATAACTAAAGAGAACCAGACTGCAGAGTAGCACAAGCACACGCATGCATGCTCACAGGCAAATATAAACACACGAAAGGCCAAGACTTCGAGAAGATTCTAGAAAACCCCCCTCAGATTGCTGTACTGATTTCTGTGTGTGTGTGTGTGTGGTGTGTGTGTACACACAGACGGAGGATAGCATGAGGACACAGCACATTAGAGTGACTTTTGCGCTCGGCTGCACCTTGCAGTAAATTGTAAGAGCAGTGGGCCAGCAAAGCACATCCAGAGTAAAGTGGAGGAGATGGAGGGGAGTAGAGGGGAGTTTGGGGGGGGGGCTTGGTAGAGGGATGCCCCTGGCCCCATACTAAACCATGAGCGATGTGAAAACACACACACACACACCACACACACACACACACACACACACACACACACACACACACACACAAGCAGGACACACATTTCCCATTAGGGCAGGGTTTACTAAACACTTCATTACCCCTCAGTCATCAGCTCCAGATGCTAAACACACAAGTACACACGTACACACGTATACACACAAAGGGTCTCCTGTTTTATTTACTGTTGCTTAGTGCCGGTGACTGGGTTGTGTGTACACAGACCACCCCGTCTTCCAACGGCCCCTTGAGGTTCACAGATGCCCATAATCACTGGCCCCAGCTTCCTTGACGGACACCATATCCACGTGAACACTGTGTGCTAATGCTCATTTTTCTTTTAATAGCCTAGCCTGCAAGGCTTAGCGCAAATTACTGGATACACTGAATGACCTGAATCTCTATGAGATTTTTATATTCTTTTAAGGAGATGTATGAGTGTACCTAGTCTCTGCACATCAGCGGAGCCTCCAGCTCCAAGCAGTGGACCCACAAACCTGCTTAACACGTATACCAGAGAAGGTAAAAGCGGAGCGAGAGGCACATACGCTTGTTAAGTTCCGTGTTCTATTTTCGCAAGGGGAAGGGGGGAACATCCCCCTTCATGCAGACCCAGAGTCGAGCCCTTAAACACTGATACAGAAGATCATTGAAAAGTTTATATAGTGACGTTATGCGACACTCACACTTACGAGGACCGTAACTATTCTAGTTTTTTCCCAACGTATGTAAGGTATTATGTTGCTCTGCCTTGGTCAGTATTCAATGATCTTAGCCTATAATGGTGGCATATAAACATGCACTGAACTGTCACCTTTTTCCCACTGACCAAGTCTCTAGGTGGTAATATCAATTTGTGATGGTCAAAAGAGATGGAAAACACAGCCAACAATAATGAGGGAAAAGTCTCCCCACTGGGATCATCCGTTGGCTCGTCTCCTCTGTTCCCCCTTGCAATCAACGTCTGAATTTGAAGAGCCTAAGTCCTTGAACCCAGAGAGACTGTAACTGGCATGAATCAGTAGCCCTTTTCACACTGGAACCCGCTACATTCCTGAGACTGAAACTGCGAGTCCATGTTGTGTCGAGCTGTATGAAAGCAAGGTGTATTATCTGCCTAAAACCAGGTTCCCGAGTTGGGAGAGGAGTTAGGAGAGTTGCATATGGTAGCCAGCAGAGGGAGCTGTGCAGAGCCATAGACTTGATAAGCTTATGAGACTTTCTGCAGGAAGCCAAACAAATCTCTTAGCTAAGCAATCCGCTGGTCTGTAGCCTATGCCTATATGACTGAAACACAGGTAATGGTGGACTTAAGATGAATGTGGATTATCGATAAAGCTGGTGTAAGGTAACGTTCAGCAATTTTTGTGTCTACTGCATGTGTTGTTAGCAAAATGATGCTAACGTTATGTGTGCTAGCTGTACAACAACGTTGGATACAGATTTAGTTTTGCTTGCCATATCAGCAGCATCCCTTGACTTGAAGCTCATTAGCTCATTCAGGTTTTCTAAGGTGGCCTCCAACCAACAAACTTCTACCAGTGCTAGCAAGTGCAACTGTAAATCCCTCAGTAGCCAATGAAAACACTGTCATGAATACACCTCCTCAACAAAAGCATTTTTTAACGGAGGTATGCACTCATGATACATCAGCACCCAGGCAACCCCGGGTTGGATTCGGCTTATCTTGTACACTGGACATGCCTCAGCTCTGATATTAGGGTCCGAGGCAGGCTGATTGGCAGGTCGAGTGGACATCCAACCCCGTGTCGGTCAGTGTGAACAGGCGGCGGGCAACATTTGGGTAATAATTGCAGGATATTTGTCGGTGTGAAAGGGCCTAGTGTTATGATTGACTGGTCCATGCCAGTTAAAGCAATTGTCTGGAAATCAACCCATAGCCATACCCACAGTCTACACTGTACCAAATATTCTCATCCTTATTCCTACTTATTCCTACACACTCAGCAACCTCGACTGACACCTTGCTTTAAGTCTTTGAGGGTACGGGGCTTGGGGTTCAGAAAGGGATTCTGTCAGTATTTGTGCATCTGCTGTTGTTCCCTAGCTCCATAGCTCACCTTGGTGTTAGCCATGTCCACGATGTACTGGTCCCCCTTCACGCACTCCATCACCTGGAAGCCGTCCCGGTCCAGGACCTTGGCCTGAGCGTTCCCCGCTACCACTAGGATCACGTCGCCAGTTACGCTGTACTGCAAGGACTTGATCTGGTGGCTGTTGGAGAAGAAGAGACAAACAGCGCAAAGGGCGGAGAGGTCAGTGCAGAAGCAAGACAGGATTACTTCTACCCCAACCGCATAGCCCACCACACAAGAGGATTGAATATACATCAGCTGCAAATTAGGACTCATCACTTCAAAAGCGATGTCACAGAGCAGGATCAAACGTATAATAAAAATAATAAAGAAAAAAAAAGTTTGCTCACCAATAAAAATGCCCTCAAAATTGTGTGTGTGTTTTAAAAACACTGTGTAACATTACATTTTGGGAGCAAATACTGTTTCTCAGTGTGCAGTCGTTCATTTTCTTCAGTCCTCCCTCATCTCTTTCTGTCCTCTACTCACTGAGGCTCTTTGCTCTGAAAAGGGGTCAAAAAGCCCAAAACTATACCTCAAGAAAATGCGAGCAGATACACAAGGGGACTGACGTGCACTGCATCAGTGAGGATAATGGGGTATGTCAACAGTGGAGGATAAGGCCAGGCCATTTCCATCCACTCCGCTCAGATACATCCCATGTACCAGGCCAACAGGTCACTTGATCAACTTGAGTACTGGTCCCCCAAGCTCCAAACGCACACACGCACACACTCTGGGGGCCTTCCTTTCAGAGGGAGAGCAGTAAGGAAGGGGACTACACATCTCATCATCCACTAGTCAAAACCATCTGGGTCAGGTTGTGCAAGACCTGACCCCAAGACAATCCTGTGCATTGTTACATAAGGGCTTCTTTTTAAGGTGAAAACAAGACAGAAAAAAAATCCACATGGTTGTCATGGCATCCAAAATGACAACAACAACAAAAAAAAAGGATGAGGATAGTGGACAGTCATTGAGCTTTCAAACACCCCACACACACACAAAAAACACACACACACACACACACACACACACACAGAGAAAGTGAGAGTGGAATACAAAAGACACTCTGTGGGTTTGTCCCTGCAGTCTCTGCCAAAAAGAACAACCACATGGACTAACAAATCAACAAATCAACAAAAGGGATAGAGAGACTTCAGGGAGAAAAGAAGTAGCTCAGCTCATTGATGGAAAGAGATTAATGCCCTCCGTGGAGCAACTACGAGAGGAAGAGAGGGAGAGAGAGAAGACAGATAGGCAGAGTGAGCGGAGAAGCAACATTCAATCTAAGGTCATTCTCACATTTAATGGAACAAGGTTACTTTATAGTCAAAGAGAGAGAGAAAACTAAAGACAGAGAAAAGAGTAATGGAGTGGAGTGAAGAGAAGAGAAGAGAAGAGAAGAGAAGAAAAGAGAAGAGAAGAGAAATAATGTGAGCATCTCTTTGCGGATGCAGGAGTGATGATGGACTTCTGGTGGACTCTGGTCTCTTGTCTGAAGCAAGGCACACAAAGCAGCTCCCTGTGCACCTAACTGTCCAGCTGGACCACACTGAGTCATGCAGCAGGACCAGGAGATGCGCTCTTAAGCAGAATCAAAACACAAACAGACAGACAAACAAACAAACAAACAAACACAAACACACAAAGCCCACTCAGAAGGCCTCCATATGTCTCTGCCGCAAGCCTCTGCTCAAACCTCACTGTCACACTGCCATGACACTGCTGCTATTACTGCTGCTATTGCTGCTGCTGCTGCTGTAGCTGCAGCTGGATGGCTGGTGGTGGGGGTGGGGGTAGGGATGGGTGATGCGGGGGGGGTTAAGGGGGTTGCCCCGCTGCGCCAATGAGGCGGAGCCCCTCAGATGATCACTGTCCCAGGGAGAGGCTCAAGCCCCATTGGTTTCCAGTCCCACGAGACACTTCACACAGTGACTACTACCGCATGCGGAGGAGCAGCAATGTGTCACACATACATGCACGCACACACATGTGTATGAACACGCACACAGAGATGAAAGCACACTTGTGTGTACACACACACACACACAGATAAAAATACATACACAGCAATATGTGTGTACATTCCTGTACACACACACAAAAACAGACAAAAAACACTGATCTGTATGTGTACACACACACGTTTACACACACTCCTGGACAGACAAACAGGGGCAAGCGGACCATGCATCTGGGTCCATTTAGCCTAGTGGGCTGATTGGACATCAGTGGAGGCGTGGGGGGGGCCATTCCTGAGAGATGAAACCACCGCAGCGCAAACATCAAACTCCTGCAGCACACAGTGCAATCACACAGGCCAGAGGGATGGGATTGACAGAGGAGAGGAGAGAGAAGGGAGAGGAGGGAGAGGAGAAGAGTGAAAGGAGAAAAGTGAGGAGGTAAGAAGGGGGAGGAGAGGAGAAAGAGAGAGAACAAGAGGTAGATAGATGTAGACTGAGACAAGGTCAAGGGCGGGGGAGAGGAAGAGGGAGACGAAGCAAGGGTGATTTGCTGGACTCATGAGAGTGAGAGACACAGAGAGAAGAATGGGTCCCAAGAACACACGGCACAGGAAAGAGTGAGAGTGAAAGAGTGACAGTGCATTCACGCTGAAAGAGTGAGAGTCCAAGAGTGACAGTACATTCATGCTGAAAGAGTGAGAGTGAAAGAGTGACAGTGCATGCACGCTGAAAGAGTGAGAGTGAAAGAGTGACAGTGCATGCACGCTGAAAGAGTGAGAGTGAAAGAGTGATAGTACATTCACACTGAAAGAGTGAGAGTCAAAGAGTGACGTTGCCGGATGACGGAGGGCGTGGGGACACCTGATTGTGCGATCTGATTGGCTGACAGATCCGTTGCCCTATGCAAAGTCAATGAGATCTGTCAACGGACGTGTACAGTGAGAATGTAGTGTGAAAGACTGGAAAGGAAGAGAAAGTAGTGTGAAAGAGTGAAGGAAGAATGGGAGGAGAGCCAGCTGCTGTTCTCACCATTCACACGGCTGCAGGGATCTGAAGGCCTGCAGCGCTGCATCCATCCCTGCAAAGTCCCAGAACTTTACGTCATAGTCGTAACCCCCGGTAACCAGGCGTGCTCCTGAGGGGTCCAGGCCGAGTGCCGACACCTGCAGGGGAGAAAAGACAGCTCAGAGTCACACACAAACACAGCAGGCAGGCAGGCAGGCACGCATGCACGCACACACACACCAACGTACACATTCGCGCACGCGCACATGCACACACAGAAGGAGGGAAAAAGTAGACCACACACATCTGAAGACACCTGCAGAAGCAGGCCAATGCCGCACAAGAATGGAAAGCGAACATCAACCCCTCCTCCCAACCCCCACACAACATCTGCAAATCATGGCATCTCCAACTGCTCCAACAAGCCTTGCAGAAAGGTGCTGGACCACACACTCACACAAGTCTGTGTGACTCACAGTAGGAGCAACCGGTATTGTATAACCAGTGTCCAGTGTCTATACACACACAAACACGAGCATGTGTGCGCAACACACACACACACACGCGCACGCACGCACGCACACACACACACACACGCCTGTGTGACTCACAGTAGGAGCAACCTGTATTATAAAGCCAGTGTGTATGCACACACAAACACGAGCATGTGTGCGCAACACACGCACGCACACGCCTGTGTGACTCACAGTAGGAACAACCCATATTATAAAGCCAGTGTCTATACACACACAAACACGAACGTGCGCGCGCACACACACGCGCACCCCCCCATTATACAGCCAGTACACACACACACACACACACACACACACACACACACACACACACACACACACACACACACACACAATCATACACTCTAGCTCCACCCCCCCACCACCACCACCCCCTAATACAAACCTACTACCACCACCCACCAATACACACCTACCATCACCCACCCCCCACACTGGACCGGCTTCTTCTTCAGGAGGAGCGTTAGGGTCACTGAGAAAAATGCTCATTAACGAGCCAATTAGGGGCCTTCGGTCAGCCACGGCTTAATATAGAGCAGCACATATACGGTAAAGCTCAACGCGCTCTGCTGTATTGCATAAGCCCCCTCAGCGTTTATGTGCCGCACCGACATAAATAACAGCACAGGGCCCGAATGTTTTAGAAACGTTTCCCAAATTACGTAACGGCAGAGACATTCCAGGGGAACGTTAATTGATGGGTGCTCGACGGGGGAAAGGAGAGGTTCAAAAAAAAAAAAAAAAAAACAGAGAGGGAGAGAGAAGGATGGAGAAAAGAGAGGGAGAGAGAGGAAGGAAGAAAGAAAGAAAGAAAGGAGAGCACACTGAGGGGAGCACTCACCGTCTTCGAGCCGTGCTGGAGGGTGATCTCATGCGTGTCTGGAATCTTCTTAACCGGGTTCTGGAGATGGAAAAACAAGAGAAAGGAGAGAGAGTGAGAGTGAGAGAAAGAAAGAGAAAGTAAGGGGGAGAGAGGGGGGTATTAATAACAGTGTAGGAAGGTCAGGTCTGAAACATGCTGTCTCTCTCTTAACATAACAGCAGGCTCATGAGACGGAACAGGACTCTCTTGCAGGTGCAGTGCTCGGTTGGTACATGTGTCACTCACTCACGCACAAGCATACTCACACACATACGCCTTCTACAGGTTTTCAGAGTAATGTTTCTAAGTGGTTCACACCAAGCGGCAAACAGGACGAAAAACTTTGGTATGGGGGCGTGGGGGGCGTAGGGGTTGAAGGGAGGTAGGAGGGTTGAGTAGTATAGAAGTAAGACGCTGAATTTCCTCTCACACCACTAGTGCTCCAAGCGGGAGAACTCTTTTTACGTCTGAACCCATGGACCTCTGGGAGACGCAGTGCTCCTGTACGGGTTCTGTTTAAGGAAGGTCTACAGGTCCCTCTCAGGTGGTTCCTCCAGGTCCACGGGCGTCAATAACAAACGCAGGAGGAAACAAGGAGGTGTCAAGAGACCTCCGCCCTGTAGGTGCTCGAGTTGTCGTTCATCATGCCACCACTTCACAAGGTGCATGGGGGAGAGGAGAGAGGTGGTGGGGGAAGACAGGGGAGAAATTATGGTCTCCCAGGCCATGGGCGAAGAGAAGGAGACAAAATGTCCCGGCCTACCACAGGACGGCTTTGCTCTTACATGCACACGCACACACACGCGTTCCATAGGAGTGTCGACTAAGTGCATGCTGATTTCAGCTGATCTGCCTTTCATCAGACTTGACGTCTTGTCTGGGCTTTTCGCCGGCACCACGTGTGTGTGTGTGTGTGTGTGTGTGTGTGTGTGTTTGGCTCAGACAAAGTGACATCACGAGGGCGGACTTGACGACGAAGGCCATCCATCAGCGGGCTGGAGCGCTCACACCTCTGGGAGGGCAAAGCACCTGCACTCTATCACACAGAGCCAGACTGACGCTGGGAAGACGTTTACAGCACCTCTGTTCCCAGCACAGCAGTAGCTAAACTCATACACACACACACACACATACACACACACACACCACAGCATGTGAACACTTAACATATACACACAGTGCCTAAAGACACACACATTTTCTCATGTACACCTGTGACTCCAGAACACAAACCTACCCTTAAAATACAGCGTTCTCAGTTTGCTCAAACTGATGGAGTGGGAGCCACAGTTTGGGAAGCTGGAACAGCTTCTTTTAATAGTATGAAACACTTCCCTGTACGGCAAAGCACCATGGGACATTTCCATTTAAAAACTACTCAGTCAAACACACACACACACATACACAATGCGGGGCTGATCCAAAAATTGAGCGGTCCACTGTGGTCAACCTCAGTCCACTGCGGTCACCCACGGTTTTTGAGTCATACAAAAAATAATTTAATAATTCAGTCGAGCCGGTTAAAATGATTATTGCCCTTTTAAAATTACTAGTTAAAAACAAATATTTCTAGCCTACAAAATGTAAAAGCCTATCATTATGCTCAAATACATTATTGGTTGAATGTCGCGAAGATGAAGCGCTACAACTTTCCACACATGGTGCATAGTAAACGAAGGAAATAGTAAATGAAGAGAATACAGGCTTTGCTCTAGTCCAGGGGTGTCAAACTCAAATTCCCAGGGGGCCAGAATTAAGAACTGGGACGGATTCGCGGGCCAAGCTCAATATTTATTGAACAATTTAAAATGTTTTAATTGAATAAAAAATTGTATAAACACATGATAAATAAAATGTGAAATAAAACACATGCATTTCTTTTTATATACGCTATTATAACAAATAAATCCAATACATTTAATAAAATAAATCTTTATGCAGGCCAACAACGAAACAACCAAAAAAGGTTTTTCAAAGAAAATCGTCCAACTATTAAACTTCATGCTATAGAAAAAAATCACAAAGAAACGGAAAACCAGTCTTTGCTTCACTCTGACTTGGTCCACTCGCATTGGTTTGAGCCAGATACTTGGCATCTCTTCTTAGATGTGAGTATGTCTATGTCAGGGGTTAAGCTCTGAGCTGAGGAAATCCTCAGAATTGAGTGAAGGTGTTCATCTGAGAGGCGACCCCTCAGTGGTGTTTTGTTCATCTTCATCAAAGAAAACAGTTCTTCGCCCAGACATGTGCTGCCGAACAACAAAAATTTGCAGATTTCCTCACGCAGCTCAAAACATCTGTTCAGCACTTTTCCTTGGCTTAGCCATCTCACGTCAGTCTGGTACAGTACGTCTGTGTATTCAGAGCCACTTTCTTCAAGAAAGAATTTGAACTGACGATGATTCAGTCCTTTGGCCCTTATGAGGTTCACCACACGTGTCACGGTGCTTAAAACATGCTCCATGCTCAACGCTTCCTGGTGTATGATGCAGTGGCACACAGTAAGCTCACCAGTATGCTCCCCCATCCTCTCCCTAACTCTGCCCACCAATCCGCTCCTCTGTCCGCACATCGCTGGCACACCATCTGTGGTCAGTGACACAAGTTTCTTCAGTTTCTTCAGACAGTCCCACATAACACATTTGGTCACCTCTTCAAAAATGTCTTTCCCTGTGGTTGTGCCATGCATCGACTTTAATCCCAAAAGTTCCTCCGTAATGCACAAATTTGAGTCAACTCTATGGATGAAGATGGACAGCCGGGCAGTGTCACGTGTGTTGCTGCTCTCATCCACAGCAAGTGAGAATGCTATGAAATCTTTTCCTTTTTCCATCAGCTGTTCTTGCAGGTTGGTGGCGAGCTCACACCTACGCTCAGCTATGGTGTCTCTGCTGAGGCTTGCGTTTAGAAATTCTTGGGTTTTTTACTTGACATACGATATTACACACTTTGACCATACAGTTTTTAACAAACTCTCCTTCAGTAAAGAGCCGGGCTGATTTAGCGATTTCTTGTGCAACAGTAAAACTAGCTTTTACAGTAGGATCACTTAGCGACTTGGCTTGGGTAAACATAGTTTGCCTTGAAAGCAGACTTGTTTTCAACTCCACCACCTTCTGGAGCTTGAGTTTTCCATCCAGTTTCTTGTATTTCTCTTCATGTTTAGTTTCATAGCACTGTCTTAAGTTGTATTCTTTAGTGACAGCCACGGTGAATCCGCACACCAAGCGCCAGGTTTGTTCTTAAATAATATGAATACATAATCTGTCTCCCACCTGTCTTGGAAGGCCCGATTTTCGCTTTGCCGTTTTCAGGGGATAGTTTGTCTGGTTCCATGGACATGAATTTGTTTGTGAACAGAAAAGGTGGCATTAACAATACAATGCATTTTGGGATTTGTAGTATTATCGGTGTATGCGCTATACTGTATGTATATATATATATATATATATATATATATATATACATACATACATACAGTAACGCTGCGGTGGGCTGCACTGTGCTGTTGTACATAGAATACTGGTGGGCCAACTCTAATATGGATTTGATATGACCTCGCGAGATTTAAAACACTTTCAAATATCTATGTCTATTTCAGTCTTTTCTTTTTTATATTAACGTTCAAGGACCTTGATTTTTTTTTTCAAAGCAAAAGGGCCTGAAGGGAAGATTTTTTCCCTTTAATGGCTTCTCAATGACTATTCTGACTATTCAAGACTATTGTAAATGTAGCCTAGCCAAGTTTCAGAAATGTTATGCCAGCTCAATGGTGGTCAAGTCTGAATGACAGCAAGTGGAGAACCTCCATGAATCACTGCATGATAAATGTCTGTCCGGGTCACTTCACACTGACATTGACACACACACACACAACACACACAGACATACACACACAGACACACAGACACACAGACACACACAGACACACACACACACACACCAGATGGTGACGGGACTCACTGAGAGAGCCTATGATAAATGTTGCAACACTGTTGCCCCCTAGTGCAAGAAATATGAATTCTCCTCCAAATTGCTGCAAGCAACTAAGCCACAAGCTTTGACTTTCAGATGGCTCAAAATCAATCACTACTACTAATCACTCTGTTTCATGAAATAACAAAAACATGCATCAAAAGCATTAGATGCTGTATGGTTGCCTGTGTAACAGGCTGTGCTGTCCAGACCAGCGCTCAAACCCCTGGCCTCACAGCAACTGCAACCTCAGATCGGGAGGCAAACACCCTTGCCAGTCAACCGAAAAAACCTAGTCTGTGATGTACAGTATGTCATTAGAGTGTTCACAACAGAACATGACCTACAAGAAGAACTTTTGGTCAGACTTCCCTTAAAGTCCAAAGGTTCATATCACTACCCTTTTACACTGTACCATGCTTAATGCGGCAATTGTTTATTAAGACAGACAACGTTTCTTAAGTGTTACCAAAGGCCACAAACTGAAACTTTGTCTCTGTTAATAAACAATTGCGGCATTGAGCAAAGATTCTCCCCTCTTTTGTCTAATTAGTGCTCCGCGACCAGCACCTCACCAAGTTTATTTGGCGCGCAAAAACTATTATACACTGCACCGAGGAAATAACAAACAGCTATGACACAGCACCAGGGAAACTGCTATTCTCCTCAGTAAAACACAGGGTTCTCCCTCAGCTTTCCTCTATCTGTGTCATATAAGTACGAATCAGGCAGTTCTTACGTCATCCTCTTCCTCTTGAGGGTTTCCATCATCGTCGTCGTCATCATCATCGGCCCTGCTGCTCCTATAGCCTGGAGGAAGTGGAGGGCCCACCACGCTCTCATCCTCCTCTTCACCACCCTGAGCTTTGAACCCAGGGGGCAGGGGGGGACCAATGCCCTCATCTTCTGAATCAGAATCTGAGTCGCTACTGCCACTGCTGCTGCTACTACTTTTCTGTTTCCTGCATGAGTACACACGTGCACACGTGCACACGTACACACACACACACACACACACACACACACACACACACACACACAGACACAGACAGACAGACAGACAGACAGACAGAGACCTTAAACTTTGGAGGCAAGTCTTTGATGAGATTGTAAACTAAACTCTAGTGACAGCCAAGCGTACCTTGATATGGAGGGCTTCTTGGGTGCGTCAGATGACCGGGCTGTGTGGGAGCTTCCAGGCTGTTCTTTCAGCTCGTCAAGTTCCCGCTCTTCTGCAGAATATCAAAACCACTAGTTGACAGTACATACGTGTGACAGGGAGTGTGATGATATAAAAAAAATATGAAAACAAGTAAAATCTAAGAATTATACCCCAATTTACCTAAAACTCGTTGGCTTCTCTCAATGGCTGTTCTTCGTGTTTGTTCAAAAATTGCTTGAAAATCAAAGGTCCGGGCTTTCTTTCCTACAGAGAAATAATGTGGATTGTAGGTGTCAACTTGATAGTGCCACACTCAAATGATCTAATAGTTAAATTGTACCAAGAGGATCTGTTGCAGAAGTGATATGGCCTAATGTCATATTTACTCACCAAAGCCAGAGAACCCCATGACAGATGAAATGTCCCCTTCATCTTTACTGTTTTCTACGGGAGAAATACGTAGTTTAGAGTAGTCATTGGGAAAAGTAAACAAGTAAAGACGTGACTGTCTTTGGGCGTGGTAGCAGGAACAAAAACTACATTGCTGTCTGTTTTTCCAAACCTAATCGGCATAGAACGGTAAACAATACGGTACAGTGGTATTGGGTTTTAAGGCGAGTGGCACAAGAGGCAGGCAGGTCAAGTAGCACGAGCAAGCTCCACCGCCTACAGTGGGCTACGATAAAGTTTTTGCTCCTGTTTACTGATGACGTTACTTCAAAGATTTCCAGCCTAAAGACTCCAGACAGTTAACATTACTAAAAATCTACCAACAACATTGATATTCACTAGTAACATGCTGGTGTTAATTTGGGTTGTTTGACAACATTAGAGAAGCAAGAAGCAAACTCTCAAATGTTGCACCATACAAACCGCAGCAACCGCATTTTGTGAGAGTACATGGCCACTTGTTAAATAGGTGACATGAAATACTGTACATCTCTAGGCAGACACCGGTTTTCCTTTTTGCGCAATAACATTAAGTGGTGCTGAACCTGCTAAACGCTAACTAACAACAACTCGGAGTTAGTCCAGTCTTCACAAAGCGACGTTCAGTTCAGCGCCACACTACTGTTTCGACAGTTTACTTACTTAAGTGTATCTAGAGCTCTTACATATCATACCTTATCTGTATAATAAAACAGAGTTTATCCAAAGCTAATACTACCTTCCTTCTGCTCCATGATTCAATTTAACCCCGCAACATGCGTGACCCGGAAACAAAACTTTAACACTGAGAGGGAAAGAGGGAATGTGTTTCCCCTTGTCACCAGAGAACATCTCTGCTGCCATCTAGCTGTTAGTGGAAGTCTAGTTGGACTGTGCACCGAACAGGTCTGACAGTAGCAAAGCCCACAGTCAAATCAAGTCAGCTTTATTGTCAATTTCTCCACATATACTAGACATACAGAGGAGAGCTGGGCAAAAAAAAGAAAACAGGCCTATCCAAGACTGGAATCTGGAGTCTGGAAAGATTGTAAGCTCCACAAGGTATAACCTACATTAATCAGTAACAAAAGTGACTGTTTCATGGACTGACAAGGAGTGACTGTTTCACTTCTGATGGTGAAAGAAGGCATGTTTTTTTAAATTGAGGAGAGTCTTCATGGGGACAACTTACTTCACATTTTCTATAGATGTTCTCTGAAGCCTGTTGTTTGCTTTATTTAAATCAAATAGCCCAATGGGTCCTCATAGGTTTTCAGGGAATGATAGCTAGGCCTACCAGTTTTAGCAATAGGATAAATTCCACAGACCATATTAAATCCTTCATGCAGTTCACTTCTAACCCCAGGCCTACATTAACATCATAAAATAGCCACTCAGAAAAAAATAGAATTTCCAGGCATCTGTTTATGATGGACAGGCCCATTTTCTCAGCATCTGGCCTTCTGAGGTCACAGTTTACAAGAAACTCACTGTCTCTGAGTCCTTTTCTTCTGAAGCCTCCAGGCTTTGCTGTATGACCTGTTAGTGACTTAGGACATGATAATTATGCCTCACAGCAGTTTAATGAGGATGGTGCCAGAGTAGAAGACCCCCAGTGCCGTACAGTTCACAGCAGCGTCTGACTAAGACCAGCAGTAGCATCTCAAGGAAGTATTCCTATTACTAATGACTTCAGAAAGTCACCCCTATTCATGCAGGGCTACACTTCAAACTGTTCATTGGGTATGCTAGTGGTGACTAACACTGCAGTATTTCATGCTGGGGATTTTAAAGGGACTTCCCTTTTAAAACAATGTGTTGCAGTGGCGTATCAAACCTAAATGACAACAAGTATACAATTTCCCGGTGTAGAGTTAGGCCATACACTTTATTGACTGTAATTGGCCTGAGGTAAGTCATGCTGGATGATGTTCTATTTACTTAAGCTATCTTTATTAGAATGCTGTCCAAAGAAAGAACACAAAGGAAGAAATACATTATATTTGAGTCAATTACCTTAACACACTAGAGTGGTTGTTTCTTTCCTTGCATCCCTGAGAAACTCTACGCAGTGTTTTGTTACTGCTTGAAGTACAGGCCACTCTGACTGTTTAGTTAATGGAGCCAGGGCTGTGTAAAAGGACTGAATTTTTAAAGTGTTCTCAGAGACTGGGGAGCTTCTGTGTCATGAGGAGATATTCTCTGACACTGTTACAAAATGTTGAAAGGGTTTACTATGTACTATTATTATACTCAAGGTGTCTTTAGCCTTATGTAAATTCTTGAAATAAATACTGAATGTTTGTTTAAGAGTTAATGCTTTACTGTCACCTCTCTCTCAGTGGACTGAGAGACACACTCACTTACACCCACAAGCCAAGCACAAACACATCCACCCACAAACACACACACACACACACACCTAGGGGTTATTCCAAGAGTAGGTGGTTGGCAAAACTGGTTAGGTTAAGCTGAACGTAGTGGTAAAACTGATGATAGTAGAGCCTTGAGTCCTCATTCTCTTGTCTAATCAAAGAAAACTGCCATCCAAGCTGCTTCTTATGTGCCTTGTTGTGCTGGACCTGGAGATGTGTAGTGTGACTTCTGCTCTGGAAGAAAACTCAAAGCTCTCAAATCCTGTATTGTGTGTCACGTTTCTATGTGTGAGGCTCACATCCAGCCTCACTACGATGTTCAAGCTTTGAAGAAGCACAAATTGGTCACATGTGCTAAACATGACCAGCCCCTTGAGGTGTTCTGCCATACTGATTAGACTAGCATCTGCATGTTGTGCTCAACAGATGAACACAAAGACCACGAGACCATTTCAGCTGTAACAGAGAGGGTTCAAGACAGGTATGGCTCAATTAACAGCTAATATGAAGTAAATCAAGTGTTCATAGTGTACTGTTTGTTTCTTAAACTGACAGACAAAAACTCCATTCTTCATTGTTAAATGTGTTTGTCATTTGTCACGTGTGTTGTCAGTACTGTACATAAGATATAGTGTTGTCAATCGATAAAAAAAAAAAATAATGTGATTAATCACAATAGAAAATTTAAGTTAATCACAATTAATCACACATTTAAAGTTCTAGAATTCTTCTTTATTTTTTTGTAAAGAAAGAATGTCACACATGCCCCTGGTTAGCACAGGCTAAAACAGCGCTCCTCTGTTTCCTACACACCCAACGTGAAAAGTAGTTGCCACAGGCTGTTTATGACAGGGGTGACCAACCACATGATTTTTTAAAACTTTTTCGGAACTATCTACCCTTCGACCACGCAGTCAAGTTTAGCGAATCCCTTTGTCATGCTTTCTTTTTTTCTTTTTTTAACAATACTGTTAAAAGAGACACTGCAAATTTCAACAACTTCATTGTTGTTACAAAAAATATCAGAACTATTTACAAGGTTTCTAGGCAGTCAGTTTATGTTCTGTTAATAAGCAAACTTCTCATGACTTTCTCATGACATGAAGTACTGCCTGCTGACAAAGCGCTGACTTTAAAACATTATTGAAAGATAGACACGGTACAATTGGGAAATCCTGCTGCTGAATTCAAACTGGTGTCTTAAATTATTCACAATGTCTACATAGTGGGCTAGCATGTTGCTAAAAGTACCTACAGTGGACTGCTGAGTGCTGAAACACGCAAACAAAACAAAGCGAGGGGACGAACTCAACCAATCATAGCCCATGCGGTGTGTGTAAATGAGGAGGGCGCTGGTGGGCAGTGTGACATATGCACCTGCATGATTAATTCGCGTTTTTAAAAATCACTTAGCACTAATAAGATGATACCGACCACATGATTTTTTAACCCACCACACACACAAATACACACACTCACATCCCAGGCGCTGCACACTCCCAAGTTCTGCACACTCCCCCTTGCTTCAAATCCACCATGGTTTGGCCTTTTCCTTGTACCCTCATTCAACGTGTCGTCAGCTCTTTTAAGAATGCCATTGTGAAACATCCACAACCGTCATGTTTCTTGTATTCTGCTGCTTGTACTTATGTCAAAGAAAAATTATTTTTCTCTTTTCAGCAGATTTTTCTCAGCTGACACTGGATCCCAACACTATAAGTGATAGTCTCTCTCTGAAGGAAGGGAAAACAAAAACAAAAGGTTATCCTGAATTTGTCACATGTAATCACCTTTACCATCCTGAGAGACTTGTTGATACCAAGCAAGTGTTGTGTGAACAAGGCTTGTCTGGATGCTGCTACTGGGCGACTGTGTGGAGTTATGAGAATGATGTGATTCAAATAGGGGCAATTTATAAAAGCATCAGAGGAACAGGTGGTCGTTGTTGTTTGGGACTCAATGATCTGTCATGTAGTCTGTCTCCATAACATAATGACTAAGATCCCCGCACACAACTCATAACAAATGCTGAAAGTCGAGAATATATAATTTATTAAGTTATTAAGTTTTTGTGTTCACCCCCCCCCTTTTTTTTTTTATCTGCGCTCCGTACTGTCCTGATAGCACTGGGAGATGCTCCTCCCACTCCAGCTATACTTACTGAGAAATTAAACTTTGCCCCACTAGCTTTTTAGTCAGCTACACTGAAACCTAAAATGGTAGAAGCTGTTCTAAAAAAAATCAGGATGCATTTTGCTGTTCAGTGTGTGTCTGGATCCTCTGAAAGATCCAGTTACAATTTCCTGTGGACACAATTGCTGTATGAGCTGCATTAGGGACTGCTGGGAGCAGTGCAGAGAGATGTTCACTGATCAGAGTTGTATCTTCATGTTTTGCACAATGGACAATCACAGAGGCCACAAGACCATTTCAACTTCAGCAGAAAGTGGAGAGAAATAGGAGCTGAAATAGCAACTTATATGAGCAGCCATTATTGTGTGCCCAGTGTTACCCACTGAAGATTAGCAAACTAGAATAACACACGTCATTATTGTTGATCATGGTTTGCCACAGAAAAGGATGGGGAAATTGAAGCATTAATTCCATCTGAAAATCTAAGTGTGCGAAAAGCTGAGAAAGGCCATAATTTCTCACACGGACACCAGCAGCTGACGCAGCAGCATACCATTCAAGTTTCAAACTTCTTGTCCAGTCAGATTGTGTGGGCCTGATGTGTAGATCATGTGTGGATGTGCACATCTCTCCCCTGTTCTCCTACAGTGCTCCACACCACATATCAGATACTTTGAGCATTTCCACAGAAAACTGAGTATTTGTCATGTTCACAACACCAAGAAAATGACATGGTATTTGATGTGAATGATTACATGAAATGTTTTGTACAGTATTTTCATGTTTCAAGTTATGCAGCTAAAAATAGCAAATGCTCAAAATGCTTTTATGTAATATTTCACATCATGCAATAGCATGGCAGTTAATTGGCATTATGGATGTAACACAAAAAAATAATTTTCTGTCAAATTGCCTTTCAGTGTAGTGAAAGGATCACTGAACTACCGTTTGTCCTGTCAGAATGCATTTCCTCATATTCACAAACAGCATGTCACCACCACAAAGGGTTAATGAGCCCTTTGGTCAAACAACTAGACCCACCCTCACCAGGAAAGCAGATCCATTCCTTCCCAACACACAGAAACACACACACACACACACACACTGTAAACAGACAAGGTTATCAAACAGACAAGGTTCATTTTTGTAAACATACAAGGTAATCAAACTGAGCTTAAAGTAATTCAAACATTTCACTCTACAACTTCACGACAGGACATGGTAAGGCTCCTCCCATCTCAGATCAACACAACAAGAAATGAAACTTAGCCTCTCTGACTTTTTTGTGAATTGTGAAGGGGCTACAATGGCAGAGGCAGCTCTGACAGATCAGGATGCATTTCAATGTTCGGTGTGTCTGGATTCACTGAAGGATCCAGTTACTATTTCATGTGGACACAATTATTGTTTGAGCTGCATTAGTGACTGCTGGGATCAGGAAGATCAGAAGGGTGTGTACAGCTGCCCTCAATGCAGAGAGACATTCAGGCCGAGGCCTGTTTTGAGGAAAAACACCATGTTGGCTGAGCTGGTGGAGAAAATGCAGAAGACTGGTATACAATCTGCTCTGTCTGTATCTGATTCTGGAGACGTGGAGTGTGACTTCTGCACTGGAAGGAAACTTAAGGCTGTCAAATCCTGTATAGTGTGTCGAGCCTCTATGTGTGACACTCACATCCAACCTCACTATGATGTTCCAGCCTTAAAGAAGCACAAACTGGTCTCAGCCACCTCACAGCTAGAGGAAAGTATTTGTTCTAAACATGACAAGCTTCTTGAAGTGTTCTGTCGAACTGATCAGAGTTGTCTCTGCATGATGTGCATAATGGAGGAACACAAAGACCATGAGACCGTTTCAGCTGCAGCAGAAAGGGCCGAAAAACAGGTACTGAATTAGAATCTGAATCTGAATTATAACTGAAATGAAATCAAGTATTTGTGTGCCAATTACTGTGTCATCACCCATGTTTCACGAAACAAACACAAACCAGAATAACAAACTTGTTATTGTTTATTATAATAGTTTTTTATATGCTGTGCTTTAAGTGCCATGGCTGTTCCAGTTGACCGGGTCAGACTCAGTTAAGCCTTTCAGCGCTACAATAAAACAAAAGTGACATTGATAAATACAAACGCCACAAAACAAATAGGAACATTAACAAGAATAAAGACAATACAAACAGTGCATAAACATTACAGCGGAGATGTTTGAAACAATGTAAGTGTAACATGACCAGTATAAAAAGAGACCTGTGGTTGTTAGTGCAATTGTTCAGCAAAGAGAGTTTGTAAGCCTTTTTGAAATGTGTGATGAATGGTAGTGTTCTGTGGTATGGAAGTTCATTCCAAATGATCTTATATAATTCCTTCTGTCAGATGAACTATAAACTACAGACTCACAATAGATTGTGTGTTTATTTGTATTTATTTGTTTATTTGTTATTTATTTATAATAGTTGACTGCAACAACATGAGTTATTATTATTGCATGAGTGTTTATGTGGTGGTTGTGTATATGTGTGGATGTTGTGTATATATTTATTTGCAGATTTGGGGGGTGGCAAAATAGCTGTCAGGGGTAGGGGCAGAGGAATGTCTGTGTGTATGGGAGGGTGTCTGTGTATATGTGTGTGCATATATCTTTGGCTGACTTGTATTGACCGCCTCTTTCTTTTATAATGTACAATATCTTCTTATTAAGGCGAATACACATTATACTTAGGCATCTCAAGCACTTGTAGATTGATCAATACAAGGGTATTGGAATCATTTGAAATGTGTGTGTGCACAGCTACTGAGGGGGGCCTGGGGGTTCTCCCCCAGACAACTGAACATTAGGTGTAATTTCCTGCATTCTGGTGTATGTCACAGGTTGTTAGATATCTTATTTTTATAGCAATTAATTCAATGGCTGAATCCCCCCCCCCCCCAGCACACAGCTTGATTTTAGCAAAGTAAAATCAAGCTGTGTGTGTTTGACATCTGAGAGGGGTGTTTTACAGAGCCTCGGGTAACTAAATTTAACACTCTATTGGTCATATCAGCTCTTCACAAAGGTAAGTAACATTAGGCCTGTCTGCAAGTCATAGGCAAGAAAGAGATGCGATCAATCAGTCTTGAATGTCATGATAGAGCAAGCCTTTAGATGTTTGGATAGGAACACAAACGAGCTGCTATCATGTCCAAAATTATTTATTTATTTATTTTTGGGGGGGAGTGGATGATAGTGATGCTATACCAAATAGACTTACTTCTAAGGATGACCTGAGTGGTGCTGTCCATGACACAAATGTAGGTGACACAGTATTTTTTGTATAATGCATGTTGCTGGAAAAAGTCCATAAAGTATTTATGTACGTTTACCACAGAAGCAACTGAGAGACATGCAGAATCAATCTCAGCAGAAAATCCTGCAAACAGTGGAAGACCTTCAAGAACTGAGAGAAGCCTTGCCTTCTTATAAGGTGACATCTAAATACACTATCAAATATCAAACATTCTACTTTAGACCTCTAGTACCAAACCATTTTAACAAGCCCTGTTTACATAGACACTTTTAAGAATAGAAATGGAACAATGACTCAATCAGAATAGAAATGACCCATGTAAACACCCTGATCTGAGAAGAATTTCTGATCCGATTAAATTTTTTTATCAGAATGAATATTCCGTTCCTATTCTGATTGGACAATCATGTAAACACTTGATCAGACTGAACTTGCTCATCACTCATCTTTCAACATGAACAGGCCAATACTGCATTGAAATAAAGCCTCTGATAGCTTTTGTCACTGTTGCTGTGATCATCCACAACATTTCGCTCACACTCTGGACAACTATGGGACCATGTATGGTCAAAGTAACAATAGTTTTCTGAGACAACTGGCAGCTGTTATTGTGCTCATCTCTCGTCCAAAAATCACCTACTTCAGTGTGATGAGTTACCCTCTGGTTACCTCCTAGCCACACTGAAAAGACATCTTTGATTACCATTTTGAGGTGATCTTAAAAGTAGGCTAAATATGTGCCTATGTCTCATGACCACTAATGTCTGTTTGAAATAGAATGTTGCTGCATGTATACAGATGGTCCAGAAATTTTAATCAGAATTGTTTAAGCGGAATGGCATAAAATCTATCCACGTAATCAGGGCTAGTACGTTTCAGCTGTTTTCAGAATAAAGAATGGTAGAATGCAGGATCCAAGAATTTAGAATGGCACACAGTCACACTGAGAGAATATTTAATCACATTATCATAATCAGTAAGACCTGCGGGAGAAACTTGATCTGAAACCCTGTCCTTCTTCAATGTCTCCATATAGAAGTTATCAGAGGAGTCTTTGGCAACATGTGAGAGGATCTTCACTGATCTGCTTCAGTGCATTGAGAGAAGGCGCTCTGAAGTAAAAGAGCTGATCTTGGCTCAGCAAAAGCTAGAGGTCAGTCAAGCTGAAGGGATTCTGAAGGACCTTGAGCAGAAGATCACTATACTCAGGAAAGAAGAGGCTGAGTTGTTGGAGCTTTCACTGGAAGAGGATAATGTGTATTTCCTCAAGGTATTTGGCTCAGTCTGTGAATGTCCACTGCATCGTTTAAATTTTGTTATTTTGTCTCTCTGTCTTTGTTATTTTGTTTCACACTTTTTAATTCTCTGCTCTCTTCTTTCAGAGGTTCCACACCTTCAAAAGCTCCCCTGTTATTAAACATTCACCCATGGACACGCTGTCAATGTCTTTTCAAGACCTGGAACAATCTCTCTCTACTTTGAGACAAAGAGTGGAAGACATCTGTGAGGCAGACATGGTGAACATTTCTAAGAAATGTAAGGAAAGTTTTTATAAATAGCCTACTGGTATATTCATACATATAATATAAAGAAGAACTCCTGTATCTTTTAACCGTTCTGTTGTTGGAGAGCTTTACGTACATTCATGGGGAACAAAAATAGAATTTTGTTCATTGAGCTAGCCTGTTAATATTTTAAGCACAAAACTTAGCAAGCTCTAAAAATAGCTAGCTTAGCTAGCTCTAAAAATGCTAATGCATAGCTTTAGCATTTTTAAATTGTAGAAGTTATCAACTAAACTAAAAATTATGCACTGAATGAGGTTACTGCACTTAGGAAAAGTCTGGTGCCCTACCCAGCACTTGGCTCCAGTTCTGCACATGTAAACTCAGACAAAGGACTCTTGCCCGACTGAAACCTAAATCAAGCTACACTCTTAGGGCCGATTCATAGTCAACACAAGTTACGCAAACACAAATGCAAGGATGCGATGATGTGTCAAGCGTGTAGTGAAAACTTTCCTGACACGACGCAACGACGTGTGTGATAACATGGCAGTCTTTGAATCAACCTGCACTGCTTGTGCCCATGTTACATGCATGTAAACATACTGGAGTCTGAAAGAGTTGTGACAAAGCAAAGACAACACTTTTCATAAATGTTTTTTTTTTTTACAAGTTCTAGATGAATCGTGTGCTGAGAAGTCACCTGACTGTGGTGTGGAGGAAACAGCAACATCTGGGGAGACAGCAACATTGAATGATAAACTCTCAGTGCCAACCGAGATGAGACGGAGAAGGGAGAGGACATCCAGAAAGGAGTCAGGAGGCTGTCGGCGAGGAAACAGAGAGAAGGCAGCAGGCAGGGGGCAACAAACCAGGCAGGAAGGACTCAGGGAAAAAGAAATAAGAATGAGACGAGTAAATAGGGAAGAGGCAGCAGGCTGGGAGCCTGTAACCTGGGAAGTGGCAGCAGGCTGGGACCCTGTAGCCTGGGAAGAGGCCGCAGGCTGGGGGCCCGTAACCTGGGAAGAGGCCGCAGGCTGGGGGCCTGTAAACTGGGAAGAGGCAGCAGGCTGGGGGCCAGTAACCTGGGAAGAGGCAGCAGGCTGGGGGCCAGTAACCTGGGAAGAGGGTAGCAGGCGGGGGGCAAGGAATCAGGGAAGAGGCAGCAGGCCGTGGCCGAGGAAACACAAAAAAGGCAATTGGAGAAATTAGCTGCCATTAGCTGTTGTTTTGCACATTCATTCTACATTGCACCAGATTCTCTCGTTCTCATACCTACCGATAGCTCTCAGCAACATCAAACAACAGGACTTTTTGACTGAGTCACACCATATTTCTCTTTTAATTCATGGTGTCTTTCTTCTTCTTACTATATTTACCTTAGCCAAGGAGGTTATGTTTTCACCTGCATTTGTTTATTTGTTTGTCTGTCTGTGTACTAAGTAACTGGATAAGTACTGCATGGATTTGGGTGAAATTTTTGGACAACGTAGGTGTTAGGATAAGGAACAAATGATTAAATTTTGGTGCTGATCCGGAACACTAACTGGAATTTGTATTGCATCAGTGTCCCTCTATTGCCTTGGTGGAGGTCTGCGCTCTCCGAGTCCTATTTTAGTTTACATTGTAGAACAAAAGAAAAAAATTCAACAAATTTTAAAATGAACTGTACACATGTTTAGTTAGTAGTAGTAGTAAACAAAGATCAGCCAAGCTTTGATGCCGACTCATGATACTTTGCTCTTGGCTGTTAAGCAAGCTCTGGATCATTCTCCTGCTGATAAAAGAAACATGAGCTGGGTTTAGACATGTTAGATTTGCCATAGTAGCCCCGTCTACATGGGTAGATTTTTTTTTTTGTTATTCTGAGTAATCTACTTCGATTAAAAAGTCTGGGTTGTCTGTTTACATGCAGCAACATCATATTCCAATCAGACGTTAGGTGGTCATGTGATGTAGGTGCACATTTGCTTTGGCAGTCATGATCAGAGGAACCACATTTTGATTATATGGAGTAATATTACTAAATAAATCACGCCATCCTTGAAATCTGTTCTACTCAGAGAATTTCAAAGGAGTGAGAAGATGATGAATGTTCAACCCTCTTTCATTTCACAAGACATACTACAACTCCAAAACCTAGAATCTACAGTATCTTGTTTTCGCCTGGGATACTAATCATTGCCTCTTCCCTGGGGCTAAAATATATCATGAAGGTTGCACAGATCTTCATCACATTCACATTTACATTTATGCATTTAGCAGACGCGTTTATCCAATGCGACTTACAAAAGAGGATAACATTTAAGCTGTAGCACAATAAAAAATGAACAAAGAGTGCATATTGCTAACACAACATTTGCAGTATTTTAAGTTGAAAGTGTAATAGTGTGATAAAAGTGCAGTATGGAAAGAGATTAAGAGTAAGAGATTAAGTGCATTCCTGGTATTCAGAAATTCAGGCCAGGACGTAATCGTAGCCTAGGCTTGAGCTGTTGCTGCCAAAGGAAGTTTAACCAGTGATTAATCCCAAGGACTCATTTACTTTTACTCCAGGAGCAGGAACTGGCTGTTGGAGAAGATGTGGTGGTGGTGGATAGTGCTATTAAATATATTTTTGATATAAAAGACACTTTGGCACCAGAAAAGTTTTTAGACATTAATATACAACGTAAGAGAAAAGCGAATTACCTTAAGTTGTTATTATGTTGCAATTAACTGCACTGAAGCAACTGACAAGGCTATGGCAACAATCCAAAAGACCAGAAGTACATTTATGGTATAGCACAATAGAACAGGTTCTGGAAATGGGAAAGCTGATGTTAATCGCTACAAGTTGTTCAGAAACATGTAATAAAACATGCCCCTAGCACATACGGAATGAAATAAGTTATTACTTTGGAAATAGTAGGGTGTAGAACACATATGTTTCCGCACACACACCTACACTCACTTTGCCCCACTAGCTTTCTTGTCAGGTGTACTGAAAACCTAAAATGGCAGAGGCAGCTCTGAAGGATCAGGATGCAGTTCGCTGTTCGGTGTGCTTGGATTCACTGAAAGATCCAATTTCTATTCCATGCGGACACAATTACTGTATGAGCTGCATTAGTGACTGCTGGGATCAGGAAGATCAGAAGGGTGTGTACAGCTGCCCCCAGTGCAGAGAGACGTTCAGGCCAAGGCCTGTTCTGAGGAAAAACACCATGTTGGCAGAGCTGGTGGAGAAAATTAAGAAGGCTGCTATCCAAGCCACTCCTTCTGCATCTTATGCTGGTCCTGGGGATGTGGAATGTGACTACTGCACAGGAAGAAAAATCAAAGCTGTCAAATCCTGTCTTGGGTGTCTTGTCTCTATGTGCGACACTCACATCCAGCCTCACTATGATGTTCCAGCTTTAAAGAAGCACAAACTTGTCACAGCCACCTCACATCTACAGGACAGGATCTGTGCTAAACATGACCAGCCCCTTGAAGTGTTCTGCCGTACTGATCAGATTAGCATCTGCATGTTGTGCTCAACAGAAGAACACAAAGGCCATGAGACCATTTCAGCTGCAGCAGAAAGGATTCAAAAACAGGTATGACTGTGTTATTTCAACAGCAACTAACAGCTCATGTGAAGGCTTAAGTGCTCACACTGCAATGTTTGTGTTCTGAAGGACAAGCCATATTGATGCATTCCATTCTTAATGTTTTACTGTGTGTTGTCACTGTAAAGGGTAGGTTCCAAGGTCCTAGGTTTGTTACACTTTAAGCTTTGTTTTTTGATTGTTTATGATGAAATAGAATGCTTAAGATTAAAATTTTGACAAATGGTTCTGTTCTGAGAATTTACCACTGTTGCTGTTACCACAGAAAAAAATAGGGAAAATGAAGCATCAGTTCCAGCTGAAAATCCAAGACTCGGCAAAAAAGCTTCAAGAACTGAGAAAAGCCATGGGTTCTCACAAGGTGACATCGCTATCAGCAAACTCAGCAAATCCTACAAGTTTGCTTGTCCAGTAAGACTGTGGGGCAGATGTGTAGATTATGAAAGCTTTCCCCTCTCTGTGCCTCCCTACAGCGCTCCACACGTGAGATACTTCAGTTCAGTGAAAGGATCTTCACTGAGCTGGTTCAGTGCATTGAGAGAAAGCGATCAGAGGTGAAAGAGCAGATCTTGGTTCAGCAGAAGCTAGTGGTGAGTCAGGCTGAAGGGGTTGTGAAAGACCTTGAGCAGAAGATCACTGAGCTGAGGAAAAGAGATGCTGAACTGTCTGAGCTGCTGCAAGAAGAAGATCATGTGCATTTCCTCCAGGTAGTTAGCTCAAGCTATGTCAGTTGGGATCAATAGAGACTCTTGAAAGATTTTTTGTTTAAATTGGGGTTTTCTTTTGTCCGACTTTCCCTCACAGAGTTTCCGCAGTGTCCAACATTCTGCAATACTTCAAGATTCACCGCTTATCATTGTCACACCCGAGCAATGTTTTGAGGACCTGAGACAATCCTTGTCTAATCTTAGACAAAAAGTGGAAGAAGTCTGTAAGAAGGACACAGTGATGATCTCTAAGAAAGGTAAAAGAGAAAAAAGAAATTGTGTCATCAAATCATACCAATAATTTTTGAAGCAATACTTTCCTGAAGCAGTTGTAGCTCAAACTGATAGGGAGACGTTTAAGGCCAAATTTTCAGTTTTCAGTTAGGTCCAGAGTCTACTGCGCATACTCCTATCTGATATGGTCATGTTGTTCTGATGAGCCCAAACACAGTAAGTAGGCTAGTAGATTGGCTAGTAGAACAGAAATTCTGACAGATGACACAGACAGAAATCTTCTACTTTCTGTGACACATGACCGTCCTTAAGTGCTCTTAATCATTGTGTTTAAATTACTTTAAATGTTATTTCATTATGTATATATGATGCTAACATACCTGGACTCTGACGGAACGGTAAAGACAGTACGGACAGTACGGTAAATTCCCTCCTGTTCAACAGAAAATCACTAGCCATCATTTGCGTTGTCACTCTTAGCATCTTCACAGGCAATAACATGACACAGGAGATAATGGAGCAGATATGCATTGTTGTGTTTTCTCCGTTGTACAACAACTCCAAATTCGAGGTACAGGGTGCTCCACATGTAACGTTATTTGACTTTGACATGATGCTAAAATGTAAGCCAGCCAGTGAAATGCTAGTGGCCCTAATGGGCCCTTTCCGGGTGGAACCAGCCGGGACCAACCTCCATGGGTGTTTGAACTTCCGTGTGTATTCCTACCCTCTTGCTGGTTCCCTGACGCAGTGGTGGAGCTAAAAGAAATTGAGCGGAAACACTCGGCAGCACTACCCTGGCTAACTCGCTGGGCACATACGGGCAAATACACATCCACCATAGTGAATAAAAACAGAAAGAGTCATTCACAGTATAGTTTGTTGAGTGGCTTTGTGAGAATTGTGTGCTTGCATGGGTGTTATTTCAAAGATATAGCGCAAGAAAACATAACATTCGTGTTGATGTCATTTATTTATATAATGAAATAAAATATGTCCATTTGATCATTGTACAGAATGAAAATTGTTGTGTGTGATTGTCTGAGAACACTGCCTGGTAGTGATTACTAGTGGTCAGGGGTCAATAGGTGGCACTGTAATAAGCTATAACCAGTGCAACCAGTGTTATACTAACCAGAAGTACTATAAGTCAAAGTTAGTAAAGCTCCCAGGAACGGTCAGTTTGGGCTAAACCACTTTTTTTTTCCTTTTACGGACCTCCAACTGTAGGCTGAGGAAGACCCAGCTGTGTCAATCCAAATAGTTTACAACCATGCTGTTGTATAACAGGTTTATACACCAACAGGCTAAAAAAATTTAAATAATTCTGTCTCAATAGTAAAAGAAGTTGTGATCACAAGGGAAGAGCCAAAGACCAGGGAGGATTTCTTGCAATGTGAGTTATGTTTTATTTATTTATTGCAAGTGCCTGTGTCTGTGTGTGTGTGTGTGTGTGTGTGTGTTTGTGTGTGTGATAGAAAGAGAGATGACTACTGTCTGTGTGGATAAGGTGAGTTGGGTTGTGGGAGCAGAAAGCTTTTTTGCTGATTGCACTTGACTATATTTTTTCTTTTTAACAGTTTTTTGTCAGCTGACACTGGATCCCAACACTATAAGTGATGGTCTCTCTCTGAAGGAAGGGAAAACAAAAACAAAAGGTTATCCTGAATTTGTCACATGTAATCACCCTTACCATCCTGAGAGATTTGTTGATACCAACCAGGTGTTGTGTGAACAAGGTTTGTCTGGACGCTGCTACTGGGAGACTGTGTGGAGTTGTGATAATGAAGTGATTAAAATAGGGGCAACATATAAAAGCATCAGAAGAAGAGGTGGTCGTTGTGGTTTGGGAAGCAATGATCTGTCATGGAGTCTGTCTTGTTCATCTAAAGGGTGCCGCTTTTTCCAAAATAGAATAGTAACTGTAATCCCCACTGTACCAGGTAACAGAATTGGAGTGTATCTGGATCACAAGGCAGGAACTCTCTCCTTCTACAAAGTATCAGACACAATGACCCTTCTTCACAGAGTGGTAACCACATTCACTGAGCCCATCTATCCTGCATTTTGGCTGGATGATGGAGGAACTTTAGAACTTTGCCAGACAAAAAGTCATGATTGAATTTTCATGATTATGTTATTGGAAAGATTGACAAATGAATGCTAGCGAAGTGTTACCAAAGAAACATGTCCATCAAGTCCTTGATGAATTCTACTGTAGTTGTCCTTTATTATTCTAAGATAAAACAACCGTCTTACAGTGTTCTGCTTTGATCAGTAAAAGTATATCTTTTTTGTGAGCAATATGTTTTTATATATATCCATATTGTTTACTCGTGATCACAACTTGGGGACTTTAAGGTATTGATTAAAATTAAAACAGCTGATGACGTGATTCAGCATATGACTGAAATGTAAATTTAAATGTATAAAATAAACATTAGGTACGGTTATGTACCCTGTGAAAAACACATTATGCACAGCTCTGTTCAAAGCACTGTCAGCAGCAGGACCTACTTATTAAGCCTGCATCAGATACACACAACTCATAACAAATGCTGAAAGTCAAAAATATCTAATTTATTATGTATGTAAAGATGTAGAGATGTAGGCTGTATATAAACACATACATATGCACACATGATATATAATAGCAATATGGCAAAATTAGAATTAGAATACCCCCCCCCCCTTGTTTTTCACTGCACTTTGTAACTCTTTCTGATAGCACTGGGAGATGCCCCTCCCACTCCAGCTATACTTACTGAAAAATTAAACTTTGCCCCACTAGCTTTTTAGTCAGCCACACTGAAAACCTAAAATGGCAGAGGCTGTTCTAAAAAAATCAGGATGTATTTTGATGTTCAGTGTGTGTCTGGATCCACTGAAAGATCCAGTTACAATTTCATGTGGACACAGTTACTGTATGAGCTGCGTTAGGGACTGCTGGGATCAGTGCAGAGAGATGTTCACTGATCAGAGTTGTATCTTCATGTTTTGCACAATGGACAATCACAGAGGCCACAAGACCATTTCAACTTCAGCAGGAAGGGGAGAGAAATAGGTACTGAAACAGCAACTTATATGAGCAGCCATTATTGTGTGCCCAGTGTTACTCACTGAAGACTAGCAAACCACAATAACACACGCCATTATTATTGATCATGGTTTGCCACAGAAAAAGATGGGGAAATTGAAGCATCAATTCCATCTAAAAAATCTAAGTCTGCAAAAAGCTGAGAAAGGCCATAGTTTCTCACAGGTGACACCAGCAGTTGATGCAAACCATTCAAGTTTCAAACTTCTTGTCCAGTCAGATTGTGTGGGCCTGATGTGTAGATGATGTGTGGATGTGCACGTCTCTCCCCTGTTTTCCTACAGTGCTCCACACCACATATCAGATACTTTAAACATTTCCACAGAAAACTGAGTGTTTGTCATGTTCATAACACCAATAAAATGACATGGTATTTGAATGATGTGAATGATTACATGAAATGTTTTATACGGTATTTTCATGTTTCAAGTTCTGCAGCTAAAAACAGCAAATGCTCAAATGTTGTGTAATAATTGACATCATACAATAACATGGCACTTAATTTGCCTTATGGATGTGACCAAAAAGTCAATTTTCCATGAAATTGCCCTTCAGTTTAGTAAGAGGATCACTGAATTACTGTTCGCCCTGTCAGAACTTATTTTCTCATATTCACAAACAGCATGTCACCACCACAAAGGGTTAACCATTCTTTTGGTCAGAAAACTAGACCCACCCTCACTAGGAAAGCTGATCCATTTTATCCCAACAAGCACACACACACGCACAAGCTGTTTTCTGCAATGCCATACTGCTATGTTCTTTATTGCATATACAGACAGGTTATAAAAAGGTTATAAAACTAAATTATTTTTTGTAAACAGACAAGGCAGTCAAACTGAGCTGGAAATTAAATTCCAACATTCCACTCTCCAACTTCCTGGTAGAGGAGGGGGAGGGTCCTCCCACGTTAGCAGTAAGAAAACGAAACTTTGCTGCACTGGCTTTCTGGTCAATTGTGAAGGGGTTGCAATGGCAGGGGCAGCTCTGACAGATCAGGATGCATTTCGCTGTTCAGTATGTCTGTATTCCCTTAAAGATCCAGTGACTATTTCATGTGGACACAATTACTGTATGAGCTGCATTAGTGACTGCTGGGATGAGGAAGATCAGAAGGGTGTGTACAGCTGCCCCCAGTGCAGAGAGACGTTCAGACCAAGGCCTGTTCTTAGGAAAAACACCATGTTGGCTGAGCTGGTGGAGAAAATGAAGAAGAATGCAATCCAAGCTGCACCTACTGTATCCTGTACTGGACCTGGAGATGTGGAGTGTGACATCTGCACTGAAAGAAAACTTAAAGCTGTCAGATTCTGTCTTGGGTGTCTCGTCTCTATGTGTGAGACTCACATCCAGCCTCACTACGATGTTCCAGCTTTAAAGAAGCACAAACTGGTCCAAGCCACGTCACATCTACAGGACAGGATCTGTGCTAAGCATGACAAATTTCTTGAGGTGTTCTGTCGTACTGATCAGACCAGCATCTGCATGCTGTGTACAATGGATGAACACAAAGGCCATGAGACCGTTATAGCAGCAACAGAAAGAGCAGAGAAACAGGTATTGAAATAACAACTGAAATGCTTTATCTTGGTTGTATTGAAATAACAACTGAAATGATTTATGTTGGTTTGTTGAAATAACAACTGGTAGGATTCATGTTGCCTGATAAGTATGTGCCTTGTCTGTGTGCCCAGTTGACAATAAAGTAATGTAGTTTGTATAATCACAATACACAGCAATCACTGGTGGTTTTGCCACTAAAGGAGATTATTCAGGGCATATTTCAGAATACACCATACAGTTATTCCAGAAACAAATAGTTTTTTGATTATCTCACTGTTCAAATTATTCACATTACTGAAAACTAGGTAGTATATCTTAAAGTTACTATATGGCATTTTCATGGAATACATTCAATTTTATTTTCTTGAAAACAGCTTTGTATTCACTTGCATCTTGTGTACATGGAACACAGCAGCCTCAAGTGGCACTACAGCAACACCAGCTCAAGAACAAACTGGTTTGCATGTAAACTTGATATAAGAGAATATTCATACACAAAGCTTAGGTATTTCTGACATTATATCAATATGATCGTTTCCTCACATTCTGTGGTCAATTACTTTTTAATGTTTTAACCTGAAACAAATGCCATTAACGGGAACCACTTTAAAGTTGTTTTTTTTTCCACACAATTTAGGTTCATATGATGAATGTTAACAAATGTGGCTCTTAGCACATCACAACATGTGTGTGACATGCTTTTGTAAAATGCATGTTGTGAGAGAAAAATCCATAAATATTGTACATTTACCACAGAACCAACTGGGAGAAATGCAGAATCGATTCCAGCAGGGCATCCAGGAGACAGAGGAAGACCTTAAAAAGCTAAGAGAAACGTCATCTTTGTACAAGGTGACACAGCTCAAAACTAGACATAAAACAACATCAGTACAATTGCACAGTTAGAGCTTGGAGTGAAGCCTCATCTGAAACCCTTTTCTTCCTTGTCTCAGAACTTTTTAGAGGAGGCTTTGGTATACAGTGAGAAGATCTTCGCTGAGCTGGTTCAATACATTGAGAGAAAGCACTCTGAGGTGAAAGAAGTGATCTTGGCTCAGCAGAAAGTAAGTCAAGTTGAGGGAATCCTGCAGGACCTTGAGCAAAGGATCACTGAGCTGAAAAGAGGAGATGCTGAGCTGGCTGAGTTGTCGCAAGACGAGGATCATGTGCATTTCCTTCAGGTAGGTAGTTCAAGCTACACCTTCAAAGTGTTTTAGTGACTTTAATGGTGACCACTATACTGTTTTCATTGCAGGTTATGTAGCTGATATCTACTGTAAATTTCTGATTAATAACCAACCAGGTGTTAATATATTGGGGGTGGGTTATGGAAATGTGATCTTTGCCTGAATCTGCTTCCTCATTACATCATGATCTGATTCTGCTTTATTCTAAGTAATGTTTAATAAACTGTTACATGTTACATCCATGTGTTTGATAAGGTTATTGTTTGGTTAATGTGTTGCTTTATTCTTTACATTTTCTCTGTCTTTCTCTTTCAGAGGTTTCACACCTTTACAAATTCTCCTGCACTTAAATATTCACCCATTATGATTGGCACACCAACAAAGCATTTTGATGATCTGAGACAATCTCTCTATACTTTGAGACAAAGAGTGGAAAATATCTGTGAGACGGATATTATGAACATTTCTGAGAAAAGTAAGAGAAAGAAAAAGTATTTACAAAGTATACTGCATATTGCTTATATTATGACTGGCCCTTGAGTATGATTGGTGGCATTGTGTTTGATGCTGTTGTATATTCCCTGATACATGTGCCAAGGTGGCTGCATTTATGTGTTACTTGGTGGTAACCATTCAGCTGGGGGAAATTTCTTAGCCTAGGAATTGTTATCTATGATTATACAACGATTACCAGATCAAACTATTATACCAACTATACCAGATTAACTATTTATCAATGTCTGATTGGACAAGAAGCATTCTACGCATCACTAGGGACATCCCACATTTTAGAAAATCAATTAGCCCCTTGAGTCTGTATAGTGAATATACAACAGCCAAGGCTGTTTAACAGCACTCCACTTCATGTTGTGGCTAACACCCCTTAGCCTGAATATAACTGTGCTGTTCATACTACATTACTGTCAGTGTACAGTGTACAGTATTTACAATATCAAAACACTGATAATTCTGTCCCAATAGTCACGAACATTGTGATCGGAGGGAGAGAACCAACAAGACAAGATTTCCTAAAGTGTGAGTAGCACATCACTTGCTTTGTATGTATGTTCAGTGTGTGTGTATGTGTGTGTGTGTGTGTGTGTGTTTTGTATTTGTATGTGTGTGTTTGTCGGAGAGAGAGAGAGAAAGGAATTGAGAGTAAGTAGTGTAATGGTTGTTTTTTCCCCTTTCACCAGATTCCTGTCCTCTAAAACTGAATCCAGGCACAGCTTCCTCAGTCGTTGGAGTATTTCAAAATAACACAGAGGCAAGGGCATTAAGAATAGGCACCGAGTATCTACGTAGTGATTGCTCTAAAAGCTTTGATGTGAACCAGTTGTTGTGTACACAAGGCCTGTCTGGATGCTGTTACTGGGAGATTGAGTGGAGTCATGAGACCAGAGGGATTGATATAGGTGTAGCATACAAAGATATCAAGAGAAAAGGCTGGGATAGTCGTTTGGGATTTAATGACCAGTCTTGGAGTTTATCATGTAGACCTAACAAAAATTGTTCTTTTTGCCACAATAACAACAAGACTTTGATTCCAGCTGTTCCTGCAAAGAGAATTGGTGTGTATCTGAATCACAAGAAAGGAATTCTTTCCTTCTACAGTGTCGTTGATAATAGGATGACTCTTCTTCACACAGTGCACACCACATTCACTAAGCCATTGTATCCAGGATTTTGGTTAGACTATGAAGCATCGGTAAAGATTTGCAAAGAGACAGTGTAGCTCCTATACTGTACAGCCACTGATTTATTTTTATTTTTTATTTTTTTCATTTACATTTACATTTAAGCATTTAGCAGATGCTTTTATCCAAAGCGACTTACAAAAGAGAATAACATTCAAGCTACAACACAATGAAAGAAACTAACAAGACTGCATATTGGTAACATAAAAACTGCACTATTTTAAGTTGAAAGTGCAATAGTGTAATAAAGTGCAGTATAAAAGAGAAATTAAGTATAAGTTGTTAAGTGCATTCTCAAAATTCAAGCCAGGAGATATTCTTGGAAGAGCTGGGTCTTCAAGAGTTCTGTTGATCTGGTAGCACTTGGAAGGTCATTCCACCAGTTTGGAACAACACATGAGAAGTCTGGATTGACCTGCACAAGGTGTTGGCTGTGCTAGATAACATTCCTTAGAGAAGCGAAGTGGTCGGCGAGTGACATAGGGCTTTAGGAGTGTATTCAGGTAGATGGGAGCAGAACCATCAATCACCCTGTAGGCCACCATTAGTGCCGTGAATTTGATTCGAGCAAATAAGCGTAGCCAGTGGAGTTCAATGAACAGAGGTGTGACATGCGCCCTTTTTGGCTGGTTAAAAACCAGACGTGCAGCTGCAGGAGGTTGTTCTAAGTGAGAAATACTGTGACCTGTTTAAAAACAGCTCGTTCAATGATTTTGGAAAGGAAGAAGAGAGGCACTTACATATGACTACGCTTGCTGCAATTGCTTTCCAAAATTACTACACTGTATACAATCTGTAATTTCTGTAATTTTCTTTTGGATCAATAAACTATCTATCTATTGATCTATCTATCTATCTATCTATCTGACTAATATACTGATGCTGCAAGAGGTGTAACATGAAAAAAACAGCCTGCTTGTTTGATTCCTCGAAAGTCACTGCAGCAACCCTGAAATGTTAGCACCAACAGGGTCAAAGGTCAACATATTTGAACTCTGATGCAGCAATGACAAGATGTGATGCTAAAATGAATGAACTTTTGACAATTAAATGTATTTTGATTTAGATTGATGGTAGAAAATAGTGTGATGTTGCTAGACTCAAGTACTTCACAAAGACTATAATCTCAGTAAGATGAAAATGATGAGCAATACTGTAGGAGGACCAAGCAGACTTTGACTCATACAACAATTAAATGCAAAACCTTGAAATGAATCTGAAAAACAAATCACTGGACAACAATGTGTCCTTTCTGTTAATAAAAGTCCATAATAAAGACTTATGTCAAACCAGTTCTTTAGTACACACTATTGTTGACAAGACATCTCTTTTTTTTCCTGACTCTTTCTACATTCAGATCTTTAAAAGGGTCAGTAATATGGCACAAATGAGAGTGGGGTTGGTAAGCCCACAGCCATGGTCCAGCCACAGGCACATTAGCAAGTGCTGCAGATAACCATAAAGGTTATTGTATATGAGGCCACGTCTTTTCATGTTATCTCAGTAGACACGCAGGATGGATGGACTGATGGATGGATGGACATTAGTAAAAACACACAAATGTTTTTTCTATTGAAGTTGTTGTTCACATATTGTCTCATAGACTGCACAAGTCACTTGACCTTGTAAAGGTTAACTACGTCTCAAGGACATGTTATAGGAAGTAGTGAAAAGGCTGCATTTCAAGCCAATTGACCTTGTATTGTGAGATGAAACACACCTCTAGAATTTGAAATATTGGAAGCGATGATAACATGGGACACTGGGGGAAACCAGGAGATGCCCTCAGAATACAAACATATTTTATGGTCCACCCTCCTGATATATACTCTCTAATTCTCTGCTTTTCCATTTGACTTGGTTTCACAAGCAAGGGTTCTGACGCCACTCTGCTCGGGAAACAGCAGAGGAGAAAAGGGACATCTTTGTGTTTGCAGATCGGTAACAATCGAAGGAAAAAGAAATAAATAAAATACGAGAGATAATAAGAGATCATTCCATTAGTTTTCACAACAGCCTCTGGACGGAAATATAGGATATTTATCCAGCCCATAAACTCTAGGGCTGAAACAGAGTCCACCGAGGATGACTCAGAGAGAAAGTTCCACTCCATTTTGTCAAAATAAAGTGGCTTCCATGTTTCAATAAACAAGACAGTTACTACAAAGAGCTGGGGACCTAGTCATGGAAACCTTTCAAAAGTAAGGTCACACAGGAAAGTAATTTAATTAATTAGACAATAGGAGTTTCTTGGATACACTGAATGAATTTCTCATCTCCATTCTTTTTCTATGGCCAAGCAGAATAATGCCTGTATGCATCTTTTGCATTAGTGTCTATAACTTCTGCATTCATTCATGATTTAACTTTAACTGATTGTCTTGTTCTCTGGGGGGAAATGCTTAAGTATTAAGAAAAGGAAGCCAGAATACAGAAATACCTCCTTCCTCTAAGACTTTTATTCCACTCGCAGAAATAAAACAAAATTGCCTGAAGGTCCAAACAAAATAAAGACAATATTACTGGCTGACTGACCTCCCCTGATGGATCAAGCTTTTTTTTCCCCTTCAGTTTCATCTCTGCCTCCCAGCAAAGTGCAGTCAAGGGCAGGGGTGGCTTCCACCACTGCATTAAAACAAAATCCCCCTCAGCCATTTTAACAAGATCCAAGGAGAACCAGTCTGGAATTTAACTCAGGAGTTTTGCTCAGGAGTAGACACCAAAAAAAAAACATTCTTTTAGGGACTGAGAGTTGTAGGAAGACTAGGAACACCTAAGACTTTGAGACCGTTCTGACAGTCCCTCACAGGCAGAGAGGATTACAGGCATTAGCCCCTGCGGGTGTAGTCAGGTGTGCAATATAAAACCAGCAGGTGGAGCAATCAGACGAACATAGCAGGATCCGCACCCACTTGTATCCTCCTCCAGTCTTGACACCTCTATTACCATGACAGCAGTATCTCATAACGCTGGATACAGTAATGTGTCAATTACAGAGCAATTTTATTTCCTCAAAGAGCACCCATCATGACACACACGTCAAAGCTGATTAGTACAATGACAAAAAATAACTACCACCGTCTTATGATAAAGCAGACATATAGAATGGAAATGCCCATCGTCCATTTATAAGTTAGTCCACTTATCCTTTTCTTGTTTGACCCGGGGAGTATATTACAAAGCGAGATTACTGGCTAGCCTGGATAATTTCAGGGGTAACTGCTGATCTCCAAACAACCTGTCACTTCAGAAACAACAGATGCTCAATGCAGTGTTCTTTTGGAGATCAGTGGTGACTCCCAAACTTACCCAGGTTAACCAGTAACCTCACTTCATAGAATAGGCACCTGAATGTCCAAAGCCAAACCCTCACCCATGGTGTTTGCTCAGTGGTGTATTTATGTATGTAATATATACATTATTAACTTTATACACATAGGTCTGGGCAAGAATCTTCATCCTCCTCGCTTGCCGTTGTTGTTGGATCGATATAAGAAATGCTTTCAGACTTCCTCTACATACAGTATAGGCCAGCATTTTTAATGTTGGAGGTAGACTTAATGAAGATCTGAATCTATTGTTATGGTGATCTTGTGAATTCAGAACTCCTGCAGTCAAAGTCAAGGTAACATATTCCATTTAAAAACAATTCAAGAACATTCCAAGTCAAAGTAATATTCCATTCAAGAACATTGGGCCTCATTCACCAATATCTTCTTAAGAATGTTCTTAAATTTGTCCTGGAGGTCCCATTTAAAAACCTGTTCTGGTGAACATGAACCCTCTAGAAACCTAAATCGGGGACATTTCCCTGGTTCTTTCTTGGGAAGCGTTGATATTCCTATTTTCTACAGTCCATATAATTAAAATATGTAATGTTTTAGCTTCAAAAATTGGGGACAAAGTGGGTTTTCTTGTATTTTACCGAGGACAGACCACCAAAAATGTGGGCTCTTCCTGGAAATCAGGGACATCTGGTCACCCTCACACACACACACATATACACACACACACACACACACATACACATGGCACAAGGAGTGCAGTGACTCACCACTGCACTGCATAGTTTAAAAAATACATTTCTGTCATCTAGTCTTCTTCAAAAATCTGAGTCGTCTAGCTTTAATTCGCAAGTCTGTTTGTGTTTGTACTGGTTTGATGTGGAGTCAGGGAGTATCTCCTCAAACACTGCACATCAGTTTCAACACAGCACGCCACAGCATATCCTACCTGTGTATGCACAAAAAGATCCTCAACTTCAGACTTCAACAGGAGAGTCTTCAGAGGAGACTAGGACACGAGTGACATCACAGTAAAGGAGTGTGTGTGTGTGTGTTGGGTGTTGTGAGAGGTAGAACAGAGGGAAAGTGTTGTGGCCTGATTTACATGGTGTGCGTGTGTGTCCTCGTCCCCAAGAAAAGGCGTCGCAAGAGCAGGAAGGATTGATGGCAGATAGTCAGACAGATAAAGGGGGGTGGGGGGAGTCAGAGGAAGATACTGATAAAGATATATAGTCAGATTTTACAACAAGTTTAGTGGGAGACAGAGAGAGAGGGAGGAAGAGAGAGAACGAGAGCAAGAGAGATGTGGGAGATCTAGAATAGGACGAATAGATTGCCTGATTTACATGGTATCAGTGTGGCAGGAGGAAGAGAGCTGAAGAGATGTAGAGAAGAGAGAGAGGAGGAGGAAGAACAGGAATGGGAAACAGGAGGAGGCGGAGGTAGCCCTCTTTTACATGCAGGAGGGGGCTGTTTTCAGCCAAGTGACAGCGCGGCGCCGGGCTTCCTCCAGCTCCAGCGGCAGCTGCTTGGAGAGTGGGGCGGCTTCCTAGAGCTGCTGAGAGAGAGAGAGAGAGAGAGAAGAGAGAGAGAGAGAGAAAGAGAGGGATAAAGACAGAGAGAGACAATGACCCTCCCCTTACCAGAGGGGGCGGCCTGGCCGTGCTGTGCATGACAATAGGCCCAGTACCAACTGCCCGAATTGTCTGTGATGTTACACACATAGATCAGTGCCCCCCCCCAGTCCATACACACATGCATGCACATACACAGAAAAAAAAGAAACATATTAATGCATGCCTGGTGATGGAGGATATGACCGTTTTTTAATGAGCAGAGCGGCTAAAGATGAATGGGTGCACTGAATTCTCCCTAGCATCTTAGCTGATGAGGTCCTAATGAGAACGGCATGTGAGGAAGCTGAAGTAATCTACAGGAAAGCCCCGCACATATATCCAACCAATCAGGTAGTCCCATTTCATTAACATGTGGCATGTGTGCAGTATGAAATCTTTACCAGCATGGCACCTTATTTGTCATATTTGTCCAAGAAAGCCATGGTGTGTGTTTCAAATGCTTTTTAAAAACTAAAATGGTCTTGAATGTTGACATTGAACTGTTTACTCGGCTAAGTTTGAACCACTGTATGCAAACCTGAGGAATGAAACACCCGCCTATAATATTGTACCGTCTGCTTTGATTGTGTCATGCACACAAATTTGCATGGATTAGTGTCTCTTAGAGTTGTTTGGGTAGATAATCTGTGAAAATCCAAAGGATTTAGCTACCTTTTACGAATCTTAAAAAGAGCAAAAAAAAATTGTTTTCTGTCAGTTGCAAATATGAAGGTGATTAGCCAAAGTAACACAACGAAATATTGTCCTATTCTGACAATTCAAACGTCAACAAGAATTTGCGTGAACCAATCTCTAAAACTCATTCTTGACAACATCAAACCAACAACCGTTGTCAAATAAATATGTACTACACTCCATCCCATCTCCCCATTGCCATCCTCATAGTTCACTTCCATTTCCAAAGCACATAAATTTAGCCCGTGGCTAAAGCACCCCATTGAAGAGCACTAGCTGGGACTTGATGGCATGCCAGCGTTGTGTCTGGAGGGTACTCCCTAACGGCACATGCGTTTTTTATGATTTGCACTATTTCAACATCATGCATCCTCAGGCACCAATACATTACGTCAAACCGAAATGAGATGTCTAGTTATGAACCCCCATCCGCAGAGCACAGTGTAGCCTACTGCACATAGTGAGCAGAAGCACAAAGGAAAACCATGGTTTTTGATCATTGTCACAACAGCCCCTATGCTCAGCATCACACACTCACACACACACACACACACACACACACATAGACAAACTCATGCACACAGACCACACTCATATATGCACACAGACACACACATATGGTCCCTCACCACACCCCTCTTTTATGGAGGTCAGGCTGTACCGTCATTTCAACAACATTGCACATCCCCAAACAAATCATCTGATCACTGTACTACCTCCACCCTCAACCCCATAATAATCTGTATTCACACATGCTCCCACTCTCTCACAATTGTTGACTCAAGAGATGGGGTGTCATGTGCCATTGTTCATCAACGGCGCTTTGTTTACCTCCAGAGGACTCGTCATTGAGGCGGTCATGCACGCCGACCATCGTCTCTCCTCTCTTCTCTCCTGTGAGGGCTCCCCTACTCTAGTAGCCAGGTAATTAGGAGATGGGGCAACCCCAGGGAGGTATAATTTCACTGCGCACATTTCACAAAACAAAACAATCTAATAGAGGCACTGTAGGTGGTGGTGGTGGTGGTGTCTGGTGGAGGGGGGATGTGTGCATGGGCACTAAACGCCAAGACCGCAGGGAGACCGGGGAGACTTGTACAAACACTGCTAAATAATTTAGATCTTTACCAACAGCAATGTCAAAGCTTCACTCTTCAGACTTACTTGGCTCGGCTCAGGTCAACTTCAGTCACTGAGACGATTGGAGACAGAGATCTCATCTTTCTTAATTTTTATCATCCAACTGCTCCGAGTGGCAAAGGAGGTACTGGGGAGTTCAAGCAGCCCTTGTGGGCAAAAGCTCTCGGGAGGATTGTGAAATATCCCATATCCTACTAATGCTTCTCATCATGGCATAAGTCCTGCTGGGATGCACTTTAGGTATCAAGCACTGCCCAAGGCTGAAATAAGCCAGAGACTTATTAAGTACTTGACTCGCTAATTCAACTTGCAGGAAGTATTTCACTCTAACTTGTTCATCTCTACCACCAGTCACACATACCTCTTGTTTAAGATTTTTAAATGACAAATACAAAAAAGCAACACACACACAAGGAGTTCTGTCAAAAGAAGACATCATTACATGTGGATTTTGTGGAGGTGCCTGTGACTAGTCAAAATGTGACATTTGCACTGGATTTTGAATTAATATAAAGAAAGATGAAGTCGACTCAGACTGGGAGAGTATGAAGCACTTATCGGCCATCTCTAGATAGGATCTGGGTAATTGGTTTGGTGGTCCCTCTTGACCTACACTTGAGTTTCCCTAACACAGCAATCCAATTTGTTGCTACTGGATTACAGAAGTTGAAACTTAAATGACGGGTCAGTCTCTCTCTCTCTCTCTCACTCTCTCTCTCTCTCTCCCTCTCTCTCTCTCGCTCTCTCTTTCTCTCTCTCTGTCTCACTCCATATCCCTTGTGTCAAAGTAAGAGATCTAATCTTTAGGTTAAATCCAGCTGAAATCCCAAACACCATTTATATAATACATGCTGGAACAGCTCAAAGGCAGACTGGGACCAATTGGTCTTAACATCCTGTTGTCCTGTGAGTAGTGTTGAGCGAGGGAGCATGTTGTAAATAAACCATGAGGCGTCTCCAGAGGGTCACCTTGCGGGGAGGGACTGACTGTATGGTCAGCCGGTGAGAGATGCATAAGGCATAATGGTAAAGGAGATGAGTTGAGGACCAGGCTTGGGGAGGGGTGTGTGTGTGTGACGCGGCCCGGCGTGGACAGTGACTGATTGCCGGCAGAATGTGACTCAACGTAATGCATTACTGGGCCGTAATTGACTTTAGTGGCGGGCGAGCCTCCCAAGGGCTTTTGGATCCATCCCCAAGGTCACGGTCCAAAAACAGACGAGACAAGAGCATCGGGGCACCCACCCTTGTTGGAATACATGGCACGCGGATGCGAATTGTGCCACAAGCGTGACCTTGGTATATGAGCCTGATAATGCACATAGAGGCTGGTGCCAGGGCTGGACAATAAGCACGGTTTCCTTTTTCTCTGCTAGCACAAAGGCTTGGAACAACTGGTGAATGTGCGGTGCATACAAATAGACTTACTTATGGAGAAATTAACAGACAGACAGATTTGTTGATCATTTTGGTGCCGAGAAAAGACATTTATGAATACCTCAGTCTCTTGTTTCCTCCTAAAAAGCACCAAGCATCCAAATGAAATATGTTAATAAACAAGCTGGAAGCGATGTTTGTGCCTCACAAGAAAATTATGAGTCACTCGTTCATAAAATCCTCCCATCCCCGAATACATTTTGAATCCAAATCTAAATGGTTTCTTAAGCATTTATTATTTTTTATGTTTTTTAGTCAGGCCACATAGTAATAAGAATACACTGAAGATACTGTCTGCTGTTTAGTTAATTATTTAACACATATTTTAGATTTGATTACAATAGCCAATGAAACTTTGTCAGTGTCTTCATTCTCCAGTGCCACCAGGTCAATTGCCTGGGGTTGTATAAGTCCAAGAAACTGGTTTCATTCCCACTACAGAAACAGGATTGTTTATTTATTTTTCTTTTCAGTACAGACACATAGCAGACAAGAGGAAGACCCTGATCAGCAATATGCTGAATCTGACAAAAAAGTGTATAGTGTATAGATAACAGACAATAAAAGAACACCACATTGTTCTATCATATGGCATAAGCTCGCATTTCACAACTTTAATGAATTCATTAATATACAATAAATCAATTAATTTAATTATAAAACTATGGCTGATGATGATAAACATTCATATAATTTAGCTTAGTTTTACACTTTCATTTTCTCATTTCAGGTACGATGATACATCAGGCACTGTACAGTATACAGTAGCCTATATACACTGAAAATTATACTGTGTAGTATTATTCTGCCTGACATTACATGTCTTGTTACACCTTTGTTTTGTCATTGTGGCTGCAACATCATAAAAAAGGTGACCAGGCCTGAGTAAACTGGGTCTCCTTAAACTTTGCAAGCCCTTTGTGCTTGTGGTGCCCTTGGTGTTAAAAGACCTGGAGGACAAGCTTGGAATACAGTGCCAAGTCAGGCTGTGAAAAGAAACCGTGACGGCCTCTGGTTGCAGTGTACAGTGTGCAGTGAGGTGAACAAAGAGTACGGGATCAATACAGGTAGATTTAGGAGTTAATCAACACTAAATTACTTTCTAAGTTTGGGTGTTAGTTCAGACCTGAGACCCCTGATGAAACATAGAGACTTTAACTATATGTAATTTGTCAATACGTGCAAGGAATAAGAAAGTGGTGACTTTATGATTCTTGTTTAGACTGCAGTGTTTTAGTGGTTTGGGCACATTTGTGTGTGTGTGTGTGCGCGTGTGTGTGCATGTGTACGCTCTGCCTGCCTCTGATAAATGATCGTATGAACACAGGGGTGGCACAGGGTACTGTCTCTTGAGAGCGAGGCAAATTTTGTGATTTTGAGCCAAAACTGACGGACTGGTGGGTAGAGCCAGATGGCGTGGAGGTTATCAGTTATCACTGGTGCTCGTACGTCTGTGTCTGAAAAGACCCATTTTTAGAATCCCTGCTCGCAATGTTAAAACTTTTCTCTCCCATTGCGCAATGGATAGTCTTGCATGCAGTTAGCGGTGAGTCAGCATTTTTTTACCATGTTTTGAATGTATGTATAGATTTATCTCTAGAAGTCAGGATCTGTGCAAACAAAAAAAGCAAATACAAACAAGCCAAAAAAAAAACTTGAGAAAATGCAGGTTTCGATTATTTGAATAGTGATTCCCCCGAGTCCTCATCTGTGTTGATATCTTTTCTTCTAAAAAATGGGACTGTTGAAGTAGATTGCTGTTGATATTGATTTTAGCCTTGATTGCATTTTTTGCAGTAGAAGATGTGGGAATTGTTTTCCACAACGAGAGCTGAGATTAGTATTTGAAAAGTGTTGCTGTAAGGCAAACCTTTTTTGTATTCCATTCATATATACTGTGGACCAGGAGTGTCCTTTGAGGCTTTTTTATTTACTTTTCTGTGGAAGAAAGGGGATGTCCACTCTATGACTCTGTTTAATCCTTCTATTGACAGAATCTTATATATTAACTCACTAATGGTGAATCTTGTAACAAAGGGATTGACCACAGGTCACACATAATAACGTAATACATTGTAATTGTCTAAAAAACAAATTGTGTTTTTCTGAAAAATAAAAAGTACAGCACAAAAAGATTTAGCTCTCAATGAAAAGAATACCTCCTTGCTGCTTTAAGTTCTTAATGTGTCTGTCTCATATTGAAAATGTAAACTCTTTTTAATTTAAAAGCAAATACATCTATCTATTGTAATGCATCTATTGTAAGGTTACATGGCCTATGCGATTTTTAAGTGTTTGGCATTAAAGTGATATCGCATATTCTCCTGATGTATACTGTGCCACCTTCTGTAGACATCATGCAACGTCACATTGCATCCTGAATATCCAAATACTTGTGACCAGTGTTGAGGTAAATATGCAAATTAGACAGCATGAATGTGGTGTATTAGTGTTTATTGCATTACATGTTTTGAACAGGAATAAAGGCTGGTGAATTACATTTGGCATTATGATAGACCCATTATGAGTGGGTGACATTCAAAATGAATGGGCCCAGTGTAGGACTTCGTGCAGAGTAATGTATCTATGTGTCACAGGTCTCCTGAGCTGACTTGTTCTCACTGTTGTAGCTACATATTTTACCCAAGCTCACTGTCAAACTTACACAGCTTTACAGCCTCTGTGTTGACTTACCTTGGGTGATCAGCTGCTGTACTCCTCGTCATTGATTCCAGCAGATAATTCTCTCAAGACTTTGCATAAATCACATGGAATAAAACATAAGCCACACACACATACAGGCAATATTTCCTATGGATATTGTATATTTCACAGCATTTTCTGATTAGGTTCTGCCATCTCATACATATGTAAAATGGAAGATTTTTCACAAGGACATCTGTGAGAGCCTACAACCTTATATAATACCTGTGGGTAAGCTAAGCCATCACAGCTCCACCAACCAGCAGGGCAACACCGGCAGGAGAGGCTCCCCTCGGATTTGGGATTGATGTCAGTTCGAGGCTGGTCCGGAATTTCAATGAACCCCCCATCTCTGACAGGTGGGATTTTCCATTACACTTCCATTACAGCGGTAAACACAGGACAGGCAGGCTGCAGCCCAGCCGCATCGGCAGCATGTGGTGAAACGGCTTTCATTCACGCCACCACTTACTGTCGTGCACGGCACACACATTCATACACACGAACCAACCCACACACACACACACACACACACACAAATATGCATGCACATACACACACACACACAAATACACGCGCGCACACATTCCCACCACTTTGATGGATGTAAACGCAAGCGACGGGTGCATCCGATACACTATCCCACCAGCTCATACTTCTCCGACAGGTCTTTTTGTGCTCATGTCAGTGCCATGTGGCACGCTGCCATGTCTTGTAACAAGCATGAGATTGGATTCATTAGCAGCAGATTACAGCACTAAAAGCTTGTAAATGAACTCAAGTTTGGCCACCATTTCCAAATCACCAGACTGAGTATTGAAAATCTGGGAGAGAGCAGGGTAGCCATGTCTCCATATTAAAGTGCATCAGCCTCTAAACATCTATCCTGGGTTCTATTAAAGGTTCCCTGCAGTAACAGCCAGCTCCAAGGGAAAGAGCATAGTGTTAGATAGGATTTGTTCACATTGAAGTGAAGAATGCAGGGAGCCAAACCATAATAGTCAGAATTCATATTTGCGCCAGTCATACATGCACAAGTCGTAAGCCATGGAGTAAACATTGAGAAGGTTCTCTCATAATCTGTCTTCTCCCAGTCAAGTCACACATTTCAATCTGCTCACTGTCTGGTTGTTTGCCATAAAAAACAGCTTGGGGACTATAAGGAATGCAGAGGAGGTTAAGATCATTTTTTCTTCTACGAACATGTAGTGACGATATAAACTGCATCATCAGATGAACTGTCTTAAGTTAGACTGAAAAAAAAAGTATTTATATAACTTTAAAGGAGGAGGAAAAGAAAAGAAAAAATGAATGAAAATATGTCCAAATACAGAATTATTATTAGATTCTATGGTACGGAACCAATCTATAGGTTAAAGAGAAAGAGGAAATTATTCTGTTGTTTATTACAGCGTCAGAAAAAAAAACAATTTAGCTAATTATTAACCTCCTTCATCTGTTCCCTTTCAGAAATGACACCCTCCCTCTTAGAAGCAACACGAGCAGAGAAAGACCATCTGCCAAATAGATTTAGCGGCAAGGCAGACTGTCACGGTGGAGAGTGGAGCCCCCGGACAAGTGGAGACTCCTGCGACGGAATGCCCGCAGAATGACAAAGGTGACAGCGGCCACACAGCTTCTGGGGCAGATGCTCATTTGGGAGCTTGAAGGGGCCGGCCCTGTTGGTTTGATGGGGGCTCTCTACCAGAAAAATGCTGTGGTAACAGGAGGCGATAATTAGAAAATCAGTGATGGTACGACGAGGGCCTGATGTTTAGCCTGTCATTTTTCTACAGTGGATTAAAGTGGCTGCTCTTAAGGACAAAATAAAAATCCAAAAGAAATCAAAAGTGTGTTTACTGTGCATGTGTGATATGTGTCAGGTTGATTCTGAATCTAGGTAAAAGAGATAAATTACATCACTTTTTACAGTTAAAGTAGAAAGTTGTGTAGTTGAAGTGTGACGATTATTGACCATTAGGTTAATGCTGCCTGCAAACTGCAAAGCAATACTGCAAGTGTAATATATAAACCAGATACGGAGTTAGGTACAGCTTAAGCTGTTCCATCAGAGGGTGAGAATTCCTTCCTCAGGCATTTTAGTTTATGCTTCATAGACTCTGCAACCAAGGGAGGACAACATCCCACAACCCTTGAATCCTGCATTGTCCAGGATTCCATTGTTGCCTTCCTCAGGAAATATTTTTTATCTTCCAGCCCGTAGTCAAGCAACCTCATCTATTGTGGACCAGACACTCTTTTTGCCAGCAGTGATAACCCCTCAGTCAGTGTTTTGCTCACAGATATGTTTTCACAGTGAGTCAATAATATGCCTAGAAACTTGGTAAGTCTCGCTGAGCATAACGATTTATGAATCTGTGTTCCAGCTTACAGACTTTGGAACAAAAACAGAGGCTCAAAAATGACACACCAAACTATAAGCAAACCAAACCGCAGCGGGTAATCATGTACACAGACATAGCAACAGCAGAGGAAGTCTGACAGAGAGAGAAAGAGAGAGAGAGAGAGGAAGAAAGACAGAGAGCCACAAATCCAAAAAATATCCCCCGCTAGAGCTATGAACTAATAATACCATCAGAAAAGGGCTCCAAATGGGGATCCTGGGACTGTCTCCATGCAACCAACGCCAGCGCCAACACAGGATGAAGCACTCAGAGCCTGCTGATAAGCAAAGCACCAAAATAAGGGAGCTTCTTAACAAGGCAACAGAGGAAAACAGACGAGAAAGTCTGCCACTCTGTCTTCTGCGCCAGTGGGTGTACTCTGTCATTCAGATGCCCATGGTGATGTAGGGTAAACAACTACACATAGCACCGTACATGTCCAGTCTGGAACACCTCCAGATCTGAGTACAGGGCTGTTTCGCCTTATGGATGTGAGAGAACACAAGCATGAATAATATTGTTGAAATATTTTGCTCAATTTTTCAATTAACCTCCACACCTAAATACAGCAGATCCTCAAATGTCATACAATCCTTCATGTCATACAAATGCCTGGTATTTTACCAAGAACGATGAGACCCCATTACAGGAAGGAGGTAGACCTTCTGACCACATGGTGCAGAGACAACAACCTCTTGCTGAATGTCAGCAAGACCCAGGAGATTGTCGTTGACTTCCGGTGAGGTCACATCCAGCACCTAGCACTGAACATGACTGATGCTTTGGAGAGAGTGAGCAGCACCATATTCCCGGAGGTGCACGTCAGTGAAGACCTCTCCTGGACCACTAACACTGCATCATTGGTAAAGACAGCACAGCAGCGCCTTTACTTCCTCTGCAAACTCAAGCAAGCAAGAGCCTCCTCACCTATCATGTGCACTTTCTATAGGGGCACCATTGAGAGCATCCCCACCAGCTGCATCACTGTATGGGGTGGGAGCTGCACTGACTGCAACAGGAAAACACTGCAGCACATAGTGAACACAGCTGGAAAGATCAATGGTGCCTCACTCCCCTCCCTGCAGGACACATACAACACCTGCCTCACCTGAAAAGCGACCATGATTGTGAGCGATGCCATACCCTCTGGGAGAAGATATAGGAGCATCCGTGCCTGCTCCACCTGGCTAGCTAACAACTTTATCCACCAGGAAACTGAACTCTCTCCCCTCTCTCCCATCCCTTCCTCTCTGCCCCCCAAAACACTCTGGGTTCTGAAGTTGCGGCTGCTTTTGTTTTTGTGTACAGCATTTTTTTTAGCACTACTACAACACATTTATTGCACTACTACAACACATCTATTGCACTACTACAACACATCTATTGCACTACTACAGCACATCTATTACACTACTACAATACATCTATTGCACTACTACTACACATCTATTGCACTACTACAACACATCTATTGCACTACTACAACACATCTATTGCACAATTACATTCTCCTACCTACATATATTTTTTGCATTTCTTATTACTCCAGTACAACACATCCTTTTGCACAATTATTGTTTTGAACATCATTCTGTACTATCACAATCATACATTAATTTTTGCTGCATGCAACATTCTTGTGTTCTTGTCTTGTTTAGTGTTAGGAAAATGTCCTTAGCTGCTATGCAGTTTTTTTAGTGGAAATGTCCTATCTGTTAGTGGGATAGTGAGAAAATTCTTCTTTGTGTCCAGTATATGTGGGGAAATTGACTATAAAGCTGACTTGACTTGACATGGCATTTTATTGGTTACGGATGTGACAAAAGTGTGACATTTTCCATAGAACTGGCCTAAATTGAGAATGGTAAGAAACAGGCAGGTTCAACATCATGTCAAAAGACAGGTGGACATGGAAAGCTGTTTGCACTTAGCTTGCACAGTGTTCTCTCCCCTGCAAGGTGTCACAGTGAGGGAGGGCTTCGCACGAGGGACCAGACAACGCCGGGGTGACTAGGCAGGTGAGTTTGACATGCTGAGAGTTGCTTCCCAAGAAGCAGCTGCTCACAAGTCCCCAAACCCTACCTACACCCCAGCCCCCCCCCCCCCCCCCCCCGCCCCCACATCCTGTCACCCCCAGCCTCCGTGAGGTGAATTGGTGAGGCGATGATGAGGCGAGGAGAGAAGGGGAACAGCTGGGGCCATTTGAGAATCGACAGGGAGAGTGAGCAGATTAAGTGGCAGGGCTGCCAACGCCGGCGGGTCACTCGGATCAAGCGTCTTTGGCTGGCGCCTGAGGTGGTCAAACTGGTCCAGCTGCACTATCTGTCGCCAGGACATCTAGATCAGGGCTTTCAAAGCTTCTGTTCCCTGTAAAAGATAATGAACCCCATCATTTCAGCTGGTTAGCCTCATCATATAGGTGGCCTCTACACCCAGACAGAATATTGCCTTGGTATAGTTGGTAAAGTAAAGCACCTAGTTTAATTTATACCATAGATGAAAAGCTGGTGAAAGTTTGCATGCAGTTTATTCTGCATCATAATTTGTTGCCACATTAATTGACTGAAAGACATAATAGCTGCATATCTAGATGTGTGTGGATAGATATTGTTAAGATTTTTTTCTCTCCTAGGTTTCCTCTGCCACAGTTATTTCTGAGGGAAATTATGTTTTCTCTTCAATTTAGAAATTGCTAAGACCACTTATTCAGTCTGTTTTGTCTAGAGCTAAGGTATCCACCTGCTGCAGATAAACTATGTGTTAATTTGTGGCAGACGGTTGTCCTTGAGGGAGTCTGTAAATCTGAATAAATTATACATTCCTCCATCTGGGTGAATTTTAAATGAATGTAGATATTATCCCTCCTTTGGAACAAACACCTCCACCATCTTTTGCATGCTTCGTTTTCAATCAACAGCAGTTTCTTGTACATCTCTGCAAAACTATTGTAGAGCGCCCATGTGGAGCCCACCCCACGTTAAATGAATATTACGTGTCTTGACTGTTAAAATGCAATATAGTGCGTTTCGGTCTAAATGCTGTCTATTTGCATCTTGACAGAGATATGATTACTTAACAAACGTTGACTATGACGACTAAATATGTCGTGCAGTCTCCTCTCACTCTCTCTCTGTATTTATTTCTGTCTCTCTCTCTCTCTCACTCACTCACGCACACACACTTCCTCTCTCCAAGTAAGGGAGGCTGCTGGTTACAAGTGGCGGTGAAGGTTTCGTGAGAAGAGCAACAACGAGACAGAAGCGTGCTGAGAAGCGACAGAACACGGTGCACGTACGAGACAGGTGGGAGTAGCTAATAGCCTACCAGAGAAAAGCCGACTGGGGTTAGCACAACACTTTAGGAGACAAAGTCAGCTGTTTTAGATCATTTGAAGAACTACCATTTATTACTGTATTTTTTCCGTATGATTCCGTAATTAGTCGAGATTTTTATGAAAATGTAAGGATTATGTGCAGTGTAAAATTGTTTCATTCATAAAGACTGAAGGGGCATGACAAAAACAGAACATTTTAAAAGGAGCTATATCAAAGACAAACATTCAAAACACTGCTGTCAAGGCGGGGACCGTGGGATCAAAACAAGACTGGCATTCGTGTGACAGAAAACGCATCATCGAAAATATTAAGCTTGATTCACAAAGACTCTGCCAGACCTGTATATCTGCGGCACGAGCTTCAGGGAAGTGTGAGATCAATTTGGTTTCATGTTCTGGATGTTTGTATTGGTCCTCTGTAAGGCACTGAGCCATCAGAACAGCACAGATAAAGTGTTTACCTAATTTTCTGTTTTAAGAGAAAGTGCAATCTGTGTCGCTGGGGATATGCAATTGATTTTTCAGCGTCCATAAAGCTAAAATACCTGTCTTTGGGCGTTGCAATATTGGTATTCCGGAAGCATCTCTTGACACTTCTTCTGTTTGTTTGATTGCACCCCCTTCTACAACCAAAGAGAATCTACTTAAATCTTTGCGAGCGTATCGGCGTCTTACTAAGAGCACATTGCTCCATTTAGGAGGGCAGATATACAGCATATTGCCACAGGCTGGCGAATACTTCTCGATGTTTACTGACTTCAGCTTCCAAGAGGAGTACAGCAAAAAAGTGCCGGTGAACTATCAGCGTGCTATATGAAGATCGCCACCAGCCAGGTGTTGGGTTTCCCGCGCAGAAATGCCAGTGCGTGCTGTGACCTCAAGGTTCATGTACCGCGGACTCTGCACTATCCCCGATATCCTGTCATATCGGACTCCCATCAAACTGCCGGACGATGAGGTAGAGGGTAAGTCATACATATATAAGACATTTTCAAATAATGTAGTTTAAATTGTTTGTGCTTAACGCCAGTTGTCATTGATTACTGAGTAAACGAAGCTGTTATGCCTTTCAATCAGTGGAAACTTCAGCACCTTGGAGAGCTCCGCGGCGCTGTCTTTTCGGTACTGCTAAACCACTTGCTGGCAGAGAGACACATATTGCAGAAAATGTAAACGCAGATAATAGACGCTTTAAAGCAGTGTCAGATATTAGTGGTACGAAATTAATTGATTAAAGAGATATACTACTGATGATAAATCACTGATTTCTTAGCGAGTAAATAGCGAAGGTCACTGAATTGCTTAACCACCAGTGTGTGCTTTTTTACAAACCATTGTTCCTTATATTAACGTTTCTTTCTATAAATCTATATTAATTATGACTTAGTGGAGATAAGTTTTGTGTACAGGTCAGTCAGTCTAAATGAACAAAACTGTGCAGAAAACCATGCATAACAATTATAAATAAATATATTGTTGAAATGAATTGATAGGTAAAGATAGAACATCTTTTGTCTCAGCAGACTCTCTCATTTTTGCCTTGGTGTAGTATAGAAATAAAAGCTCCTTGCACATTTGCATGCAGTCCAGCTCAGGACTCCAGTCAAGTCCATTTAAGACAAAATGATTAAAGCAAAGTCTAAGTGTGTAAAAACAGCGTGACATCTTCCTGGGAAGGATCTTTGTACATCCTTGAGGAATCGTCTCTTGCTCTTCTTCCTCTTGACTACATGACATATTGCAACATGCTATTTATACCTATTGCCTGATATGTTTTGAGCCATAATAGTGATTAGTTGCTCATATAGGAAAAAACCTGAGGTATATTGTGTGGGTGAATAAAATTTGAAACTGCCTGCCTTCAAAATATGGTCCCTGCTTCATCTTGATAAAGCATGTGTGGTTGTCCAGTTATTTGTGTGCGCTCAGGTGAGAGTGAAAATACCAAATGGACTGCATTAATGTAGCACTATTTCCACCCAGAAGAGCATTCAATTCAACACTTTACAGGTAATGCCTCTCACTCACCTACCAAGGGCAGAGGCAGCCATGCAAAGTGTCAGACTTATTTACTGCAAACAGACAGAAGTTCACTGTCTCAGTCAAGGGCACCCGAACATCAAGTCAGGGACAGTGTAGAAGGTCTTTGAATTGCTGGTTGACCAGCTCTCATCCTGATACATCAGCCAACACTGTAGAGCCAAATTTGACATGCCTGTTAAAGGGTCTATCATGTTCACATAGGCTATTTCTTTCTATTTAACATCCCTATTTAGTAGTTACCTAAACCATAAGAGTATGAATGTGCAGGTATGTGTGTGGCAGGTTAAATTTGGGGTGTTCGCTTTTCTGCATGATGCCACTGATTCCTGTCAGTTTCAGTCCATTATGCGGCAGGAGAACAGCGCGTAGGACGGCATAGTTTAAGGTGTTCTTTAGAGCAGATGGCTAATGGTGTTTGCCCATGGCTGTTACACACACTACTTATGCACTTGTCTTGAGACACTTATGCAGATGTCTCAGTAATGCTTTGCTTTGCCAAAGGAAATGACTTCAGTTAAACTTTATTCATTGAAGTTTCTTTGAAAGAAATTTCCGCCCCACATTTTCACCCCAAGATTGTGTGAGACTGCTGTCCATATCTGAGCTGCCACAGCAAGCCGGCATGGAGCATCTTAATGCAAGCCTGGCACAAACAACATTGATCTTTGTGTTTCTATTACTTGCTCTTTTAAATATGATGATTTGTTCTCGTTGCATTTGCTTAAATAGAACAAAGTGATCAATCATTTACCCCTTGCCCTCAGCACACACACACACACAGACACACACACAGACAAACACATACACACACCACAGACACAAAGACACACACACAGACACACTCTCTCACAGACCCAGACACACACACACACACATAAACACACCACAGACACACAGACACAGACACACACACACACAGACAAACACATACACACACCACAGACACAAAGACACACACACAGACACACTCTCTCACAGACCCAGACACACACACACATACACATAAACACACCACAGACACACAGACACAGACACACACACACACATTTTTCGTCTGCTGTGCTTCCTCATAGACCAGTCCCTACAGAGCACTCATCCCCTCAGAAGGCAAGGTCAATGACAATCACATTCAAATGATTTTAAGCGATTGCCCTCATCCTATATGGTCTAATAAGCTGTCTTGATCATAGCAGGATTAGGTTTTGCTGAGATGACATTGCAGAGGATCGACAGAGGATGCACCATCCCAGAAATTGATTTGCTATGAATTTTATCACTTGGAAACACTACAAGTCTCTCAAACACTAGATCTGGAATGAAACTACTGTAAGTGTATGTTGAAGATAACATTCGACACAGACTTTTCCCTCTGTCGTTACAATATAACTTTCTTTTGTCCTTGAACGTTGCTGTTACACCTAACACACATAAACAGCTAACTCAATTACTTGTAAATAAACAAATACATCTTTTCCAACCAACGTTCTTAAAATTTCACAGAATTCTCCTCAGACCCCTTGGATCAACTGTTTTGTTGATACTGAACTAAAACTTGTTTATACAGATTTGAGCCTACATTAAATTTCCTTTGGAGTCAACACAGTGTCAGTCAATGGAAGTTATTTCCCTGCAAGTTTATGGTAATCATCTTCGTTAATTATTCAGCTATCTGACCACTCATGTAATTAACAGATGCAGAAATGCTAATAGTTTGTGAGCCAAGCTTTTGGTAATTAGAAATTTAAGTGGGTCTGTGATTAGCAATATCTGGCAATTGTACCAGAGCCCATGTCTGGGAGATATCGCTCTCAATCAAATATGCATAATATGTCAAGGAAGCAGCGAGTCCTCTGAGTTTTTCCCCATCGGCCCTTAAGGTTACAAATGACCTTCACTCCCCAGAACAGAACACCTCAACACAACAGTGCTAAGAAAACAGATTGCTTTGGACAAAGGAGAAGGTGAACTATAGTTCCATTTGATTTATGAGCCTGGGAATGCCATTGTTAGTGGTAAGGCATGAATCCATAAAGCTTTAAAGCCTTAAGCTAAACATGTTGCAGGGTCATGGAGCCTTCTCTCAGAAGCTGATTAATGACGAAAAACAATTACTCTTAATTACCAAAGTAGATTTATAAGATTTGCTGTTATATTCATTTATCAGTATTACTGACAGAAACAATTAAGCTCAATGATAGAATCTTATTCATCATTTGTGGATCTTAACCCATCGTAAATCGCACGCTCTTTGCTGTAGACTTTGTAAGTATGTATCATTTGTATGTGTATTATCTTTTAATACACTACTGTAAGTATTCACTGACAGTATTTACTGACTGTAGGGTATTAGAAGTCACAAATCTTTGTGTCATGATTCTGTAGTTTATTTGCCACTTTCATACCTCATTTGGTGGTATGTGGAGTAAGAATTGTAGGTAGATTTCAGCCTTGTCTGCACCCGCAAACTCCACACTAGGTTTGTGAAATCTTTAGTAACCTCTGTTGGTCTTGCGGTTAAACATTTTCATCAGTGATTACATTTTGGCAGAGTGGGTTTTTAAGCCTTATGAGCCCTGCATTGCCAATACGTGATTTGCCAGAGCAGATCTGTCGTAATCCATGAGAATGTTCCATTGTGATTTAATCACCAAGCTCACTTGTAAAATCTCTAATCAAGACCGATACCAAATATGTGCTCCTCCACAAAACACATGGACTCTTTAATGTCTTTGTTCCAACAGAAGGGCCATATATCTTAGACTGAGTGGACCATTAACGTGACGTGGCATCTAGCATCAATGTGGGTTTGATGTATCGATCCACTGGCGAGTGGGGGGACCAGTCCTGATGGAACATCAAGCCATTCCATCTTCCCCCAGTGATATGTTGGGGACAAAAGCCTGGATGTTTTGACACATAAGACGTTTTAATGATCTGAGAATGTTTTTTCTCCTCACTACCCTTTGGTGATGGCATGAATTTTGACATGAAATGGATCAAAGGAACTACTGTGTGTTTGTGTGTGTGTGTGTGTGTGTGTGTGTGTGTGTGTGTGTTTGTGTGTGTGTGTAGACGTATCTGGGGGTGTTACTTAAAAGAAAGTCATGCATTATACTTTTTCATTGTGTCATTTTTATTTTATTACACAGATGGATTTTAATAACAAGATATACATGTCATCTTGGATAACCAAAATGTGTTGTATATTTATGACCCTGCAGTGCTGTGCTGATAAGGTACAACCGAGACACATAAACATCCATTTTAATCGAATTACTTTAAATGCTTATTAAAGCAAGCAAGCAATTATGACCAGCCCTAATTAAGTTGACTTGAAAAGGCCAATTTACTGCTCATTTAATTTTTTTCCTATCTTCCTGCTTAATCTCATTATAAGCAATCTCTCCTGAAGAAACGCCCTATCTCTGCAGTGACTTGCCTCTGCATGATTAAGTTGAAGTTTTACATGCTAAGTTGAAGTTTTACCTGCAGTCTGTGAAAAGAAAGCCCTTTAAAAACCCGTATTAATACCTAGTGAGACATAATCGGCCTCATGTAATAACACAGACACACAGACAAATATCTATCAGAATCGGCCTTATCTACTCCAAGATTCATGATATGCAAGTCCAACTGTTTATATACCGGTGCAGTCAGATTTGGCCGTAATAGGCAGCCTGGTTTCAGTCTATAACCTCAGTTTACCAATCAGCCATCAGGGTCTATATTTTATCATTTGAGCTATGCTGGTATGCCAAGTCTGACTCCTTGTTAACCTGTCGATGCAGAGATTCGTGAGGCCTTCAAAGTGTTTGACCGGGATGGGAACGGTTTCATCTCCAAGCAGGAGCTGGGCATGGCCATGCGCTCCCTGGGCTACATGCCCAACGAGGTGGAACTGGAGGTCATCATCCAAAGACTGGATATGGACGGTGAGCGCCTGCCTTCATCTCACCTCATTTGAGACTTCAGCATCAGCCGCTGCTTTTATACATAATTCATTCACTCATTAGTTTATTCATTTGTCGAATTACGTTGATGACTTTACTGTCTGATGCAATAGCTAGCTTCATATTTTATTTACTGATCCTAACGACTATCCTGACTGATTAAAGACTTAGTGCAAATTGTTTCAAAACATAAATCATTTAAATGCCGCAAGTCTGCACTTTATCATAGGATTATGAGAAGTCTCTTACATCACCTGAACCAGGAGAAGGCTCATCATGTGAAGAAGATAGAAATGCTTCACTTTTTCCACCTCTGATAGACTTGTGTTGGGCAAAATGCATTTGAATCTTTTCTTTCTTTGTTTTGTGGTCACAGGTGATGGTCAGGTTGACTTTGAAGAGTTTGTCACATTGCTGGGGCCCAAGCTGTCAACAACCACCATGCCAGACAAGTTTCATGGAGCAGACTTTGATTCTGTCTTCTGGAAGGTAAAATGTGAGAGGAAAATGCAACAAAAAATGTTTTGATATGTTTCTCTTTGAACCAATCTATTGAAAAATACAACCAGTGACTGATGAATGACATGACAGCTTTCAATTTTGTGTCCTTTTACATTGGCCCCTTTCATCTATTGGTTTTAATACTTTAACACACCTCTTTTTATTTCACAGTCAAAGTTCAATGTTATGCACATCCCAGCAAGATTTTATTTGATAAATCTGCAATCAACCAGAATAGCCAAGGGTTCCTGCATTCATGGGAAATCTCACATTTCCTTGGAATAGCTCCTCAGGGCTAAATAACACTCAACAGATAATAGCCATAATCATAATCATACAAGCAGTGGTTATAATATACAATAATATACATGCCAAACATTTAATTCTATACATAATATACAAAAATATCTGCGATCTGAATATGTCAATTCAGTATTTATGCATTGGCATGCAAGCTCATCCATCTCTGGTCCACATTAATAGGGGCAGGTCAAGGATATGACCAGAGTGTGTGTACACATCAGCTCATCTTCCCGGCATGTCTGATAGATTCGGGTGTAAATAACGATGTTTGCACCTCGTGTCGACACCAGCATCCATGTGAATTGAAAAAACCTTGTGCGAGTGCGTTGATGCCATTCCCTTATCTCTCTCTTTCCTGACTAGCGCTATAGGGTCAGGGACAAAATCACTCCTGACGTGTTCACTGGCAGAACGGCAGAGGACCTGCTAAAATATAACAAGAACAAATGGCAGTGCAGGCACTGCAGCTCTTGCTTGTCGGGTTCTCCGAAGTGGAGAACAGGCCGGCATAAACGTGCTAAAATTGCGAGCAGAGTCGAGCAGATTTTAAAGTAGGCTCAAGGTCTAGAATTATGCATAGCCCGTACGCCAGCCCCTGTGACCCCTTGGGAGATAGCACTTGACTATTAACTATCTGCCACTTCATTTACAGTCCATCTTGTCTTGCGCTATCCCCAGTGCGACATGCAGAAACTCACAGTGGATGAACTCAAGAGACTCCTATATGACACCTTCTGCGATCACCTGACCATGAAAGACATCGAGAACATTATTATGACGGAGGAGAGCCATCTGGACAGCCCAGAGTGTCAAGTGGACATCAACAGTAAGAGATTACCATTTTGTAACACTTCATCAAAAGTTTATCCGGCCGACACTGTTGGAACCTCGAGATGCTTAGTGATGTGCTCTGTAAATAATAATGCCCCTATAAACATGCAAAAAAAGTAACCTGGTTACCTTAAATTTAAATTTAAGTTTATAAGGGCATTATTTTTTACAGTGTGGTTGAGAAAGTGACTATGGCACTGGTGCAAGGCATCAGATGTGAATGCTGCTGCAGAGGACAACTACTGTAAATTGTTTTTTTTTAAGTTAAAAGTTTTGAGTTAAAATGATATCCTGTGGCTGCCTCATTAAATTTGTTTGTGGCATGTTTTGACTGCCTCTACTCTTCAAAAACCTGTCATGTAGAGTCGTTCGTTAAAGGAGGCCACTCTAATGATAGGAACAGATAGGCCTCCATTTCAAAATGTATGTGTGAAGAAAGGGGATTTTTTTGTTCCAAGTCACCATAAAAAGCTGACGTTTATTGTCACTGTTTACGCCTCAGCAACTGACCTTTAATAATAACCTTAATGTTACTTTGACAGCCAGCCCCAAACATCAGATGAAACACACATGCGTACGGAAAAGCCTCATATGTGCCTTCGCCATTGCTTTCATCATCAGCGTCATGCTCATCGCAGCCAATCAGATGCTCCGCAGAGGTATGAAGTAAACGATGGAGAATCAATGCAACATTGATAAGAAAATCGGAACGCCAACTCTTATCCTATGAAATCCCTGGTCTAATAAGTCAGACACCAAGCCAGTGGAAGTCAAAAATATCTCATAATGATGAAATCATTCAAGTTCTGCCCTCATGTCAGCATATAATGACTCACCATTCAAAGAGGTCAAAAGCCCTTAACATTGACATTCACTGATAACGTAATGATAACGTAATGAATAACACATAAATTGCATGTATTAAACAGAAAATAAATGTATGTATATTTATGTGAGTTTCCAAAAAACATGTTGTGAATTATAATTGTAAGAAGACAGGGTAAGAAGTTATGGAGAAAGTTCAGTGATTTGTTGAGGATGCAGAGGCAATGAAAAAAATGCAAAAAAAAAAAAAAAAAAGAATAAAAAAAGCTAGCTGTTGTTAGATGTTAGGACACTTAATGTGTATACAATTCATGAAGTACATCCTCTGTATTTGTAACACAACATTTGTTGGGTAGATGAAAAAAAAATGTCAACATAGTTCTTGAACTCTCCAGTTTCTGAGATATTAATCTAAATTGGCATGTCTCTTCACACGACTTCAAGAAGGGCATGGTGTACAGGTCATCTCAAAAGCCCTCAGTGCGTCACTGGGAGTGACCCTGACCTAACTGTGGAGAGGCTGAGGGCATAACAGGGCTCTTAGGACCAAACCAATCCAGAAAAAAAAACCATCTACAGGGACGAATGAAGAACAATTTCTTTAAAAAAGAGCATTCAGGGGAATGCAGTTTATGCAGTATTTGTCTTCCGAAATAACAGTGTTTCAAGGCATTTTAGTTTGCTAGACATCAACACATGACAAGCAAAAAGTATTGAATGTAAATTCCCAGTTTGTACATTGTGTACCATCATACACATGTATACACACAATAGCATTATTATTTAATAATTAACCCATATGCACTGAAACTCTGCACACTGTCCTCATTTCAACACTGACCATTCACTGTGTTTAATGATATTTTCAAATAAGACTGTCATTTTTTGTAGCCGTCCCAAAATCAAATCATAGTCTGGTCTTCTGTGTTATATTTATCATTGTCTGTTTGACCTTGTACGGTTTATGTTGTCATCATCTAATTGTATTATATCTACTGAAGAGGGCTTGGGAAAGCTTCCTGCTGGTACTGTTGTGGTAATGTATTCCTGAGCTGTTAAAAGGCTTTCTCTTGTATTTCAAAGAGGCAGAATATGACTGCTTAACCTAAGCAAAGCATCAAAGGAGGCGATAACATTTTATATTCTTTCAAATTTAATAGGCAGGATTAAGTCAAATAAATTACAATGATCCCATCATCCAAAACAGAGCCCATCGAATCCCTCCACAGAAATCTCAACTAAACCCTCTTCATTTAAATGTCATTTAATGCAAAACATTTTCTGCACGCAAACACACACACATAACAATAGCAACTGATCATAATAAGATTGTCTAGTGGGTAGTTCATTAGTTTGCATCTAAAACATGTGCCCTAGTTTTGAGAGATTATCACACATTGTCTCGTTTAATTGCAACATTGCATCATTTAGTGGTAAATAAACACAGGTTTCCAGCTGTTGCCAAAGGTTTTATTTTGAATAGTTAATTCACCCCACCTCATGTACCCCACAAAGTGCTTAATCAACTACAGAGAGATGATGATAATGTATACCCCCAGTGACAATGATGAAAGTGAAACTTCGATTAAAGATAAAAGAATCACATATTGAAATGTTAGCTACCTCAGCTTTGAAGAGAGTGGAACAGGTGTTATGAAAGTGTCATTTGAAGAATCAGCTAGTGATGCACGTGACTGCACGTTGTGTCTAATATTTGTCAAGTCATCCAAATATGTATTGTGTGTGCTGACCAGTCTTTGACCGTGTTCACACTGCAGGGCTTCCCCCCCAAAAACACACAAGCTAAAATAATTAATTCTTAATAATTAATAAAAAGTGACCCTTAGTGACTGCTCCAGAAAGGACAAATGCCTTTTAAAGATCTAGTCTTACAAGTTTACACAACTGAACTGTAAAGTTTTGATTTCCACATCTGTGATAAGATGCAGTGCTACCCTGATCACTCCCAAAGTTGACAGGAATATTTAAGAAGACTAAGGTTTACACTGTTTGAATATAAATAATTGTATCGGCTTCTAATATCTAGAGACCCTGCCGTTTGAATGAAGTCTTTGTTGTCACACTCTGTAATATGTCTGTGCCTAAACTCACTAGTGCTGTGCTGCTCTCTGTAGCTTGCATGGGGAAACTTTAATGTAAATGGTAAATGTTACCAGTAGTTATGTAGCCTTTGGACCAATCTGTGCTCTGTTCATTCAAGATGATGCAGTTGAAATTAGCCGATAGCCAGTGAGTCCATCATTGTGGTCAATTTGATAAACAAACTGACCACAATGAGGAATTACATCAGTAGATTTTGTTTTTGTTGTTAACACTGAATTCAACATATAAGCATGAGCATCTGTATAAATAGTTAGAAAGTATGTGCTCATGTCAAAATATTTCATGCTTATTTTCATATTGTCCCAGTATATTTATATAAATTAATACATGACAAAAGGTTATGCAAATTATGTCACCATCTTGTCAATAATGCCATCACACGTTCATTCTATTTATGCAACATATCCTGACTGGAATCTACATTATGTACAAGAACTTAGTATAAATACATTCCGTGAGCTAGTTCTTAGTGTCTATAGCAATTTATCATGTGTATAATATCAACAGATAGTGTATGATGTATTAAAATATTCATACCCACCCCATCATTTTAATTATGCAATATTTTAATACAAAGCAGATTTAAAACAGTTTACCATTGTCTTACTACACTATCTCTGACCCATTGAGGAAAAAGGGCATTTCCTAAAAAGAAATAACACTTTGAGCAAACTTTATAATCAAGATGTAAGATGAGTTGCATATTCATCTGAAATGTGGGGCTACAAACAGACACTGAAAACTCATGATGTATAACAGATATAACAATTGGCTTAATAGATAGATGATTATTAGTGAGTTTTTTCTATATGAGTGCCATAAGATTACAAATATTGTGATTTACATTTTCACTTGATTCAATCATGAGTATTTTCGGATTTGAATAACATCCTTTTGTTTATAGATTATTTTCTATAAGTACAGTTTTATGTCTTCTTTTGAAATAAAGACTATACAAAGACATAATAGCAATAACGGGAAGGATGATGAGAGAGACATTATGCATTTTAATGTTTACCAATACAGAAACTTCTCTGCTTTTTTCAAAGCTTTTTCACCCTATATTTATTGGTACCAGAAGAAATGTTAAAAAAAGATGAATGACTATGGATATATTTATGTGTAAAAGCAATGATAGATCACTGTGTAGCCCTTTCAATGATGTTTTTGGTGTTAAAAAAAAACATGATGATAAAGGCAGATGATGAATTAGTCATTGGTGTGTGTCTGTGTGTGTGTGTCCTGTGTTTGCATGTTTTGAACCGGTGAGCCACCGTGTGTTTTTCAGTACTATTACTGTACCTCTCTTGCATTTGTAGCACATTCGCAAAAGCAGACAGTAAACACCCAAGCATCTGCTGCACTGGGCCTGAGGAAGTCTCTTGTTTACATCCCTTTATCACACACCCAGAGACAGACAGACAGACAGACAGAGCTAACACTCTCGACTCTGCTCCTCACTGGGCTCGTCTCCCTCTCTCTATCTGTCTCTCTCTCTCTTTCAGAGCTGGAGGGTATGGCAGTGCTCCAAGCTGTCTGACGGATATCAGTGCAGACTGGAGAAATGTGGTGAAATGTGAAATGTAGGGCAGGCTCGTTCTAAGATCGGTGCATACTAATGAATTTCAAACTGAATTTGTCTGCTGGTCTGGCAGTTGGCCCTAAAGCCCAAATATGTGTAAGGTCAGGACTCTTGACAATATAAAACCATATATGTGGATTTAGTATGTCAAAGGGGTTTGAGTTCCCCCTGGCAAACACACTATTGTAAAATGCTCTTGTAGTTTCTATGTATTTTACCCATGACTCATTGGTCATTTTCTTTCAAATATTTGCTACTGCAACAATATTATTAATACAACTGCAACAATATTATTTATTTATACCTAAAAACAACATACCGTCACATCACAGGTGGTTAATGACTATGCTAGGGTATGGCTGATGGACTGCAGATGATGAAATTCTGAGAAAGAATTCTAAGAAGTCTGTCCATGTCTCCAAAGGTGTATGTTGTGTGTGTGTGTGTGTGTGAGAGAGAGAGAGAGAGAGAGAGAGAGAGAGATGGAGAGGGAGCTGATGAGTCACAAAGCCATGAGGAGCGTGTGTGCAAGTGCAGCCTCATGACTCGCCATGAAGGACAGAATATTTATCAACTGTGTAATTCTGCACCCATTAGCGATGCCTTCAGAAATTATTCACAGCCAACGGATAATTGTCAACACTGAGAATAGAAGAATCCCTACAGCTCGTCACAAGTCATTTTCCTTCGGGCCCTGAAACTTAATTTGGATGGTAAATGCTACTTATTTAATTGCGATACCAGCTCATCTTAATTTAAATTGCATGGTTTTTTTTTTAGACAGCAAGTAGCCTGTTTGTAAAAAGCTATTCATCATGGAGCTTTATTTCAACAGTGGTAGCCGCAAAGTGTTTTTTTTCCCAGAAAGCAGATTATATTTATCTGCTCGATCAATCTACTGAACACATAAGAGCCTCACTCGGCTTCTGTTTGGTGGTGGCTCTGTGTCTGGCGTCGAGCCTCCCCAGTCTCTTTCACGCTATCCAGACTGTCATTCTGCCTAAAGGGCTTAAGGACCCTGTTACACTCTCCATGAAGTGGATACAGATTCCCAAACTCGCTTGTCATTCAGTGCAGGATTGAGGCCAAGTCTACAATTACCTCTACGCTCCATTTAACGCCACAGCGCTCACTAAACAAATAAATAAATAAATGGATAAATAAATAAATAAATAGTTTCAAACATATGTAAGGGTAAGCAAAACAGCCTTTTCCTCAGATCTGTGACACAGTGTTGTTCCTTTCTCTGAGCAGTTCCTTTTGTCTTTGTGGGAATTACGGGCCCGCTGAGGCGGCCTATATCACTTTGAACATCGACGGCGCCATCGTTAAGGAATCCTGAATATTCAGCATGCCCTCCTGGATAGAGAAGGGGAGGAGAATGTTTCTGTGAGGACGCGATCTTATTAAAATGACGGAAGCCTGCCGCCTTGACTTTATGCTAATTGGTTGTTGGTGCCTGTAGAAAAAGCACAGCGCGCTCCACATCCGCTGAATAAATCACTTTAAATCAGACGGACGCGCTTCCAGAAAAAACAGAGAAACTGGGATGTATTGCTGCAGCCTGTAGCTTTCCTAACTAATAAAGAGCACTCTTTGCATCACTAAACAGGAGCAGGACAGCCAAAAAATAAAAATAAAAATAACACACTCCCTGTTCCCTGTTGGGTGAAAGAAACGGGCTGTAAGGCCAAAGTTTCTCCCATGCTGTGAGAGGGTAGCGGGGAGTCCTTCCCTTTCTGTGAACATTTTTGATTTGGATTACTTAACAGAACTCTGAGAGAGTGGGAAATAGAGTCCATCTCCGCTGGCTGGCTGATATTATCATATGTCAGACGGCAGTGGGAGGAAATGGGTGAAGCTGAGGGAGCTCTGACATGATGGCACAAGACAGATACGGAGGCAGTCGGCCCTCGCCCTCTGGCAGACCTGTCAATCATCCAAGGAGCGTTCTGCTTTCCCCATGGGGGGGTCTATCAATCAGCACAGGAGCCTGGCAGACTGTCTCCAGTTCACACCTACTGCGTCCGCTGTCATCACAAAGGAAACACCACGCACACGGGTTGAGTGTCTGTGTGTGTGTGTGTGTGTGTGTGTGTGTGTGTGTGTCTGTGCACGCATCAGAGGGCATGTCGAAGCACAAATGCTGGCCCTCCCCAGAGCCAACAAGTCAGAGACAGAATTAAGAGCCCGGCAGCCAAGGGCTAGAACTGTCTATGCCCAGGTTATTTTTGGAGGGGTCCTTTCCGTTCAGGTGGCTACAGCACCTACGCTATAGTACTTTAGGCTCCATCTAAACCAACCTCTCAAGTAAATAAGGATGGACAATATCTAGATATATTGCTGCAAATCAATTTAACTACACTCCTAACTGCAGAATGCATTATGTAGAGGCAATAAGTGATGCCTCTAAAGCTGAACTGCACCAATGAGAAGGGAAACACACTCATTAATTTCCTTGGTAATTTAATTACAATTTACAGAGGAGGCATACAAAACTTATAAAATGGAATAATTCATCAAAGTACATCTTTTTTTCCTGCCAAAGTATTTGTAACAGAGTCAATAAAATGTTATGCAATCAAAATGCTAATGTGACACAGATCCTCAAGACGTGCAAGTCATCCAGAAAAGTACCAGAGGAAACTCAGTCTGAAGTGTCTATGAGGCTATTCCACAGAAAACTCTAGAAATCCATACTTCAGTCTCCACTACCACCCATACAGAGCAAGTCATTTAATTTACCACAAGGATCACATCTCCTGTCGACTCCCAAGAGCATCAAGCAGAACTGACATGCTTCAGATGGTTCTCAAAGGGAATGCCATACCAAGACAACCCCAGTCTGAAACACAGAGTAGGCTGAATGTAAGACAACTGATGGAGCATGGCCAGAATTTAAACGTTGCCTCAAGAGTGCTGCAGACTGAGGAGCAATCATCCTCTTCTGTCCAGCGAGGAGATTAAATCATCACCCCAATCAATCATTCATGAACACACTTTAGAGAAGACAGGCTGCTCCAAGCAATCCCAGCTCACCGACCACTCTCTCTGTGTATGCATGCACCTAGGGCCATGAATGTGTTGACTGAGGTAGAGTGGAGCTCATCCCCATTGGGACTGCAGTGTGGCAGTCCATCCACTAGGGGGCGGTGGTAGTAATGAGGGAGGCAGGTCCAGGATGGTGAGGAAGTGTGGAGGGAGGTCCAGACCCAGAGGCTTCTCATCTTCCTCCTCACTCAGCACACTAAGAAAAGATCCCCCAAGGTGACAGGTGAACAAATAACAAATAACAAATAACAAATAAACAAGTAAATAAACAAATCCCTAAAACAGAAACTGCAACCCTATTGCACCATAACTGGCTAAATTCCTATGTCCCCCCTCTAAGCCCTAATCCGTGAACCTTTACAGACTTAACTGGCATTAAGGTGATAGTTCACACAAACATGACAACAGGTTGTTTAACCCATGACAGCGAGTCGAGAGGTTAACGATGTTGATCAACCCTTGTCTAGTTGAAATGTGTTTTCTGTTTACTGCTAAAACTGCATACCATGGATATGAACCGCACCAAGCTACAGTTAGCTACAGTGGTTCCGCTGAAGTAAGTAAATATCCATAAGCAATTTAAAGAAGTTATGCACATTATGAATGCAATGTGTAACTATCGACTTGTATGGACTTTGCCACAAACATGGACAGAATGGAAGATGGAAGATGAGTCTTGCAAAATCGTCTCAGTACAGTTACAAATTTCTCTGTACTCCATTTTAGGTCTAGGGTCTTCATTGACACCACTACCAAAGTTTGGTGCTATTCTGGGCTTTATTAATGGTTAAAAGATGCCGTTTTGGTTGTGTTGAGAGCGTGGTGCTGTTCATCTCCATTGTTTGCAGTTCAGTGGTAAACAGAAAACACGTTCAAAATAGAACGAAAGCTTGGTCAACGTTGTCAATCTCTCAAGGGGGTATTCGACTCGTCATCATGGTGTAAATAACCTGGTGTCAGGTTTGTGCAAACTATCACTTTTTTCCACTACATAATTGCCTGATGCTTGCCAATTAAGTCTTTGTAGGTCCAGGGAGACATTGGAATCTAGTCAAATTACCTTATGGCCCTGGATTAAGTGTGATGATGCATTCAACTATACAACCAAGCTGAATTACGTCTAATGAGTTCTCCATATGGGTCCTACACAAGACAGTGTTGCATGTAATACTGTTTCTCTCTGATCTAGCTTTCTGATGCCGGAAACAAACCCCATTGTTTTGTGATTGACAGGTTTTGATCCCACTGACATATTCCAAGCTATTTTATTTCATTTGCCTCTGGACATGTCAGGGCATGTCAAAATATTACCTCCATGGCCTCACTGTGAAGCCCACATTTATCATATGAAAGCCAGGCTTTCTGCTCCTGACGGCAGAGTTTAGGCAACTGCATAATTATGTGCAACAATGCATGAAGGAGCCAGAGGACATATTAATATTAAAGGACGGATATTAATGTTGCTGCACATGCTGATTATAAGTGACTGGAAATGTTTTCAGTGAAACACCCTAATCTGATCACATACCATGGGACCAAAAGTGATTTCGCACAAGACTGCTTGGTGAAGACAGTGAAAGGCCCCAACAGTATAAACCAAAACAAGTCAAGTCAAAACGTAAAGAGATTACGTATAATCACGTCAAATACTGAATTGCTTTGAAAATGAAACTGTATGTTAAGGAAACTAATACAGGATTTAATGCCATATTCATAAACCCATCAACCTAATCTTGATGGAAACCTTCCAAACACTACTAATGAAAAGCTCTCATGTTGAGAGCGAGGAGCTCTTTAAGTGAACCATAACTGCCAGCATGTAACACCAACCTTCCACTGCCCTGGGCAGCCCTCCTCTTCTCCCTCCTCACCAGCCACTCATCCACCACGGGCTCAGACAAAGCACCACTCTGCCCAGACACAGTCTTGGGACCCCTGCCATCTGAACCTGAGCCAAAGCAACAAGATCTGGGGTCAAGAGATCTCAGGACATCTATTATTAAGGAACGGTACAGAGATGACTGATACTGACTGATGACTGATCAAAGTGAGCACTCAACTGAGCGCAGTCTGAGGAACTGTGTTTATGCATCAGAGATATCTGTATTCTGTTTTATTCCTTCATTCATTCATTCATTCAGCAAACTTGATTGTTAATCTTGATCCGTTTACCCAGGTAATGTGTGCTGGCACCGGCTCATGTTGTAAGGTCTATCATGATGAGACAGCTACCACTTGAGGGCAGTATTGAAAACAAACAAACAAAAAAATATGTACCTGCTGCCAACCTCTTCAAATGCTCGATCTCCCTCTCAGTCATGTGAGAAAAACGACAGTTAGTGCCAAACACGCACTGGCCTGAAACAAAGCAAAAGACTACAAATGTCAGTAAACTGAAGGCAACAATAACATTCTAGAATCATCCAAATGTATTGTAAATTCTATGTATGCCATGCTGTGTGAAAGAAATGAACATAAAAGAGGTGCAGTGTGTGATGCAAAGGTTAGTGGCAAAGTAGTAGGTCAAGCTACATCAAAGAGGGTTGAAGAGGAGCAGTATTTAAAGATCTTTGGTAACATTAGGAGTCTATGATTAAAGTGTCTGTTTGGCTGGACTAATGATTTCAAAGTTAAAAGGATTCCCGGCAAGTAAGACATGTCAGTCTTATTTTATTGATGTTAACGTCAGCCATGCAAATGCAGTTAAAAAACACTCTAAATGTTTTCGGTATTAAAAGTTTTAGAAAATCCTTTCACTCATAAATTGCGACTGTTTTTTTACATCTCATGCCTTCTGGGTAAAAACTGACATCACAAGGTTGCGCTGGTCTGCGTCTATTGCTCCACTCTTTTTCACTCACTTCTCTGAACATTTTCACATAAAGTTCACAATTTTGCAAGCTCTACAAATTAAGGCATTTTCTTTAATAAAAACAAAAGCATTTTCACATTAAAGCAGTTTCACATTAAACATAGCAGACGGCAACATCAATCTTACAAGGCCAATATACCTTACCAGTCGGGAATCCTTTAAACACAAAGCCTACACTCATTGTGATCGATGCTTAATTAAAAATGTTTCACAGTCAAACAAAGCCAGGCTCTCTTTACAAATTAAGTGAGTCTGGCTACAATTTAGCACTGATAATTGTTAAATTAGTACTATTTTTTTAATCTTCCTGATATTGATCCTGTCCTATTAGTGAGGAAAATAGAATGTCTGTGGACTGCAGAAGCACATATCATACAACCCACACACATCAACAACAATCACTTCGCACAAATAGTATCAACATAGAAATGCTTTAGTGTTGTGTCTCCTCCAAGTACATAATGTAATGGAGTCACACTGGGGTCTCACAGGCTCCCAGGACAGCGTCAATGCATCTTGTCACTGTTTCTTTCAGTCAGAGCCAACGGATCCCTTCATATCACTGTCAGGGTTAAACATTGAGGTCTGCTCTTGGTAGACACCACAGACACAGACACTTCTCAAGAGTTTGATAAGGACCATTCATCTGCCCTAATTACTTTTTCCACATTTCTGTTGATCAGCCACTATGTATTTTGCACCACTGAACACTCAAATGTACATTCCTGTGGGTGTGATGACACAGGTTCCAAAGTTTTTATGCATAGGAGAGTATGATTAATTGATGGGATGTTCAGCTGTGTACACATAGATGTAAAGGGTGAACACTTTTTCAAGATCAGTGTTGTAACTCCCTCACCTGTCTGAAGGAATTTCCTACATGGTTTCTTTGTTTGTTCATCTGTGAGAATGGCTGCAGCGTCTGTGGACAGAAAAAAAGTAACTCGCATCAAGCAGCACAACTACGTCAATGTTCAAGTCTAGTTTGACATAGGCCCACGTGCATGTGCAAATTATAGGCAACCAGAAAGAGTCAGGGATGAACAGGGGAATAACGGCGCAGTGCTTACCTCGGAAATTGTCAAACCATGCTTTCTTTGCCCTATGATGTTGAACGCCATTTAAATGTTTTTTCCTGTTATGCATGTTGTCCTGAAAACTTCGGTCACAGTAATCGCAGTAGTACCGCTTCCCCATGATCACGCGTTATCAGTTTAATCACTTACGCTAATGAAATAAAGTAGTAAGGTTAGGTCAAACGCTCGTGAGGAAAAGTCCTCTGGTGAATGGGCAAATTAGTGAAACAACAGTGTTATCAAATGTTGACCACGAAGGCGTCGGCGTTGTTACAAAAATCATCTTCCGACACCAGCCCCCCCTACTTCTAGGCTATTATTGTTATCATGTCAAAGTAAAAGTCCCAACAATCACAACAGCTCAGTAATATACATTTTGTTTCACGTAAATCCATACTTTGACACGAGATATCTCTGTTTTAAACAATACATGATACTACAACTTACCTTGTCAGTTAACTATTACGATTTTTATACAGTTCTATTCACATGGCAGACGATGGATAATGAAACTGCAGTGAATTCACAGTAGTATTACATTGGTTAAATGTACAACAGTTTTACAAAGTTTTATTAAGGGCATAAAAATACTCATCAAACTGCTCACTCATGCTTAAAACACTCATCAAACTGCTGAATATTATTCATTCATTCATTATTCTTTTTTTATCGAAAACATAGAATTAGCGCTTTTATTTTGAAAGTGAATGAGGTTTGACTTCCCATTTTACCACTAATCGGAGCTGACTTCACTAACGTTATTCCTTCTACCATCATGGCGCTAGCAAAGAGTGTCTACAACTTGCTCTTCAGGAGGACGTCAACCTTCGCCATAACCATTATGGTTGGAGCTGTCGTCTTTGAGCGAATGTTTGACCAAGGTGGAGACGCGTTATTCGAACAGTTAAATCGCGGGGTGAGTATTGATTACATCAAAATAGGATGACCCGGTTTTCGGACTGACCTTCCGTTGGAGAGGACGTCTGACGTTAGCTTATGAGCCTAGCATTAGCTACTTAGCATTTCTGAATATCCTGTGACAGTTATATCAGATAGGCTACAATAGCATAGACCAGCTAGCTAGAGCTAGCAAACGCTTTGTAGCCAGCCTCTCGGAAGATAACGTTAACTCTATTTCGCCACCAATGGTAAAGTGTTTAATTCAAGTTTGTGATGTATGGTGTTGTTTATCAATATCGTTGACAGAAACTGTGGAAACACATCAAACACAACTACGAGGAGAGAGATGAATAACTCCAGAAACATCGTACAGCAGGTCTGAGGCCGGCTGTGTTCCCATTCCCAGGGTTGACCCTGACACCACCATCACCATGGACTGTGTCCTCGTTTGCCACAACCATCGTCATCTGGCACGAAGCCCCAGTGTGTGGGAATATAACGTTTATGTGAAAGACTTTGAAGGACACAAACGTGGTGTATTGCTGGTGTCGCCGTCTCCTCTGTCTTCGCCATGTTATGCAGCCTCCCATGTCTTCGTTATGTCTACTACTTTGTGAGGAAATGGCTAATTTTATGTTAAATAAATCTATCTATACTTAGAAACGTCTTTTGCTTCAGTGACATTGTGGGTGGGTTAGGTGATAGTATGTAATTAGACATAAACTGTAAAAAGTGTTTTGCCTCGAGAAGAATGAGCTGGCAGCTGTGTCAGTCTTGTGACTTGTCATTAATAGGCTAGCTATGAACTCTTCTGAATGTGCCGCCACCTGACTGCAGGGGTTCATTGAAGAGTTCAGGTGAGCTCTCCAGCTGAATCACAGTCCTGCTCATATGGAGTGGCAAAACATGCCATTTCCTGTCACTAACTTTCCTTGTGTCAAGACTTTTCACTTTTGCCAAGGTCAGGTATTGGAAAATGTGTTTTCTACCTATTTAAACTAGCCTTTGCACTGTATAATACTGTGTTATGTTAAGGCAAATTAGTTGTAGATCTGACAGGCATTTTTAGTGTCCATACCTGAACCTTAATTTAAGGTAAGGACTCCCTCTATTTTAAGTGTTTTGCAAAAAATCCATACTGAAATTCAAAGTAACACAGACATGTTTGGTAATCTCAAAGTGGCCTTACACTTTTTAGGCTGCTTCAAATACACTAAGTGTTATGTGATGGACACAGTGTTTTTTTTTGCAGCCAACTCATTTACCTGCAAACTAACGGCACATCAACTCAAGTGGTATGATACTTGCTGGTCTCTCACTCTGATGTCGGGGGGTGTTCCACACAAAGCCTGGATAACTAAATCAGCATCACTTGGCACATACACTGCAAGCTTTGGATACAAGGTACTCAGGGCTGGCTCTACTCTTTGCTGCCTTCAGCCAGATTTGAGGTTTGCCCCCCTCAGTTCTAAAAACATAAGTGAAAAACTGAAGAAAAGAGTAGAGAAATGCATTGCGATGACCCCTGAGATTTGGCGCCCTAGGCAATTGGCCTTGGTCGCCTAGGCCAGGGACTGGACCTGCTCTGACTACCTAAATTTTGTAAGAAGAGTTGGCCATGTTCAGTCAATGGTGAAATAAACTGATTAGCCAATCAAGAGATATATTTATATTTAGACATCCTATGATCAAACCTAGGCCTATCTGAAATTTCAAGTGAGCAGATTACAGATTTTTGCATTTCATCCTTTTTCTTTATTTTGTCAGCCTATGATTAAATGCTGAGATAATGTGTATAGCCTGGTATAATGAAGTCTGGTGAACCAGCTGCAGTTCAGAGACAATATGAAATGTGCATCACTTGACAACAGATGTTCACATTTATTATGCAAGACTTGTAATTTAAAATGATAATCTAAGTAAATCTAGTCCCAGACAAAAATCTTTTTGACAGTGGAAAGCCTCTGGCCTTTGCATTGTTATCAATAGAATTATAATCATGATTTGATATGAAATAACCATTACAACAGTTGGTGTACTGTCATAAAATCACTTACTACACAATTGACTCTTTGACACAAGTAAAAATGCCATTAAATTTTAATGTTCAGTGAGGCCCATATCACTTTCTGCATAAATTGGCCACAGGGTGTCACTGAAGTATTTTTTTTTTTTTGCTCAAATTAGCCACAAGGTGTCACTAAAGTACTTTTTTGCCTAAATTATCCACTAGGTGTCACCAAAGAGGCGTCGCTGGAGTCACTTAAGCACTCTATTGTGCCCAATGCTCAAACTAGATTCTCAGTGAAGCATAAAGATGCATGTTTTTGTGATCGTGTTTTGGACCATTAAGAGTCAACAAGTTGCATTGCACCGGTTCAAGATAAATAAACTCCACAACGTGTAATTTACTATACCTGTCTAGATGTGGTTTAAAGGAGAATAGTCTATGATTGTAAGGTCGCCTTTCAGTCACATATTCTCCTTTTAAACCACATTTTTCTAGACATTTAACACTCCTATGTGATACATAAGGGATATCTGTAATATGTGCAGGCCTACTGTTAGCCAGGCTAGCGCCACCTAGTGTTCAATTTGATACTGTATCAGGCTAGCCATTTCATTTAGGCATTTAGCAGACACTTTTATCCAAAGCGACTTACAAAAGAGAATGCAACACAGAGAACACAGAGAAAACTGTTCAGTGTAAATATGTGAGTATCATTTTATCATTCTGTCAGACCTGCTTGATCCTGTCTGCTTTTTAAATAAGTCTGGTTGCATTATGGAACCGCATGCTCCAAATTCTCATCAGACAGCATACTGCTTGACTCAATGAGTACAGTGAGGATGCTAATGAGATAGAGAAGATAAGACATTTGAGATGCATGTTTCCAAAAACATTGATGAAGAGGGCTAAAACAACACTATGCCATGACAAATGATCTGTATGTCTGTTCAGTTGATGATAAACAACAACCTAAAGGTTTCCTGTACTCGTAACTCTGAACCAGATTTTAAACTCCTAAAACAGGTTGGACAAAACACCCATGACTATTTTTTAGTTCTCCTGTCCCTAATGGCAGATGAGCGGTTGCTTATCCAGCCCTCCCTCTATACCTTGAGGTGCTTTTAAAAACCTTAAAAGACCTGCAAAGGACAAACTGTTCAGTGCAAATATGTGTGCAGCCTCTGGGGATTTTGTGTTGTCTGATAATGTCAAGGTGATTTTGGAGAAACATGGGCCCCTCTTGCGCTTCTAACTCCTAGGGTTCTCTGTGTCTTTGTGTCTTTCGCTGAGACTTTGAAAGATATTGTTTCAGTATCACAGCTGTCAAGAGAGAACTTCTGTGGATCTTTTGTTTTTTCAGACACAGCATGTCTCTGAATGTGCGTAACACTTATCTGAATGGTGACCGAAAGTATAGCATGTGAATCAAAGCAAAGTGCAGAAACATGCCGTCTTAAAGTTGCATATCTGTTGTATATGGCACTTTGCACTTTACATTTCTTCACTGTCAGATAATCACATGAACAGACATGTTAGGACAAGAGACAGTTGCAGGAGTGAGTGTGCAATATGAAATGCTATAAAGTAGTTGTTCAGCATATGCACTTTTTTCTCTGTCAATTACCAGTTATCGTGTTGACAAGAGGACTTATGCAACTTGCTACTCATTTTAGCATTTTCTCTTTCCTGATGGCACAAACCAGTTCTCATTATATTGATTAATAAAAACCCTGAAAATCCATCCCTAAAAGCATATCTTGATTAGCAGGATTTTAACAAAGTAAGCGCGAGAAACACAGGGCTTTTTGATTGTTCATCGATCTCTGTGTCAAGTTTCTCTTTATGTTTTCCATGTATATCTTACCAGAACTACCTGTCCTTTAATACACAGAGCACCTGCAGTCTGACTGTTAGCATGTGTTAGCAGTACCAAGGCCATCACTTCCATTCTCAGCAAACAGAGGCAGCCCTGATAAAATGGCCGTGCCTGTGGATGTGGACAGTCTCATTTACATGGCCATACCAACCATGAAGAGTAATGTTAAACAAACAATGCTGAAAGCAAAGTATTGTGTTTTAACAAAATAGGCCTACATCTCCTTTGCATACCCAGACTAGCCACGAAGAGCACAATCAGGGTAAAGCAAAGTACTGTGTTTAACCATTAGGTAGTAGTCTACGACACAATTTCCATTTCAATAGCATAGCACTGAGATAGTGTGTTGGTGTAATAGGTCTGTTATTGCCCAGTTTCAAGCAAGTGCTTTGGATATTCTAGCAAATACATTACCTTTGTAGTTTCAGTGAAAAATGAGCACAGGAGGTCACAAACTAGGGGTCCCTGTGGATCCTTAAAAGTCTTGAAACATCTAACATTTATTTTCTGACATTTAAGGCATACAATTGTCTTAAAATTTCTAAAATGGTGGGATGTTGGACATGAAATTTCATCTCGAGCATACCAAAAATTTTGTGTAGTTTATTGATTTATTGCTCCTGTCAATTCCCCAACAATGACCAGTCCTCAGTTATCAGTGAATAATTAGGATATGCTAAAGTAAGAAGTGCATTAGGATTTACATACGGTATATACTGACACTGCTTATGGGTTGGTAATGGTATTGCTTTCCATTTGGAGATATTAAAAAGGTCTTTAGAGTCATTACATTTATATTTTGAAAAGGTACAGATACCCTTAGTCTTGAAAACATAAGGCGCCGTAGTAAATAAAAACAAAACTTTTCACTCATGAAATTATTGTTGTTGTTGTTGTTACTATTCAAGATAGTAGTTGTAGCCTAGTATATTGTTTTCTTTGCTGTTTAATGATAGTAGTAGGCTGTTGTTTAGGCTACAAAAACAAAAAATCCAAACTAATTACTGAATTATTATGTTTGGGCAACTATTGGAATTTTCGAGAATGCCTCCGCATCATCTGGCTAAAGGTTATGTCCAATAGACAACACCTACACTTAATGACCCCAAAGACGGAGGATGTGTGAGATGGGGTTGTATGAGTGTGTGTGTGTAGGTTCCGACATAGAGCTCTTGTTTTTGTGAAATGATGGCGTAACATACATGTACCTAAGGCATGATCACAGGACTTTGAAGATCAAATCTATGTAGGCTATTGGTCCTGGTTGACTTACGGTTCATCTGGCAATATCCCGTTGGTCATTGTCTGACCAGTAGGCTATGGGCGTTTCAAGGAATCAAGATGACATCTGAAGCTGTTGAGTCGGTACATGTGGCTATATTTACATAGTAGGCTACATGTGGATAAAGCCAGCACCAAAGAGAGTAGAATACGTCAGATGACGTGAACCAATCCTTGTCCAGCAGGATGCCATACATTTGCATCTTCAATTCCAAGTGCGCTGTCGCGTTAAATGCTGCGTCCATAAATTCTAGTCTTTAGTGGGATGGTCAAGAGTCGGAACGCGTGGTCAACCGTGTACTTTTAAACAGAATATTCATACTTAGAACGAAAATCATGTCTTACGCTAAGATTGCCCCAGCTCTTGCTAGAGCCAGTTCCGATAAATTAGTGCGAATGAGGTTTTCTCAAGAAAGGCTCCGATCAACGGTAGCATCAACTCAGCGCCAAGAGCTGAAAACGGATGATTCCGTTCCGGATGAAGCATGCACTGTGGTCGAGAGGCCAGTCGATGTAGACCTCATCAGTCAAACTAAAAATGTAGACACACATAAGACAAACATATCGATTGACTTTGAAAATACTCAAGAAGCCTACAAGAGTAAAAGCACTCTGGAGCTCATGAGAAGTTTGCTAGTTTTTAAGCTATGTACGTTCGACTTCCTGGTAGACAAGAATAAGGAGGTAAGTCAAATTATGATTCAGTGATAAAGTTTTGTATACTTTATTTATGATAAAGTATAGTAAAATGCATGCTATATGTGGGGCTCAATAGATTAAGCAGCAGATTTTTTTCCTGACAGATTGGTAAAGTGGGCATATTATTGGACATGCTTAAAATGGCAGCTAATTATCTACAAGTTGTTGTCCCATGTTGAGAACTGCTAGTGTTCATTTTCTCATTAGTATTTGGCATGCATGAACCATGCGTATAGTTATTATCATGCATATACTATCTAAATCTTTTGTGTTGCAAGTAAGTAGTTTGATGTGTTGTGATGAAGCTAACACCGGCGCTGTTTTAGCTCATGGACCTCAGCAAGAAGGTTCTGGGCCAGAGACTGTTTGAGAAGATAATGAAGATGACCTTCTACGGCCAGTTTGTGGCGGGAGAAGATCACCATGCCATCAAACCTCTGATCAGCAAGAACCAGGCTTTCGGTGTGGGCTCAGTGCTAGACTACAGCGTGGAGGAGGACCTCACACAGGAAGAGGCAGAGAAGAAGGAAATGGAGTAAGTTGACGCCATGTATAGCATGTAAACCTATGGGTTAATTTAATGCCATTATGTATAGATGGCATTATGTATAGTGTAGAGGTCCAAGAAAATGAAACTCTGCTCCTTAATCGAGCTTTTACCAGGGGAAAAAATATTCACTGATTAAAGATTACTGGTTAGATCTAAGATGTTTTGATGTAGCTTTTAATGCAGAAATTACACAAGCACACAAAAACCCAATGGCTGCCTTATGATGGTACATCTCATGGAGTGCCAAAAAAAGAAAAAATCCTCAAAAAGTGTGATCATGTTTTTGGACTCAGTAATCGAAAGGAATGTCTGGGTCTTATCAGCTGAGAGAATGTTGCAAACAGCTGTCATGTGCACATAACTGAACACAGAAGCAATGCCTTTGCATTGTAGCCATTCAGGTTTTGTAAGTGCCACACCCATTTGGGTGTTATTTGAGGGCCTTTAGTTGATTGAACAGTGGCAGAGTGATCCCATATGATCCGGACCTACACTGTAGACAGATCCAAGCAGAAATGCAAAAATTGATTACAACAGACTGCATAAAGATACACATCAAAGGTGTTTCTTAGATGTTGTACGACTATACTAAGAGTATATAGGTTTAGTGCATATATTGATATGATAATCCTTATTTATACTCATCCTCTTGTGTGTGTGTGCGTGTACGTGTACCAAGTTCAGGTCTAGAGAGATGCCAGACCATATGTGGTAATCTAACCTTGGGTGCTGTGGATGTCATGTGTCCATAACACCTGGCAAGCACACAGTTGTGTTCTTTTTAAACTAAAGTGAATGAATGAAGTGAATGAGTGAAGAGCTAACAAGGGAGTTGCAGTGTCAGCTTTAGTATAGTTCAGATCAAGAGTGTTAAACAATCTGTTATTTAGGTCATGTTGTCATGGTAGTTGGAAATACCTCCAGGGCCCCATTATGTAAAATGCTTACAAAACTGTTTGTTAACGGACATGATTTAAACCAGGTTTTTAAACCCCTGAATGTGTATTTGAGGGCTTCTCTCTTCCCTCTTCCAAACACATAGTAAGGCTCCTCTCCAGGCGTAATCTAGCAACACTCCCTGTCTGCCTTCCAAACCTCTTGTTAGTCTTCCTTGGCATGTCAGGCACATGATAAACCATGCTGTATTTTTAGTCCCAGTCTCCTGATTGGTCAGATCGGGCCAAGGCCTCTTTTGTTCTGATTGGTGGACAGAGAAGTGCCCCCCAGTCTTGGCCAGCCTCTTTGAATGGGCACTCACATGAGGAGGAGGGACAGAGCCAGCTTTGTTGGGTAACATTGTGCGCGCTTGCTACGTGTGTGTTGCGTAAGATGTTTGGGGAAAAGGGACATTGCTATGTTTGTTTTGGGATTGAATTGCCTGCTCCACACTCTTTCAAGCTGAAGTAACTGCGTCACTGCACCCTGACCTTAACGGTCCTACTCAAAGCTACATGCTGGGTGATCTTAGCAGAGTTCACTGCGAACATCCTTCTCATTGTGGCATTTGTCATTGTAGTGTGACAGACTTTTTCTTTTCAAGGTTAATGAACTATAAGCTGTTATTTCTGCTAACAGCTGTTTATCCTCACATGTGTTTTGTCCTTGCATTTAAACATTAAAGGGACATTGCATAGTCTGCAAAGTTCTCTGTAATTGTGATGAAAATATTCAGATGGATTTTTATTTTCAAATTAGCATTGACTTGCCTAGAAGTTAAAGATATGTTCATTTGATGATCATCCTTGATATATGCTGATATATGTTGGCATTCCATGCCCTGGCTTAAGCCATGCAGTGTTGGAGCAGAAGACTTAAGTGTTAATGTGTTAATGTAATATGAGGATAGACAGGAATTTGAATATATGATGCCATTTCATTTAATTCACAACAGGGATGTGTGACTTACTTGCATAACAGTAGTGTTAGATGTGTTTATAACAGGCTTACGACTATAGTTATGTTATGCTAGAACATGTTGTCTGAGTTATGAGGCTCATACCTACACTATCCTGGGGTACCATTACCAAGAAACAGTTGTGTAAGAACCCAGACCAACTGTTGCATAAGAAACAAACTCAAGACAAATGTTGCAAAGTGAGGACTTGTATCATCTCAGGCATACTAGATTATCACAGTGTAAGAAAACTCAAGACAAATGTTGCAAAGTGGGGACTCGTATAATCTCAGACATGCTAGATTATTACAATGTGTTGGATCATGTAATTACCTCTTTACAGTGAGCAGTATATAAGCAAATGAGCAGTATAGAAGCAAAAGTATGTAAGCAAGTGGGCAGTATGTAAGCAAGTGACCAGTATAGAAGCAAAAGTATGTAAGCAAGAGAGCAGTATGGAAGCACGTGAGCAGTATAGAAGCCAAAGCTTAGAAATGTTATTATTAGTAGTGATGAGCAAAGCATACTCTATGATATGACTGCTGTGCTGTCAGATGCACTCCTCTAGGAGCATCCCGGTCCATGCTCAGGTTTCTGTGCGTTCTGATTCCCTGAGGTGTTGCAGTATTTATTATATAGTATTTAATAAGTCGATTTCATCGAGCACCCTGTACCTATATACTCTACACTGTATGTCAGTTCCAAATAAGGAGTTCACAGCACTGTGCAAAACAAAATGACCAATACAAAAAATAGATGAATGAAGGAGTAAAAATGAATAAAGATGAATACGAATGTGGTTGCACACATCACATATATGAAATTGGAAATGGATATTAACTTTATTTAAGCATTTGAATAAATATTAATGATATTTTACATTTAAATGTAGCCTAGCTTATCATAGCTCCAGAGAACCAAGATAGCAAATCTGTGAACCTATTTGCACAATCATCACAGCCATCACACCCCATTACCTTAAATTTAGCATGCAGCGTATGACGACAGCTCTTGATCTTTCTTGTGCTAACCATGAGACATGTGCAAACCACACGTGAATCTGAGAAGGCCACCACAGCCAGTTCTGACCAGACGAACTGCGTGCACATATTGAGTTTGTACATACTTGCCAAACATCTCGGGTGACTCTATGATTAATGTGACAGACAGGTCAGGATTGGCTCACCTTGACTACTTTTTAAAGCAGGTCATCACATTGCGACACTGTCACAGTTATGGTAATTAAACAAGCAATAAGCTCTTTTTATGTTTAGAAGTATGTAGAATATGCTGTAGAACTTAATTACATGTTATTTTATAATCTACTTTATAATAATATTATAAAACAAAACAACATATAATTCTTAATATTCTTATAATATACTCTAGAATTATTGTCATATACTGTATTCAGTCACTTAGGTCCTGATGTTAAAATAATGTTTTTATTTCTACATTATTCTATGATCTGAAATAAGAATCTAAAAATATGGTTGTTTATTTGTTGTTTTTTTACCATTTCAGTTCCTGTGTGTCTGCTGCAGAGAAAGAGAGTCCAGGTATGTCCTCTTCTAGAAAATTCACCTTAATACCAGTAGTACCGCAGTACACTTGTGATCTGAAATTCTAAAAACAAAGACCCAATTCTTTTTGATGGGTAATCCTCCAATGATTTCCTTTGTAGCACCAGCAGCCCCCTTGAGTGCAGTGACCCTGGACGATGACTATTGTAATTTTGATGAATCAGAGTTGATTTTTGGTTTTCTTTTGGTGAAGGGCAAAGTTTATGTGTGAACACATTGTGGTTCTCAATCCAGGATGGCTTTTACCGGTGTATAATGGAGCTGTAAGCAAACTGCTTACTCATGAGAGTAAGCCATCCAGAGATTGAAATAGATGCGTTTGGGTGTCGGCACTGCGGTGGGGGCGTGTTTGGCAGTGGAGGATGGGGAGTGAGAGGCTGTTGGATCTGGTTAGATCTGGACTGCTTTTTGTACCATGGTGTGAGGGCTCAACATTACCCTTCCTCCTTCCATGGCTTTGATTCCATTGACTGTTGAATTCTTCTCCTAAGTTAACCTCGTTTTCAACCTGAACTTTCACTCACCCCTTCACAGAGTTATATTCATTATGTGACAGTGAGCTTCTAGAAGCTTCTGAGCTTCTACTTTCTCCATAGCATCTGGTAGTCTGTGTTCTTTTGAATGCAAGGAAGGATCTATGGAAGGAAATAAAATGCAATACAATATATTAATCCATTTCCCATTTAAACTGTTAAAGGAAAAGGACTGTTAAAGTGAATGATATGTTTATAATGATATACCACATTCATTCAGCACATGAACCTTCCAGCATTTATGTTTACAAGTAAGACAGGAGCAACATTTGTCTGTGTCATGTTTGGATATGAAGTTTATGTTTTCACATCAGTTATTGTGTTTGAAGTCATTCTTGTCATGATGCTGATTATAATGAAGTGGTGTATTTCCAGGCAAGGACCACAGGGAAAAGAAATACAAAGCTCATCGCCAGTTTGGTGACCGTCGTGGAGGGGTGATCAGCGCTCGCACGTACTTCTACGCCGACGAGACCAAGTGTGACCAGCACATGGAAACCTTCCTGAAATGCATCAGAGCCTCTGGTGGGTCTCTCTGGTCCTCAGCTGTTTATAAAAATCACATCCCAAGTCTGACGGAAGGTTGCATTCTGTGAGGGGAAACAATGTAGTGCCTAATTTAATTTTCAGATAGTTGAATTTCGAAGTACTTTATGCAGAAAGCAGATGTTTTCATTCCAAACAACATACAAAATGTGGTTAACTTTCCAGCTACAAGCACATGATCAACAGAGGTTTCTATCTCTTCTTTAGAGGTTAACAATTGTTTAAAGAGTTGAGATGGTAGCGATGAGGTGATCATTTGCATTGGAACAATCAGACAGTGTCCTCAGTGGACTTTGTCTCTTAAGCACACATGCATTTGTTACTGTTTAGCTGAATTCTTGTCTCTGCACATAGGGGGCGCTGCAGTGGACGGGTTCTCCGCAATAAAGATGACCGCCCTTGGCCGGCCCCAGTTCCTGGTGGGTGTTCCGCCATCTTGTACTCACTCAGAGTGGATAGCTGTTCCATTAAGAACTTCTCCAGACGTTTTTTTCAGTTAACAATTAATATGCTACCGTGCCACTGTGCTAACTGTATTTGCAACTTCTCATGCCACTTGCATTCCTGACACAATGGCAGGTGTGGTTTTCTGTGACACTTTGATTTATCAGCATTGTGTTCTGTTGGTTCTCTTGCCCACCCCAACAGCTCCAGTTCTCAGAGGTGCTGGTGAAATGGCGCCGGTTCTTCAACTTCCTGGCTGCGCAGCAGGGGAAGGCAGACATGGACGCTCTGGAGCAGAAACTTGAGCTTGAGCAACTGCAGGTATGCTGACCAGCCTGAGGGGTTCTGTCTGCACAGTGGGGCCCCGTTGTTTTGTAACCTAGCTTGCACGAAAGGGCTAATATGGCTTCATGTTTTGAGAACAAGACACCATGCTGTGAAGTCTAACCAAATATTGTGCTTACTGGGTGTCAGATCTTACAGAAAGTATAAACAATTACTCTCAGTACATTGTACAAGACAAGATGTCCTTTGAACAACTAAGCTCAAAATATTTTTTTGATACATGGTTTTTGTAATCAAAGAGTGGTTACGTACAAATATGTGGTATATTATCAGCTGCCGGTTCTTTCATGGGATTTGCATGTGACACATCACATCAATTATGTTTTCTCATTTCTTACCCTGCCCTACAGGACAGTTTGACTGAACTTGGTGTTGGAACAAAGTCAGACATTGAGTCATGGCTTACTGGAGAAAAGCTTGGATCATCAGGGTATTTATTATTCTTGGGCTTAATGAAAATTTGTACAATTCAAAAATCAGCATTTTTTCAATTACTATATTGAGACATTTGAAATATTTTTGTTCAGTTATTAAGTTCATTTCTTATCTTATTAAGTTATTATAAATCTACACGTTAGGATGTGTAAATGGGGAGGGGGCCATGTTCATGTTATTGTCTCTTTCTCTTCCTAAAGAACCATTGACCTCCTCGATTGGAACAGTCTAATTAATGACAGAACCAAGATTTCAAATCTGTTAGTGATTCCAAATCTTGAGGTAAGTAAAAAAAAAAAATACTATCCACACCATATTAAACATGATTGATCAGAAAACCTATTTATATACAGAACCACAATAACATAACTTAGTTGTTACTTTTGTCGTATAAACCTGAACGATGGTCTTTGTTTTCAGACTGGCCATCTGGAGCCTCTCCTGGGCAAGTTCACCGAGGAGGAGGAGAAACAGATGAAGAGGATGCTGCAGAGGATGGATGTGCTGGCCAAGGTAACACTAGACCACTAAACCAGTCAGCTACCTTTGATCTGGATACCTAGCTGTCATTTCCCACTTCTCTCAGGTGGGATCATTGAATGTAGATAAATGTCAGTGTTACTTGTGTCTTGATTTCAGTCTTGAGTGTTAACACCACCCGTTGTCTGGGGTAAAAGCCTGCTGTTTGAACTGAAGTGCAAATAGGTCTGGTGGCCATATTGAACTGCAGAGCGAAATCAAATCATTCACAGATCAGGATGGGGTTTCCCCAGGCTACATGCCCTCCCTAACCATAAGCCATGAACACTTTCCTGGTATGAATCAACCAATCATAAAGTCAATTTATGCCAGTATTTGAGGATTCAGGGTGTAGGGCTTAGGGGGAACATTGGAACCAAAGATTCTAGAGAGCTCTCCTTCTCGCCACTCTCTTGTTAAGGTTAAAAAATACTCACACGCTTCAGACTTTAGCTGACATGCTAGGTTCACATCATGTTGGTTTTTATCAAACACAAACAGAACTGAATAAGCATTGTGTGTGTGTGTGTTAATGGAACAAGCTGAATACAGTCAAATATTATCAGCAAAGAGGCTGAATGTCACTAGTGACGCATTTACTGTGATTCAGTGAGTTTGTTAGGCTTTTAGCGCCAAAGCAAGGCTTTTTAGCTGAGCAGTACATGGCAACGTCAAACAGCGTTGTGGTGCTTTGCACAAGGAGTGCCTTTCTGAAAAGATTGCCCTGTGATCTGGAAAGGAGGCACAGTTACAAAATGTTCTACCCTTCAATCCTTCCAGCCATTAGGCCCACAAACATTACATTGTCTGCTAGTTAGGAACATTGTGGTCCTGGAATTAAGGGAAATCTAGGTCAGGGAAAGAGTTGTAAGAACAATTAAAAACACCTCCTTCTGCAGTTGTGCATGAGCTGTTTTAGTTATGGCTGAAGCCACATGGAGTGCATAACAAAATCTTTGGAAACCCACTGGTATGTGGAAATGAACTTTGTTGTGGTGCTAAAACATCGTTCAGCTTTTATTTTTTCTGTTTAATAAGCAAGAGCAAGCAGTTACAGCAGCTCTTTGAAATGTTACTAAATCTCCAGCCAATCTGTAGCCAAGTGTTCTGTTTTTCAGGCCAAGTGCACAGTGAGTCAGATTAGTAGACGTTGCATTGAAGTGCTAGCTGGCAGAGATTTATAAAACTATTAGTCATACATCGATCGCAAATATTCAAACATCAGGTGTTTGCAGCCCCTCATTTCACATCCTGTGCGTTTCTTTTTTCCCAGCATGCAATGGAGAACGGTGTGAGGCTCATGGTGGACGCTGAGCAGACCTATTTCCAGCCAGCTATCAGCCGACTGACACTGGAGATGCAGAGAAAATTCAACCTGGAGATGCCCATCATCTTCAACACCTACCAGTGCTACCTGAAGGTGAATCAGATTTGCTGAGGGCCAGTTGTTTGCCCCAGAATGAGGAGATATTATCGCATTTATTATTTTATACTCATGTGACAAGATCGTTTAGAGTTGATGGTTTGAGCATAAAAGAAAATTAGCCTTATGAAAATGGTCTAGCTAGTTTTTCCTCAGGATTGGGAGGTCATTGACCTCACCTGATAAAGATGCACTGTTGTAGCCATTTGATGTCATGTGTTGCATGAGTCAAAACTTTCCATGGTGAATGAATGACTCCCTCCTGAAGCTGGAATGTTTTGTCTCGTATTACATAAAGCACCAACTCTCTTGACTCCATAACAATGGGCTTTTAGGAGCTCGTAAAGGAAATGGTAGCTGATCTGGAACTGTAAATCACATGTGATAACATGCAATGTGACGTGATTATGAGGTGACTTTGTAGTAAAAGGCGACCCCAAAAAAGAAAACAGGAAAAAAAGTCTTGTGATAAGACTCGTAAAAAACATTCCCTTATCAGTGGTTGGGAAAGATGTTGGGAAACGGTTTAAGTTGCTGCCTGACAAACTTCCCTCCCTCTCCCTTCATGCAGGAGGCCTACGATAACGTATCTGTGGATGTGGAGCTGTCTCGGCGTGAGGGCTGGTACTTTGGTGCCAAGCTCGTGCGTGGGGCCTACATGTACCAAGAGAGGTCCAGAGCTGCAGAAATTGGCTATGAGGACCCCATAAACCCTGACTATGAAGCCACTAACAGGATGTACCACAAGTAAGCCTTTTCCCAAAATGATATCCAACACTCGTATTATTACGTCTGAGTGTTTATAAGCATTTAGACTAAAGGGTTTGCATTGTCCAGTTTTATTTGATGGTGACAACCAGCTGTTAAAGTCATTGAACTTTTGTTATATTTAGACTTATATTTAGATTTTGAAACATCATAGATCATAAGACTGTCTGGAGAAATCGTGAGATGTTAGTAAATAGAGAAGAACTAATGGTGAAGAAAGGGCATATGCTCGTTGTGGCTTTAGTTGGGATTCATTGTCGTAACATGTACTGTTAACTGTAGACTAAACTGGTTTAATCTCATCGTACACTAGGTGCTTGGAGTATGTCCTGGAAGAGATTAATCACAGCAGGATGGCCAATGTCATGGTTGCATCACACAATGAGGACACCGTGAAGTTTACTCTTGAAAAGTACGCACTTCTTATTGCCTAACATGAAACACAAACCCTCTTTCTGCACCTTTCATGAGTTCAGCTGTACTTTATTTTTCCACAGCATGTGGTCTTCTCCTGCTGTTGCAGGTCACTGCGTGCATCTGTACTCCTTTTAACACATTTTGTAACTGTAATCTCTAAACATGTCTGTGTTCTACCCCACCCCCCCCCCCCCCCCCACACACACACACACACACACACACACACACACACAGGATGAACGAGATGGGCCTCTTACCCCAGGAACACAAAGTGTACTTCGGCCAGCTGCTTGGAATGTGTGACCAGATCAGCTTCCCCCTGGGTGAGTGGTGTGGGCTGGGCTGGACTGGTTATCACTGGGGTTTCACATGTTGCAAGTGACTGGCCAAAGGCTGGCGATGCTCCATATACCAATATATCCTTTACTTTCCATTCTTACAGAACTGATGGAAATTAAACTTGTAAAATTGAAAACTGCACTGGATTTAAAATAGCAATGAGATGAAATAACAATATGGTAAAAAATATATTTTTAGAGGGATTTATGTATTTGGATTTATTATTAAAGAACACACACATAAAAGTAAAATAAATAAAATGGAATCAGGAACCTCCAGTCACAAGAGCTGTTTGAAATGACAGGTGAAACCATGACCCACATGCTATTAATATTCTATCCATGATTATACTCACATGTTGGCAACCCCGGTGCCCTTGCCAAAATGAAATGCTTAACCATATGCTTGGGTTGGTCTGCACATGTTTGATTTTTTTTTTTGTTTGCACCAATGTGACCACAGGTCAGGCAGGGTTCCCCGTATACAAGTACGTGCCGTATGGGCCAGTGAATGAGGTGATCCCCTACCTGTCACGCCGTGCACAGGAGAACCGCGGCTTCATGAAGGGCTCCACACGCGAGCGCTCCCTGCTGTGGAGCGAACTCAAGCGCCGGGCGCTCAACAGACAGCTCTTCTACCAGCCCACATACTAAAGAAGAGGAAACGCCCTGCTGGAGCTCAGGAGGACTAGAACCATTAAGTGGAAGGGTGGAGAAAGAGAACGAGGGACAAAGGAATGCAGAAAGAAAGTGAAAGAGCAAAATGCTAAGTTGACGACGCACAAAACCAGAAGGATGAGAGACGTAGAGGAAACAGGAGGTGTCGATAAACAACAGCATTAGACAGTGTCCGTGCAGGTGTAGTAGGACATAAATGTTTATACTTTTATCTCCAGATGACAACTGTAACTAGATCATTTGAGAAACCACAAGTGACCTTTCTAGTGTAATGTATGTGCACTAGATGTTTTAGTGGCTTTCTAAGGGAATGGACCTAACAGTCTTCCAAACATTCCTTAAACCATAACCACAGAAAACAAAAACCTTTTGCTACTGTAGGGTTCATTTTTGTATATATGGCATTGATTGTTGCTTACTGCTTGTGTACAATGCATGTGGTAACTGATCGCATAGAAAGGCTGGTTTTGGACTGTACTATTTAAGATTATTTAAATAATATTTTGGCATCTTTTTTTTTTGATGGTTTGAAATGTTTGACATGAATCTGGTACCATGAATGTGTGACATGGTTGGATTTTTTGCGTTAACGGGTGTGAATGGATCCTTAAAGAGGTATGGAGAAAATGGAGTAGAGTACAGTGCTTCATAAAACTGTAAACTGCACAACACTGAGCTTTGTTGCTGGGTTCTCTGCTTTGTGCAGTGCCAGAGGCTGTACACTTTTGTGTAGCGCTACAGACTAGCTATTATATAAAATCAAAAGATTTGTCTGATTGCTGTCATGTCATGTCTTGTAAATATATTGCATCTTAAATGTTTTTGTTCCCTGCCTGTGTTGTTTCTGCACTTGTTAAACGGTTAGAGTAACTGACCTTTGATAGTGTTGTATTGATTTAGGGATAGTGTTAAAGGAATTTGCCTAATTTACATTTCATTCTAACAGCACAGTTGTGAACTGTCACAGTTGTAAACATAATCTCAACCTCATTGTCAAATATTAGTAATAAACATTTTTCTGGTGAACAGATCTGTCTTTTCTGTTGTACAAGTTCAATTCATCTACATCATTTTTGATAGTGTTGAACAATATTACAGAATGCTGATTAAATTGATCATTTAAAAAAGGGTTGTGTAAATGTATGAATTATAACCAACAGGAGTACGGATGTGAAAGTCATCCAAACAAGCAGAACTGTGGCTTTCCAAGAACTTTCTTAAAGTCATTAGTTGTCTATTTTAAGCCAAGTGGAAAAAACTAAATGTGCTTTGACAGTTTCTCAACAAAGGAAAACAGTTATGAATTCAACTGGTAGGTGTTGCAGGATATTGGCTTCACATGTAGTAATAACAGAATAATCCAATTATCCAACGGCTTATCACATGTAGACTACTGGCATCAATATCATTAAGAAGACTCTGTGATAAAATCATGTAATACTTATGTATAGTATAATAAACACAATGTTGCCCAGTGCCCAGAACGGGGAGAATGAGAACAAAAAGGCATTGTTTTTAGCAAAGGTTTAAATGGCAAAAGACCTGCTGTTATACACCGATCACAAGCTAGTTTGAAATAATTGCAGTGTGTGATAAATGCTGAAGCAGTGACGAAAATAAGCAAGAAAAAAAATAAAATAACATGAAATGTTGGAGAGAAAACCTATTTTATGACAATGATTCTTCTGACAACTCAGAAATGCTGTCATAGAAACGAAGAAGGTGCGTCACAGAATGAGACGATATTGCACTACATCTGAGAGCTAGCCTAGAAATGTTGATGCACCTTTGCTAACAAATAGTTGTCAGGCTATCTGAGAGAAGATAAAAGAAATATTTAGTCTCCCATTACAAGAGCAAGCAAATGCATTGAGGAAAGGGCTCCTTGTAGCCCAGGGCATTAGACATTAGAGGGCTCTTGCCTGAAACATAATCCCATGTTGTGTCCACACTGGCAGATATGCACCACTGACCCCGCTGGCAAACATGCAGACACTTGTGCAGCTATGGATGTTATACTTTGAAATGACACAGTGCATTATTTATGGCCCAGGTGGCATTTGTTTTTTACCTTGTTACAACTGAGGTCCCTTCATATAGACCCTGTTGTAGTCCCGAATCCCAACACAGGCTGGTGACTGCATGATGGTCAACCTGCTAGTGCTGAACGGTCAGTATAGTTTAGTGAGGCCAAAAGATTTCAGTAATGATAATTCTTGTTTCAGGAGGAATGTAGAAGCACCCCCCTCAATGTTTAACTGAGTAGCCTGCGCAATAGACATTCTGTACGAAATACATTTTCTTTCACACAGGTGCATGTGTGCCAAGTTACAATTTCTCATAGAGCTGAAAGTGGCACAACCTTTTTAAAAATTGGCTCTGAGGTTAGCGATAAATCAGACAACTTTGAAAAGACTGTAGTCTTTAATCAAAGTATGAAGCTGAACTTTCATTACAGGATTACGATATTTTCTAAATTTTTCCCAAATCTTTTCCAAGTTGTCTGATGTAGTTCTTGCAAGGCAGATGTCCCTCCTAATGACATATTTGTAGTCACAGTAGGCCCAGACAGGACTATGCAGTCATGGTTTGGTCAGGCGCTACGGGTAACGGTGGTGTTAGTTAGCACAGTGCCTTTGAGTCATTGGTTTGTTGACTCTGAAGCAAGTCCAAAAATTGATTTCTGTTTAACTTATTAACAATATTTCACTGGAGGTCAGGTGATATATGACACTCAATGCTATTCACAATTCAAGATTTTACTGGGGGTCATGTGGTCAATGACACTCCACTCCACAAAGTGCTGACACAATTTTTTCATGCCTGATGCAGACATTTAAGTGATGTATTCTTTAGAGACAGGTGCTTTTCTCTGTATGATCCTTCTACCTTTGTGTAGTTTCAGGCAAATTTAGTCCATTTTTTTTGGTTCTATGTTAAGACATGTGTGATGCAACATTATTTTTTTCAATAAAATGTACACTAGGCTCGGTCTTTGTTCTCCCCTTCTCTCTCTCTCTGTCTCTTATTTTCCCACTTTTCTTAGTTTTCTCTGGGATCTATATTATTGATATGTGTACTGTTTCTCTCCATACCTTCTGGGAAAATCTGTGTGAATAAAACCTACTCTTGATATTTTTTTGTAAACATCACACATGGAAGAATCTCTCTTATCAAGTGTCCTCTTACCAGTGTTGTTGGGTAATGTCCTCCCACTTTTGTTTGTTCTTATTGTTTACTCATTTCCACACTGACCATGACGTCAGTTTAAGAAGGACAACCGCTGTGGCAATATGCTTATTTCAATTGCTGGCTGTTGCAATGCATTGCGGCTTCTTCATCAGGCAAAAGTCTGTTGCTTGCAGCATGGGCTTTTGCCCAATGAAAAAGGTCCCACCCAGTTAGCCAGCAAGCTGATTAGTGATGCACTGGGTGCTTTTCTGAGATGGCAGATATATAGCAATGCATGCTGGGCTTGACACTTTGGGCAAAGGTCCATGATGCACTGTTTCAAGTTCAGGATGCACTGCTTCAAGGGAGAAATCCAGCGTGAATCAATCAAAAGTCCTGTTGTACAAGGTCTCTGAGTGCTATTGGCAGGAAAAAGAATGAGAATATCAAATAGTGAATTGGCAGTTAACACTAACCAAATGAGGCACTCACTTTCAGTTTGATTTTCCTATGCCCCATTCAGTTATAAATTTAATTTATAAATGGATTTTGAGTTGGTCACAGATCTTCCTCTCTGTAGTCTATCTATGGGAGGCCTCCCAAAAATAATATTTTCAGATTTCTATGGCAATTCTTTATCACGAGGAGCCATGATGTAGACACTCCACTTGACAACTTTCACAGCACATTCAACAGGCCAATAGATCTCGTTTGTTTTACTGTTTTAACTTGTGTGCATATCTTATCACGGGTGTATTTGCTGCCGTTTCTAATTGTATACTTGAGACTTGCAATTTCAATATGACCTTCTAGAAATATTTTGTTTCCTGGAAGAAATAGCTGTCTCTACTTGTTCAACAGTGGAATTAAAGAAACCATTCAGAGGTTAGGTAAATACTATTTTAAGGATGCACCTTCTGTCATGGGCTCAACAAATGTCCTGCCCATTCTGCAGAAGGTAGGGTATGTGTTGTATTATTGGAACATTTCAATACCTTACTTGCAGAGTAGACTATTAGGCTCAATATAAATGATTTTCTTTTATTATTCATTTTAATTACACAAGAGGGGGATACATTTCACTCAATCCGTGTAATGACATGCTGCCCAAAGGTATTTTAGGCAAATAAATAATTAATAAATTATTAAATAAATATCCCCAGTCAATGTGGCAACGACTCCATCTATAGGTCGAAACTGTCTTAACACTGTAATATCAACTAGCCTATATTAAAAAAAATCTAAAGTATGTATTTGATCTTGATTTGAGAGCTTAAAACAACACAAGTAGGCCTCTGCAAACTCACAACTTGTTATGTAGTGTTAACACGTATAACCCCATAGCCTACATCCCTCAGTGATTATGCAACATTAGCCTACTACCGCCGACTGAACTCAATTAGATTTCTAATTGAACACCTGCTGAAACAATAAAGGCCCTTCCTTAAAAGTTACCTCTGTTTTGATGCAAACAAGCGTGGCCTATAGATAGGCCATGGAGCTACGGCCATTTTTGTGTATGGTTCCTCTCTTTTATCTAACAATTATATCAGGTATGAACAAGTTTGGGTTATGGACTGTGGGCAAATTGATAAACTTAAAAATAAACTTTTCTGTTAACAATAGACAGGCCTGCTTAAATCAACAAATCCATTCCCTTGAAAGAACGAGACATTTTTAATTCTTTGCAGGTTACAATCAGACCTGCAGAGAGGATCAGTGGCAATGCGACGATGATATTTGTATTCGTCAATCATGGCGATGTGACGGTGCCAGTGATTGCCTCGACGGTTCAGATGAATTTAGCTGCTGTAAGTGAAAGTTCGTTAAAAACCCACATCAAGATTACTGAGACTCCCTACGTCTAGTATGTTTGCCCTTATTGCAGTTGCTATTCTAAGCACAACAGATAGAGTTTTGTTTTGACAAGCACTTTTAATTTCTCTTACACGATTACATAGAATAATATTAAAACAGTTTATTGTTCTCATGTGTTACTTTCTCTCTCAGTGTGTGGCGCAGGTGAAACTGAATGCGCTAATAGTTCTGGCTGTGTGAAAACGTCTCAAATGTGTGATGGTAAGGCCGACTGCGCCGATGGCTCGGATGAACAGAACTGCACACAAAATACAGGATGTATGCCCGGTGACTGGACTTGCCGCAACAAGCTCTGCATACCAATTGAACTACGATGTAATGGACGAAACGATTGCGCTGATGACTCCGATGAGGAGGCGTGTGGTGGGTAGCATCAGCTTGGATTTTATTCTAGTGACGAACGTGAGGGTGACTTACTTGGAGACCAAGAGCAAACACATTTGTGGAAAACTGGAACATAACTCTGAGATGAGACCCATGGCCATTTTCTTGTGGCTAGATAAGAATGCAAAGATGGGTGGTAAAGAGAAGGAGAGAGGCCAGATTTTATTTCCAGTAAAACCTAAACATGGGTATAGGCTATGGTTATAGCTTTGCACACACGGTTATACGTCACATAATCTTCATCCCTCTATTAAGGATAGCTATTGTGTTAAGACGGGTTACTTTGCTCCTTGACTTTTTTTTTGTAAAACTTAGGTCCCTGTGGTGACCCCGGACTCCGCTGCCCTGATGGGGTTTGCCTGACGATCACAGAGAGATGTGACGGCATCCGACAGTGTTCTGATGGAAGAGATGAGCCTGCTTCATGTGGTAAGCCCACTGACTAACATCTGATTGAAAGATGGAAAACTGACATCTCTCACTGAATATGTTTCTAGCCTTCGCTGTCCATTTTAACAGAACATTTTGAAGCTCTGACCATGTAGAGCATGCTCAGTGGCTTATCACTGGGATCATGAAACTCAATTTCAATCTTTCCATCACGGTTCCGTGTAAATGGGGAAAATATAAAGTGATCACATTTCCAGTGAACTTAAAGCTTTTTCTTAAGACACTTTCCCCCCCTCATTACTGGTTTCCCCTACGTTCCTCCTACAGGTAAAAAATGTTCAGAGGCAAAAGGAGGCTGCAGTCACGCTTGTGTCCATGAGCCGTGGGGGATAGAGTGCCGCTGTCCAGCTGGCATGGTTCTCTCTGCCAATGGAGTTGACTGCGAAGGTACTGGGTTATTGATTGTGGGCGTGATTGTGTCCATTTGTTACAGGTTGTTACACTGAATAATAGAGTGCAGGAATGTTTTTGATTGATGTACAATACCACTTTCTAAATGTTCCAGATTTGAATGAATGCTCCCAGCCGTATGGTCCGTGCCAGCAATTTTGTTTTAACACGCCAGGCTCTTTTGTCTGTCATTGTCGTGATGGTTTTAAGGAACATGGTAATTCCTGTCAAGCACATGGTATGATTCTCTCTACATTGCAGTAATTCTTCAGAGATTGTTGAAACCCAAACAGTGCGTTGAAGGCTATTGAGATGACCTATTGTTGTATTACTTTTTCTTACCAGAGAATGCAACCAAGCTTTTGATCACCAGAAAGGGAAGAATTGGACTGCTGAACTTGAAAACCAGACAAGTTGAAAACTTGTTTACAGTTGACCGGGAACCAGTTGCAATCACTTATGATATGGCACATAACACTGTTTACTGGGCTGATGACCAAGGTCGCATCTCCAAGGCCCAAGGACAGACAATGAGCACCCTTTATCAAGGTTGGTTTGAAACAATAGCAAATTAATTAATACATTTCTTGTTTGATTATCGATTAGGCTACTCTTAGAACCTCAAACCCTATAGCACAATATTTTGTCACCCATACCCAAGACTCCCCTTCTTGCAGTACTGTATCATGCTGTCCACAGAGAAGCACTGTGTAATGGAAACATTTTGCTGTATGTTTGCTGTAAGTTGGTGAAATTATTTCAATTAATGTCTCAATGTGTTTTGTTTTGTTTTTTTGATCCATTCAACACTTTATAACTGTACCAAGATTATGGCAATAATGGGGATCTTCCTCTTGTCACTATAATCAGGGCATCAAATTCTCATATCGTTACACCCCTAAACTGTAGTTGTCCTGATGCATGGAACCACAGTAGTCCAGCCTATTCTGAGTAATTTATGACAATGAGGTCATAAGGGTCTTCATATGGAAACCCACACATGGATGCGTTTCGTGCAATTGTTATGACTTCAAAGTGATGCAGCTGGAAAAAACACCGTTTCATCTAATGCCAAACAATGTATAATTCTTTAATAGTGTTATCTGTATTTTTTTCATAGGACAAATGGGAATTAGAAGTCTTGAATGTGATTGGCTGAATGGGCATTTGTACTGGACCAGTGTTAAGTCCCAGAAGGTGTATGTTGGTCGCTCTGATGGCAATGCTGTGACTGAGGTTGTAGCCAAAGGTGGGACCCCTCTGGACCTGGTCTTGCTGCCCACAGAGAGGTATGAAGCACTGCAGAACATACTCTGCTTTCTCTGGGAATGGGATTTGTTGGCCACTAAAAGGAAATGCCCAAGAACAGGTTTTTATCGGGCATGGTGGAGCAGCGGTTACAACGCCTACTGACAATCGGTCACATGAACGGGGTTCAACTCCTGTCCTCCATGTTGCGAGTCTGTGTCTCTTTGGATAAAAGTGTCTGCTAAATACCTGTTAGCTTTACTTAAGCTTGTGTTAGTATTTACTATACGTAGTGCCCCATCTTTACTTTACATCTTTACTTATCTTTTGCTGCAAGAATACTACTACTTTTTTATTTTATTTATTTATATATTTTTTATTTTTTGCATTTGCAGAAACATGTTTTGGATAAACAAAGGCCAGAGAGGAGAGATGACCATTGAGAGGGCAGACATGGATGGTTCTAGAAGGTTGTCGTTGGCTGTAATCACAGCAGAGTTGCCAAGAGGGCTCACGTTAGATGTTGCCTCTCGCCGCCTCTACTGGATCAGTGATTTTAAAATGGTATTTTGGTTATTGTTTACATTTGTGTACTTTCTGTATAGTAGTTTCCCAAATATAAGCTTCTCTGTGGATAAAGCTCAGGTCAGTGTTGAATGCAAACTAAAGAAATATATATATTTATTGTCCACACTTGCGTATCAACTGCAGCTTACAAAACATTCCTTAGTGAACCGTAAGCCCATCGGCTGTTCTGAGTGTTGCTAAAGTTTTCCTCTGTTTGTTCAGTCCATAGAGACGGTTAAGTGTGATGGCAGTGGACGCTATACATTTTGGGATGTCTTCAAAGGCCAGGCTGCACGTTCCCTAGTAGTCTTTGAGGGTTTGTTCTATTGGGCCGACGGGAAGTACATCTGGCAGATCGACCCAAGAGAACCCACACAGAGCAACTTTGTCGTCAAAGCCTCCTCACCTCACATGACTGTCTATCACAGCCTTCAGCAGCCTCAAGGTAAGTGTTATCTGGATTAGGTTTATTCCATGGTCAGTATTTTCCAGAGTGCTCATGAAACACACAAGATTAATGTTTGACAAAATGTATATATCTTTTTACCTGTTGAAAATTGCACTTCATGCCTATGGATAAAACATTTTTAGTTTAAGTGCGCCTGTTTTTTTCCCCCAAATGACTGACCACATGCTTCAGAGACAGCTCCTTCCCTTCAGCCATCAGACTACTGAACACTGCAAAGCTGATCTGAATGATCTACTTCTGTTCAATGATTTCATTATTCTTTTCTCCCTAGACTGAGCTACCTATCAATAGTTACTAACAACTTTGTTGTGTAGCGATCTTATCTTAAACTGGTGAAACTGTAACATAAATGGCAGTACATGGTGTAAGACCTGTCTTTTGAATTACACAGATGCACCTGCTGCCTGCGATGTTTCGCGCTGCCCGCTGTGTCTTCTGTCTAACGTGGAGCCGGTTGGCTACACATGTGCTTGCCCTGAAGAACTTCTCTCCCTACCAGATGGGTCCTGCTCATGTATGTTTTCCACTGACATTTACACAATACCTTCATCCATGTCCACCCCTGACTGACTCTGGAGTTTGGATGTACTGCTAGACTAGATGCCACCAACACAAACAAACCCTCCAGGCACACCCCAGAGATTTATTGCCACTGTTCGAACACAATTGGTGTTCACTAACTGCATAATTGCAGTCATGCTGTAAATGTTCACTTTTTTGTGGTGATTTTCTACCCTGCACCCCAAACTGCACAGCACATGTCATGAGTGGCTCCTGGGAATCACATGTGTGTTTACACGCCCTTCATGTGACTGACCTCTCAACCAATTTAAAGATGATGCCAAAACAAATTGTTTGTTAAAAAGGAAATCTCAAATAGTGGCAAATTCTTACACGCTATTGATTTAAGCACATAAATCAACAGTCCAAAAACTGTCTGCTATTAACTCAGCTATGCTGTGTGGTGTGTGTGTGTTTGTTTGTTTGTTCTTTATCTCTTAGATTTTCAGCTTGTGTATGCTACACCGACCAGTGTGTACATGGTGGTGTTTGCGCAGATCCCACCCCTGAAAAAGTTGCTTTTCAGCACCACGGAGGACCTTGAGTCGTTTGACATTGACTGGAGAAGTGGCAGCATCGTGTGGACCAATGGAACAGGCCATTTGAAAGGGCAGTGGCTCAGTGGAGGAGAGTCTGTACACATCCCAACCCCTGGACCTGGTAAAGAGAAGTAGATAAAAGCATGTTGACTCAACTCATAAAAACTCCCTGCATTACACTGTGCCCTGCCCACATGTCTGCTTTTACTTTCAGATAATCGTTCTGGTTAGTCAAGCATAGTTTATTCTTCCCCGTAGTCAACAAGTGGATGTTCGTCTGTTCGTCCATGTTTTGTCTGTAATCATAAGTTTAAAGTGAACAGAGCGAGCATCGATGGAAATTGATGCAGAGAGCACACTGTATCCATATCCATTTTTAACATTGAGCGTAACGTCTTTAGTCTTTCAGTCATGGTTGTCAGTGTTGCAGGCAGTTTTGTCTATTCTATTTGTTCTATTGCATTACTGATTGTATTTACCCTATGTTTGATTGATTGATGTTTTTACATCATTCTTTTGTTTCTTTGTTCTTGATGGAAGTGTGTTTAGTGCGTGTCGATCAGCGGACTGGGAACCTGATCTGGCGTAGCTGTGATGGCTTCTCGTTCGGCGTCACTGTGGCCAGCATCAGCCTTCCAGATCACAGCTACTCCAAAACTCTCTACGAATCGAGGCGCCAGGTCAAAGACATGTTTGTGGACTGGAAAAGAGGTCGCCTCTACTGGCTGGAAGCAAGTTGTGTGCAAAGTATGACCCTGAGTCTCTCCAGAGGAAGTCCACAGAATGTTTTCTGTATGGAAGGACGAGCTTCAGGTCACCTGGCATTAGACAGGAGATCCAATTCTTTCCTGTGGAACTCCTTCTCAGGTCAGTCTATGTGGCCAACGCATACACCATAACTTCCTGTCCATTATTTAAACAAGGCTAATACGTTGATTTTGCAAAATTTCTTCAACTATGAGTTTAATACATTGGGGAGGTCTATACGTGGACTTCTATCCCAGTAAAAAATGCAATTTTATGGTATACCATAAATACTGTGGTGTTATGTTTTTTTTTTTTTTTTTTTTTGTTATTTGGCTCAAAAGTGTAGCTTAAGTATATCTTTCATAAATGTAATTAATCTGTAATGTGTTGTTCATATAGATGGTTTGCAAATAGTGAGTCTGTTGAAAATGAAGAAGCATTCCTTGGGGAAGAGTTGGAGCATACAGGGGGCCATTGAGGCAGCCACTGAGCCATACATAGTGTCATCTAGCAGGAACACGATCACACTGTGGAGACGCAGAGATGGAACCCAGGCTACTGAAACCTCCATAGAGAAAGGCCTCGTTGGAGTGGCGGTTGCGGAATTGGAGCTAATGTCAGGTTTGCAGCAAAAACTGACTAACCCCTTCTGTCAGTTCGCAAAGTCTGTGAAGGCAGATTCCCAGAGCAATCACACTGACCTTGATGCCCCTGACTCTCTGACTTTAGACAGACCAGAATTATTCATGTTTGTTCCCATTGTAACTTATTATGTTGCTCTATCTTGGTCAGTATTCCATGATCTTTGATTCAGCTGTGCTTGGGTTTCTGAAATAACAGGCCAGGATGTAATGAGTAGTTTCCCCAGATATGCTGTATGCATTGTTATGCATGGGGTAGACTCCCACACGCATGGCAAGTGCACCTGTTGTGCACAGAGAACTGCGTCATCTTCATGCATGTGCACGTGCCTCCCAGATTTTGTTACCATGCGCACAAATACCACACACACTCCCATAAGCAGGTAAAACTGTTTAACTGATATTAGTTATCAGTGATGAGACAATTCATGGAGTAAACCTGAATGTGTCCCAAGAATTTCTGATTTGTGTTTATTACAGTCGTTAACGGAATGAAACTAGCTTGTTCGCTAAGATTGAGGTTCAGTAATAGAGCTTACATTGCTGTGGTAGGACACGGGACTATGACGCACGTCCAGACAACTAGAAACACAACTAGGTGTGCATTGTATGCAAAATGCGCATGCGTGCAGCCTTTTGCACGGAAGTCTTCTACGCCCTTTAGACATGCATTTGTATAAGAACTGAAGAGATTTGAATAATACATATGTGGAGGCTTGATTTTGTTATGCAGTCCTGTTCTCTAAAAATCTTGGAAATTTCCTAGGTCAACCATCAGCAGCCAGTCAAGAGCAAAGCTGCAAATACCCCTCAATGTTGTGTGTGGGTACATCAGTCTGTATCTCCCAGAGCCAGCTGTGTGACGGAAAGAGAGACTGCCCTGATGGAGTTGATGAGAAGGCTTGTGTACTTCCATGCTCTCACCCAGGTATGATTGACTGATTAATTTTAGATTTACCTTGAACCTAATAAACAAGGTTAATAAACCAATGCAACTTTGTCAACATGGACGGTGGTCATATAGAAAGATTCAAGCATCTGTAGTTAATCTATAATGAGTGGGTCTTTTGTGGTTGAGCGACTGTGGAAGAGAGACTCTTAGGAAATCTTCTAGAAGAGGTGAAGGGTATGATATTAGTGAATGCCATAGTTATGATGAAATGAATTAAATTAATGTGATGGCATGAACAGTAAATCATGTTCTTAGTGAAGCACTATCAGAGAAATGAGATTTTGGGTACTAATCACTGTGTTGTCTAACCTCCACAGCTGATTTCCTGTGTAAGGATAAGCAGAAGTGCATTGAGAGGAATCTGGTTTGTGACGGACGTTCTCACTGCTCTGACGGATCTGATGAGGTTGGTTGTCCCACTGTCACCCCTAAAACGGCAATGACCACCACGCTGAAGTGTCGTTTGGGGTCTAAAGCGTGTCGGGACGGGAGCGAGTGTGTCCTCCTCAGCCATGTGTGTGATGGAGAGAAGGACTGCAGAGACGGTTCTGATGAGGGGGGCTGTGAACAGTGCCAAGAAGGTGGATGCAACAATATATTTTTGATTCTTTGTTAAATATGAGCTTATTAGATAAGGGTAACTTGAAGGTATTCGTCGCTTCATTACAGGTCCATACCGAAATTGGTGTAACAGAATGTGTTTGTCAAGTAGATTTTTGTATGTAGTTTGTGACATAAAAACCTAGAGAAATTGACCCTGAACAATGCCTAATTTGGTGCAGTCAACCCCACAGCATTGTTGTTCAAGGTTGCGGAGTGCCATCGGTAGGAATAAGAACGAGATAATTTGGTGCAACATGGACAGAATTTGTGAACTGGCAGCTAACGCTAGCTGAGTGCAGCACAGGAAATTGAAACATAGATGAATGAAGTTCCCTTGCCTTTATCAGTTAGCATTGGCGGTCATTTCACTGTTCGGTCTATGTTGTACCAAATTACATCCTCCTTGTCCCTACCAACAGCACTCGGTAACCTTGAACAAGGCTGTGGGTTGATTGACTCTAGGCTATTGCTTTCAAATGATGGCCTCTCTTTAGTAAGACTATGATCATCCCTTCTTTGGCAGGTCAGTTCCAGTGTGCTAATGGCAGGAAGTGCATTGACTGGAACCAGGTGTGTGATGGTACAGCACAGTGTCAGGACCGGTCGGACGAGCTGAACTGCTGGGTGCCCACCAAGAGCTGCGCCCTCCGCTGTGATGGTCTGAGCCGTTGCATCCCACAGGTCTTCGTCTGCAACGGTATCAAGGACTGCTGGGACGCGGCAGATGAGGCTGACTGTGGTGAGCGCTTGAAAAGGAAACTAGGCAACATTTTATGCCATTTTCACGTTATTTTACCAGCTTCAAATTCACTTTGATGGTTAAATGACTAATTACGGGGTGAATGAAGGCTTTCTTTGCACTTGCAAGATGCCTGTATCGACCCTGCTGCAGAACAAAAGACAAAAGTAACGAACATAAGAGCCTTATGAAATTGTGTTTATAACTTTCAGTCGACATAACTCTGCGAGTGTAAAGGAATCTCCTTGCCTGGTGTCCAATTAAGATTTTAGATGACCCAATTCTGATATTTAGCTGTTTGTTGCTGGATTTTCTCAACCTCATGTTTGCTGAAATCTAGAATCGCTGGTCAGATGAGTCGGGTCGCTAAAAGCTAAGCCACTGTTTAACATCAGCCCTCGTTACATAATTAGCCACTGGTTGACATTGTTATATAATTAGCTATGCTGACAACACAGGCTTTCACTTTCATAGTCGTATAGTCTTGTCATGTGACTTTCGTGTCATTTTAGACATTGTCATGTTATTGTTAAAGTTTTAACAATATTATCTAGCGATAATTTTGATTTGCATTTTGCCCTTGAAAGGTCAATCTTTTTGTAGTACAAAAGCATATCGGCATGTAAACACATGGATCATGTCTGAATAAAGCTTTTTCTTTTTTTTTTTTTTTTTTTTTTTTTTTTTGTCCTGTTTGTTTTTTGTTTGCGGAACACCGTAGCCATTCCTCCTCCGGCTCCGAGGTGTGCCAAGCCCTTAGTGCTCTGTGATGGGACGTCCCTCTGCATAGCTCCCACTCAGATTTGTGATGGGAGGAGAGACTGTCCTAATGGCTGGGATGAAAAGACCTGCCTCTCCTACTGTCCAAAAAGAGGTATTCCAAATTCTGTGTAGTCAAAGTGAAGTCTCACAAGGAGACAAGGGACAAGTATGGACTGTGTAACAGATTGCATGTCTTCAGTTGACAGAAAAGCGTAACTACCTCTGATTCTGACTTCACCCCAGGTCAAGATCTATGTAAGGACAGGCGGAAGTGTATAGAGCGAAGGCTGATTTGTGATGGGCGAGACGATTGTTTTGATGGATCTGATGAAGTCGGCTGTCCCTCTGTTACCATCAGCACCTCAGTGACCACCCCTATGAAGTGTCATTTGGGGTCTAAAGCATGTCGGGACGGGAGCGAGTGTGTGCTCCATAGTCACGTGTGTGATGGAGAGAGGGACTGCAGGGATGGCTCAGATGAAGAGGGATGCAGTCTCTTCTGCAAACCAGGTAAAGAAAGGTTTGGTGTGTGTTTGTGCAAATCTAGTACAACACATTCACATTAGAGGCTTTGGTCTGGACTAGGGTTAATTTGGACAATTGGTTATATTCGTTTTGATGGATGATTTTGATCAATTTTGTGTAATAGTTCTGTGTGTCTTCTGCAGGTCAGTTCCAGTGTGCCCACGGAAAGATATGTATTGACCAGAAGCTGGTGTGTGATGGGACGCCTCAGTGTCAGGACCGCTCTGATGAGCAGGACTGCTTCAAAGCCACCCAGGACTGCAGCCATCGCTGTGATGACAAGACCCGCTGCATCCCTGAACACTTCCTGTGTGATGGAGAGAAAGATTGTGCAGATGGCACTGATGAGGCTAACTGTGGTAGGTCTTCCAGCCCATTTATAGGTGCTAAAAGTGATGGCTGGTGATCTACCATCTTGAAGAAGAAATCCTGTGTGAATATATCCATAGCCCTGTTGTTTGAGGTCGCCAAGTGCTGTTGGTAGGAAAATGAACAGGCAAATTTGACAACACAGACCAAATAGAGAATTGGCAGCTAATTCTAACCAAATGGGGCACAGTAATTCACTTTCAGTTTCATTTTCCTATGCCCCTTTTCACATCAGATTGTAAAATTTAACTTGACCTATTTTTTTTTTCTTTTTTTAAATGAAAGTTCAATATATTTTATTTTAACATCAGAGAACAAGGTACAATACTCTATTCATCCATTTTATGTTCCCTTTAATCATTTTGCTTATAAGAATCTGCACGTCATTATTTAATATCACTTTCTTTCTATGGACAGGCTTCCCTACTCCTGCCCCAACCCCATCCCTCTGCAGGTTCCCATCAGTGCTGTGCCAGGGAACATCTCTGTGCATCTCCCAGAGCCAACTGTGTGATGGGAGGAGAGACTGCCCTGATGGAGCGGATGAGAGAAACTGTGTGAGCACATGCTCAGATTCAGGTATTTTTAGCTTTTATTTATACACACACACACACACACACACACACACACACACACACACACACACACACACACGGGTTAAAGTGGGCCAGCACCTCAGATGAATGAAAAAAAAAAAGAAAAGAGATTCAATCATATCAGCGATCGCACAATACTGTTAACAAATCGCCTGCACAGGTTTTATATACAGTCTTTGGTGTACAGTCAATTTTCAACCTGGCTGCCCTCCTCTCTCTTCATTGTGAGAGGAGTTGTCGTTGTTCATCAAATCAAAACGGATTTCTTGGCCCCGCCTTCACACACTAGTTGATGTCGGTGCATCACGCATGCAGATAGCATTTTGCAGTTCTAGCCAAAGCAAGTGGAGTGGAGTTAAAAGTTGGTAAGGTCAAAACTCTGAAATGTAAATTGCAACAAGCACAACTTAAATCCCTGCTGCCACCACTGTGGCTAGGGGAGACTGGCCCTGAACAGTTAACAAATGTAAGTCGCTTGGAATGAAGGCATCTGCTGAATGCATACATGTAAATGTTAAAAAGGAACAACAAGGCTAGACGGCTCTAACTTTCTGTCCAATTAGTCAGTAACGACCATCAGAAAGAAATGTCCATGAATACTGGTTTCCTAACTGAAAAGAACGGTTAGTAGGTTAATGTTATTGTCTTCATGACTTCCTCCTTTTAAAGTTCTGAATGTTGTCTTAACACAGCAAAAGTAGTTTGGGAACGGAATAGAACATTCAGGCATTGTTTTTGTTATCATTGAAGTGGTCTGTAATGGTGCTGATGGAAGACTCTTTAGGAGCCCATTTAAGACGTAGATGGTTTTTATGTTTGGGAGATTTTGATGATCTTGACTCTTATTACTGGTAATTCCACAGCAGACTTCTTGTGTAAAGACAAGCGGAAGTGCATAGAGAGGAAACTGGTCTGTGACGGACGCTCACACTGTTTTGATGGATCTGATGAAATCGGTTGTCCCACCGTTGCTACCAAGATTTCAACGACCACCCCTCTGAAGTGTCATTTGGGATCTAAAGCGTGCTGGGATGGGAGTGAGTGTGTCCTCCTCAGCCATGTGTGTGATGGAGAAAGGGATTGTAGAGATGGCTCAGATGAAGAGGGGTGTGACCTCACCTGTAAACCAGGTGAGAAAGTGACTTGAAAATCCTGCAGTGTGGTGACTGTTGTACAAACAATGTTGAAGGCATTGAGTAACATGTGAATACATGCAATTATGTGGTTGTGTCTGTCTGTCTGTCTTGTGTCTGTGTTTGTTGTCCCATGGTACTGTGCATTTAGAATATAGTCTCTGTCCCTAAGGCAAGTTCCTTCACTTGGCCGCCATCTTGGAACGCCTTCAGGCAGTTATTTGGTATTAACAAGATCAGACTCTATCAAAAAATGGGAAAATATCTTAAGCTCCAGATTGGCAGATTGTACAGACTTAAAGTGTATTGGGCGAATCCTTGTTTAAATCTGAATTGAACAATGTCAAAATCTACCTGTGTGTGTGTGTGTGCGCGCGCGCGCGTTTTCCTTCTGCAGGCCAGTTCCAGTGTGCCCATGGAAAGAAGTGTATCAATCAGAAGATGGTGTGTGATGGGACGCCTCAATGTCTGGACCGCTCTGATGAGCAGGACTGCTTTAAGGCCACTAAAAGCTGCAGCCATCGCTGTGACAAAATTCACTGCATCCCTGAACACTTCCTGTGTGATGGAGAGAGGGACTGTCAGGATGGAAGTGACGAAGCAAACTGCAGTGAGTTATCCTGCAGAATGTAGGAAGAACAAATGCTGAATACGCATAGGCTGCTCCCTAGTCCCTCAGTAATATCGCTTATGACATTGACAATATAGCGAATGTACTAATGCTATATTTATGTCTTTGGTCAACCAAGGTGTTTCACCTGACATGTCGATTCACATCACTTGGGGCCACAACATTTACTGTATCTTTCTACTTGTAAATAAGTGAACAAAATATTGGGTTCACTAATGATACTGGCTTATGTAGCTAGTGTTAGCTGTCTATTTTTTGAGACATAAATCAGACTTCTCAAGTTGATTTCAAACCATTCTTCATCTAACTGAACGTTTATTTTATTTTAAGTTCTTCTGTCAACAGAGATCCTTGGCACTACGCCAGCCCCTACTCCTGCCCCGACCTTGTCCCCCTGCATTTTTCCTTCAGTGCTGTGCCAGGGAACAGCTCTGTGCATCTCCCAGAGCCAGCTGTGTGATGGGAGGAGAGACTGCCCTGATGGAACTGACGAGAGAGACTGTGTTAACACCTGCTCAGATCCAGGTGCGCTTCAGATGTTTCAGAGTCTGTGTAGTACACTTTGAAAAAAATATGCTGACACATTAAGGATGGCAATCCTGTTATTAATCGATTATTTTAATCTGCTGCCTAAATATAAGGTTGTAATTAAAATTGCATTTGAGCTTATTTTTGATGGCTCAAAGTTGAATATATTCAATATATATATTTTAATGATGGAGAACAAGGTGCAATGCTCCACTCATCCATTCTATGTCTCCCTTAAGAGATTTAACACAATTTAAGAGAGTCCTTCTCTCCACCCTCTACAGGTCACTTCCTGTGCAAAGACAGGCGGAAGTGCATTGAGGGGAATCTGGTTTGTGACGGCCGTGCACACTGCTCTGATGGATCTGATGAAGTCAGTTGTCCCATCGTTGCTACCAAAACATTAAAGACCACACCTCTGAAGTGTCGTTTGGGGTCTAAAGCATGTCGGGATGGGAGCGAGTGTGTCCTCCATAGTCATGTGTGTGATGGAGAGAGAGACTGTAAAGATGGCTCTGATGAGGATGGGTGTGATCTTGCCTGCAAACCAGGTTAGAATGATGCTTAATAGCAACTTGTCAGTGTTTCTTATATGGCTCTCCAGGATGTTGTGAGGTTCCATTCACTTTGAATGGGCTTTCCCAACGTTCCCAGGTCAGTTATTTCTGTATAACCACCCCTGACTGCTGTTAATGGCAATGGGTTTTTTGTCTCAGATTCACATCTGCATATCATTCCGCAAGAAGAGATCATTCACTTATCACACTGAAACTTCCAGCTGCGTTCTAAAGAATCTAGTTCAAGTTGAAGTTGCTTTGCAAACTATTTGTTTATCCATGGAAGCCACAAAACGGTAACAAATTAAATTTAAAAGACGTTTTAAGTTTTCTGTCATCATTTTAGCAAGCCATATAATAAGTGGGATAATGTACATTCCACCGGTCATTATAGGAGAGTATTTCCCTTCAGGACGAATCAAGAGCCCTCCACTTTCAGCGTCGGAGTCCTGTTCGTCCTGTCGGGGAAATTTTTCCTATAACGACCAGCGGTCAATGCATTATCCCTTACATAATCCCCTACATTATCCCTTACATAATCCCCTACATAATAAACAAACCTGTATTTGCTCTGATGGGTAATAAGTATTTTCAGGTGACTTTTTTTTTTGTTGTTGTGCTTTTAAAGCTGTAACACTACTAGATTGTCTGCTATGTAACTGTTTTTATTGCATGTGCGCCACCTACAGGCCAGTTCCAGTGTTTCCACGGGAGCAAGTGCATTGACCAGAAGCAGGTGTGTGATGGCATTGCACAGTGTCAGGACCGTTCAGATGAACTGGACTGCTTTCAAAACAGTAAGAGCTGCAGCCATCGCTGTGACAATAAGACCCGCTGCATCCCCCAAGTGTTTGTGTGTGATGGGGAAAGAGACTGCATGGACGGCACTGACGAAGCTGGCTGTGGTGAGTCCACTGGTCTTCATGTGAAGAAAGGAATAGTTGGTCAGTTAACATTACTTGTAATCTGGAGAACAGATAAACTTTGTAATGTTTTGGTTCACACCCGTGGTGGTGCCCTTGGTACATGCTGGCATTCCTTCATCCGCTTCTGTTAAGTCCCATTACAGCGGTTAAAGTTGGATACATAGATACAGCAATTTGCTTGTTGCCTCGAAACTTCAAATTATTTGGACTTGTCACACAACATTGTGTGTCACCAGTGTTTATTTTGCCTGCAATTGCAGAATGTCACTCCAACATTACATGACTTATTTGTATTTTGTCAGTGCCAGGTCTTTCTACTGTTATTACACTTGCTCCAGCCTCCACCACCTCCAGATGCAAGTTCCCATCAGTGCTGTGCCAGGGAACATCTCTCTGCATCTCCCAGAGCCAGCTGTGTGATGGGAGGAGAGACTGCCCTGATGGAGCTGATGAGAGGGACTGTGTAAACACCTGCTCAGATCCAGGTTAATAGGTTTTCTAAAGCTTTTTTCGCTGAAATCCACATGATACAGCTTCAGAGGTAGTCCCATTGTGCGGGTCTGTTGCGGTTGTAATGAAAGTGTGTGTGTGTGTATCCACCCCTCATATGGCTATATGCCATTCAAATTCATTTGGAGGTGGCACAACACCAAATTGTCTGCTCAAATAGTGGGAAAGTTCGAGATTTTACACATTAAGAAAGTCCTCCTCTCCACCCTCAACAGGTCACTTCCTGTGCAAAGACGGGCAGAAGTGCATTGAGAGGAATCTGGTCTGTGACGGCCGCTCACACTGCTCTGATGGATCTGATGAAGTCGGTTGTCCCACCGTAGCTACCAAAACATCAAAGACCACACCTCTGAAGTGTCGTTTGGGGTCTAAAGCGTGTCGGGATGGGAGCGAGTGTGTCCTCCATAGTCATGTGTGTGATGGAGAGAGAGACTGTAAAGATGGCTCTGATGAGGATGGGTGTGATGTTGCCTGCAATCCAGGTTAGAATGATGCTTAATAGCAACTTGTCTGTTATATGGCTCTTCAGAATGATGCAGGAGGTTCCATTCACTTTGAATGGGCCTTCCCAACATTCGAAGGTCAGTTATTTCTGTATAATCACCCCTGCAAAAGTATAATGAATGCTATTAATGGCAATGGGTTTTTTGCTTCAGATTCACATCTGCATATCATTCCACAAGTACAGATCATTCACTTATCACATTGAATCTTCCTTGAAAGTGAAAAGAGATCAGTTGCGTTCTAAAAAATCTAGTTCAAGTTGCATTGCAAACTATTGGTATATCTGTGGAAGCCACAAAACGGTAACAAATTGCATTTAAAAGACCCTTATGTTAAGTTTTCTGTCATTGTTTTGGTGAGCCATATAATAAGTGGGATAATGTACTTTCCACCAGTTATTATAGGAAAATATTTCCCTTCAGGACGAATCGAGAGCCCTCCACCTTTGGTGTCAGTCCTGTTTGTCCTGTCGGGAAATATTTTCCTATATTGACCAGCGGACAATAAATTATCACTTACATAATAAACAACACTGTATTTGCTCTGATGGGTAATAAGTATCTACAGGTGACTTTTGCTGTTGTGCTCTTGATGCTGTAACACGATTAGATTGTCTGCTATGTAACTGCTTTTATCGCATGTGCGCCACCTACAGGCCAGTTCCAGTGTTTCCATGGGAGCAAGTGCATTGACCAGAAGCAGGTGTGTGATGGCATTGCACAGTGTCAGGACCGTTCAGATGAACTGGACTGCTTTCAGACCAGTAAGAGCTGCAGCCATCGCTGTGACAATAAGACCCGCTGCATCCCCCAAGTGTTTGTGTGTGATGGGGAAAGAGACTGCCTGGACGGTACTGATGAAGTGGGCTGTGGTGAGTCCACTATTCTTGATGTGAAGAAATGAATAGTTGGTCAGTTAACATTTCTGGCAATCTGGAGAACAAATAAACTTTGTAATGTTTTGGTTCACACCTGTGGTGGTGCCCTTGGTACATGCTGGCATTCCCTCATCCACTTCCGTTAAGTCCCATTACAGTGGTTAAAGTTGGATACATAGATACAGCAATTTGCTTGTTGCCTCAAAACTTCAATTTATTTGGACTTGTCACACAGTGTTTAATGTCACTCCAACATTAAATGATTCATTTGTATTTTGCCAGCACCAGATCTGTCTACACTTACTACACTTGCTCCAGCCTCCACCACCTCCAGATGCACGTTCCCATCGGTGCTGTGCCAGGGAACATCTCTGTGCATCTCCCAGAGCCAGCTGTGTGATGGGAGGAGAGACTGCCCTGATGGAGCGGATGAGAGAGACTGTGTTAACACCTGCTCAGATCCAGGTTAGTAGGTTTTCTAAAGCTTTTTGAGCTTAAATCCATATGATGTTACAGCTTCAGAGGTAGTCCCATTGTGCGGGTCTGTTGTGGTTGTAATGAAGGTGTGTGTGTGTGTGTGTGTGTGTGTGTGTGTGTGTGTGTGTGTGTATCCACTCCTCATATGACTATATGCCATTCAAATTCATTTGGAGGTGGCACGAGACCAAATTCTCTGCTCAGATAGTGGCAAAGTTAGAGATTTTACACATTAAGAAAGTCCTCCTCTCCACCCTCAACAGGTCACTTCCTGTGCAAGGACAGGCAGAAGTGCATTGAGAGGAATCTGGTTTGTGACAGCCGCGCACACTGCTCTGATGGATCTGATGAAATCGGTTGTCCCACCGTTGCTACCAAAACATCAAAGACCACACCTCTGAAGTGTCGTTTGGGGTCTAAAGCGTGTCGGGATGGGAGCGAGTGTGTCCTCCATAGTCATGTGTGTGATGGAGAGAAAGACTGTAAAGATGGCTCTGATGAGGATGGGTGTAATCTTACCTGTAAACCAGGTGAGGATTTGGTCCTGTTCTGAATGAATACATCCGTTTCTATTGCTAAGGGAAGACTAGTAGTGATGGAAACATTTGGTCATTGTGCAGGGTGAGTCAGTCTTACTGGCCTAATTATTATGTATATAAAATAGTGTTAAAGGCGCTCATAAAGCCTTTCTTTATGAATAAAACCTTAAAACAGACATCTTCATTTCACATCATGAAGTTCTATTCATTTAAGCATGAAGCAAAGTGCTGCTTGTCTACCTTTAAATTATCTTCCAGGTCAGTTCCAATGTGCCCACGGAAAGATGTGCATCAACCAGAAGCTGGTGTGTGATGGGACACCTCAGTGTCAGGACCGCTCTGATGAGCAGGACTGCTTCAAGGCCACCAAAGACTGTAGCCATCGCTGTGATGACAAGACCCGTTGCATCCCTGACCACTTCCTGTGTGATGGAGAGAGAGACTGTCTGGATGGCAGTGATGAGGCTAACTGCAGTGAGTTAAAAGTATTTTAAAAATCCTCTAATGTAACTTGTTGCCACTTGTGTATGACTTAAATGAGTTGGCTCCTCTTGTTGTAATAGAAACGGTGTGTTGCCCTTATGGACCAAGCAGTGCACTATTTTCCTTGTCCATATGGGGGCGCCATCACTTAATTCTTTCACTGTACAATACATAATTGTTGCTTCACCAAGGACACGTTTTAACCAGCACTGCTTATTCACTGTGCATGTTTACATTTTGCATTGTGAGTGCCCAAGAACCAGTCGTTCCATAAACATGGTTCCACCCAGTCTCGCCCTGCATGGCATGTTGAACGCACCTTTGTAATGCTGGTCTGTGATCTGACTGACTAATTTCTGAGCTTAGTCTGCAAAGTACATACTGTATTGGGACAAAGGTTGACAATAAGTGAAATGTCATTCTATTGTTTGAGATGCAGCTTGTTTGCCGTATTTGCATACAGAAAGTGGTGCAGCTGGGATGCATGATCAGCACTAAGGAGAATGGGGAGAAAACACACTGCACTGATTCATTATCACAATATTATAATACCATATAAATGGCCTCTGCAGAGGGTTGGACTTAAACAATAGACCATTACCAAGTTCAGGTAATGAAGTGGGTACTGCATCGGGCATTCCATTCGATCACGTAATGAGAAGCTTTGAAATTCTGATGAGGTGTGAGGAGGGGCATTTGAGATGGCAGCTGTCTAAGAGGTCAGTACCAGATGGCACTTCAGAAATGGGCAGTGATGCAGAATCACCCCTGTAAATGAATTCATCCAATATTCATCAGAGTTAATTACTGTAGTGTTTTGGGGGGGTGAGAACCCCTGTCCAGGAATAATTAGTCTTCCTGTCACATCCTCGTACCCTCAAGGGAACCATTCCTGTGTCTGTTACCCACAGGCCTCCCCACTCCCAGTCCAACCGTCCCTGCCTGCAGGTTTCCTTCAGTGCTGTGCCAGGGAACATCTCTGTGCATCTCCCAGAGCCAGCTGTGTGATGGGAGGACAGACTGCCCTGATGGAGCTGATGAGAGAGACTGTGTTAACACCTGCTCAGGTCCAGGTAAAAAAAATGCATAGTAATCGGATCAGATCAGTAATGATTATCCTGTGATTATCCTGTTGATTTTAATATTGGATTTTTTTTTAATCCTGGTTTTGAAAACTTATTTGTGTGCAAACTGATAATGTACAAATGCTCCAAGTCATGTATTTTCTTATAACCACATTGACACTAATCTCTCCAAACTTCACTTCCTTAGCTCACTTCCTTTGTGAGGACAGGCGCAAGTGTATTGAGAGAAACCTGGTGTGTGACGGACGCTCTCACTGTCCCGACGGCTCCGATGAGAAGAAGTGTCTGAAGGACCCCTCCTCCACAGCTGGCGACAAATCCCACTGGAAGACAGCTGCCCCTCTGAAGTGTCGCTTGGGATCTACACCATGTCGTGACGGGACTGAGTGCATTCTGTACAGCCATGTGTGTGACGGCGAGAAAGACTGCAGAGACGGCTCTGATGAGTCTGGGTGTGAGCTGTCCTGCAAACCAGGTGAGGAAGTGTTTAATATCTGTCTGCACAAATTATGGTCTGGAAATCGTGGAATGGTAGAGGCAGGCAAAAGATAATTAGACGATGGACAAAGTAGAAAACAGGATATTATACAACAGTTAGGTCCGGTCAAACTATTTAGCAACTTCTGACTGGATGGGACGCATTCTACGCGTCACTAAGAGTGAGGATATCCCATGATATACCGTGAGTGAGTCTTCACAGTTAATAATCACTCCGCATTTTCCGTTGAGAGAACTTCCAAGCCGTTGATTAGCTGTTGCATTGCTTGGGAACGGGAGACGCAAAACTAAGCTTAGAACTATTTTGGGGGGTGGAGGATGAATGAACGTAAATGAAAACTAAATGGTAGAAAATGCAGTTCAGTGTCTTAAAACTTTCAGTCCCACTCATGTTATATTGCTTAATTATATAGCACTGATTCTGTCATGTATCCTAGTGTGAACAACCACTCCTTTGCAAATGATCATTGTAACCTACTGCATCAGTAGTCATAATGCTTATCCATAGGCCAGTTCCAATGTGCCCACGGAAAGATGTGCATCGACCAGAAGCTGGTGTGTGATGGGACACCTCAGTGTCAAGACCGCTCTGATGAGCAGGACTGCTTTAAGGCCACCCAGGACTGCAGCCATCGCTGTGACAACAAGACCCGCTGCATCCCTGAGGGCTTCTTATGTGATGGAGAGAGAGACTGTGTTGATGGTACTGATGAGGCTAATTGTGGTGAGTTGCTGGACCTTTACCTCCTATGGAGCATTTGCATGTGTTTACTGGGCATGTGTGCTTATGTCTTCAGATTTGTTAATTAAGTGATCATGGTATTATACAGGATTTTTTTTTTTAATTGGCTTAAAAACCGAACGATATCTTTTGTTACCACTCTTATCTCCCACTCAGTGGCCGAGGCATGTGCAAGCGGCCAGTTCCAGTGCAGTAACGGCCAGTGTGTGGAACGGGCGCTTCGCTGCGATGGCCACGCAGACTGCCGAGACCACTCAGACGAGAAGGGGTGCACCCAGCCCCCCGTATGCCCCCCTCAGCTACGCTGCCCCGGGAGTGATGAGTGCCTGATGCAGGAGTGGCTTTGTGATGGAGATGAGGACTGCAGCGATGGTTCAGATGAGAGGGTGAGAGCGGAGGTGGGGTAATTGGGTGGGTGTGAGAGTGGGTTGAGAGGGTGGTGGTGGTGAGGGGGAGGGGGTGGTGTTGGGGTAAAAGGGACTGGATGTGGGATGGGCGTGGAGGTAACGGGAGGTGATGTCAGGGGTTGAGAGTATGGAGATGGTGTCGGCAAAGATGATTGAATACTGACCAATCTAGAGCAACATAATACATTACAATGGGAGCAGACGTGAATAGTTCTGGTCTGTATAAGTGGAACTGTCACAATGTCTCAATATAAACTTTTCAATGATCTTTATCAGCATATGCGGGCTCGACACTGGTCTACATAAATGGGGGATTTGTGCTTCAAGCAGTCAAGCAGTGGTATAAACTGGTATATTAGTCACAGTTTACTGTACATTTCTCTTTAATGAATCAATCAATTTGAATTAATAAGAATGAAAAATAGACATGCATTACATAATTATGCAGTCTAATCTTTGTGTATTTACAAAAAAACTTTTTATGAAAAAGTTGGAAAATCAATGCACAAACCTCACTTAAAGGAACACCAGGCAAAATTCTTGCCTCATGTCCCTTTAATAGCTAGTTAATGCAAATAACATATCTAATCTTTGTTATGTTTATCTATTCCATACCCCTCACTGTGGGATATTTTCAGAATTGTAAGGCCTCCATACTGAAGTGCGGAGAGTTCCAGTGGTCCTGCTCCTCCAAGACCCAGTGCATTCCCCAGTCCTGGAGATGTGATGGCACAAACGACTGCCACGACCAAAGCGACGAGACCGGATGTGAGTGCAGTTTTATGTCGCAAGATACAGGCTGTATTTTACCAGTCATAGCTAGAACTAGTTAAACAAGTGGTTTGGGTGCAGTTTTAAACTTTTGCCACTATGAAGCACCCCGTGCTTAGATGATTTGCCTGTGTCCTTCTTTGTGTTGATATCCAGTAGGCCTTCGATACTTGTAACACTAGGTCTATATATAACATACATAGGAAAGGTGTTAAATCTCCTGTGCTGTGTGTAGAGAGTTGCAGTTGTAAATCTGCCAGATGACGATAATAACAGAGAAATTTCACTTCTGTCTGATTACTATTCTCATCTCTGGCAGTGAATGCATGCAGTGCTTTTCTAATCATGATATCATGATTGTTCTACTGCCATGATACAGGTGGCCAGGTGAAGTGCCCGACGGGACGGTTTCAGTGCAGGAATGGGGAGTGTGTGGACCCAATGCTGGTGTGTAACAACGCCACTAACTGCCTGGATGGCTCCGACGAAGGCCCGGGTTGTGCTAACAGCAACTGCGCTTCTCCAGGAAGCCCCCGTTGTGAGCATGTGTGCATCCTGACTCCCCACGGAGCGGTAGGTCCCACATCTCAAAGCCCCCTGTGCACGCCTTGACCTTTCAATCTGCGTATATGAGTATTGAGGTCTAAGCAGAACATGGAGTACCCCCAAAGTCCCCTTAACTATTTAAAGCCCTGAACCAACAAAGACTTGGCATGGATCAATCCATATCCCTGTTGCTCAAACTCACCCAGTGCCGTCGTTTGGAAGAGGAACGAGTAAATTTGATAAAACGGGGGACCGTATATATTGAACTGGCCGATGACTCAAACTAATGAGGGCATTTCGATTTCAGTTTTCTGTGCCCCTTTCAGTTAGTGTTAGCTGCCGGTTCACAAATTTGATCTACGTTATGTTGTACCAAATTTTCTCATCCTCTTCTTCCCAAAAGCACTTGGTGAGCTTAAACAACAGGGATGGGTTGATTTATGCCAGACTTTTCCTTTAACTGTGATGGATCAACTTCATGTTTGGCTGTTTCATACCAGTTAATTCTTTGAGGGTTCAGGGCTTAGGCCTAGGAAGGACATTAGGATTCAACCAATGACTATCTAGTAGTATGTGAAGGGTGCAGTGCAAGAGCAGTCCTGTCATTTGTTATGCAAAGGGTTGCATGAACCTTAATTTTGCTGCAAGTGCTGTTCTGCAACCAGCTCAATATCAGTCAGTCTGAGAGCTGTGGTAATTTTTTTTTTTTTTTTTTTTCAATCCATAGCCTCTCTTTGGTCAGGGACACCAAATCCTGTCAGTAGGAAAAAAGAAATGAGTAAATTTGGGGCAACATGCGCTGAATAGTGAACCGACAGCTAAAGCTAACCAATGGAGTCAAAGTTGACTTGGTTTCTGTTTCAGTTTAACTTGCCCCCATAGGTTGGCTTCAGCTGCCGCCACAGGGCTATGGGGTCGCGTTCTTTAGTTTAAACTATGTGTTTTGGTCTATGTGTTTGGTGCAGAGGTGCATGTGTAAGGTGGGATTCAGGCTGCAGGCAGATGGGCTGAGCTGTAAGGATGTGGACGAGTGTCAGGAGAGCAGCCCGCCCGCGTGTTCACACATCTGCCTCAACACCCGCGGCTCCCTCCTCTGCCAGTGCCACCACGGCTTCCTGCTGGAACCAGATGGCCGGACCTGTAAAACACCAGGTGTGTGTGTTGTAAAGGGAGGGAAATGCTTCTTTTGCTTTCCCTATTTAAAATATTTGCTTTTTGTAATGGTGTAATGTTACATTTCATCTATGCAAAACTACCCTCTTATCTTAGAGTTTGAGGTTCCGTAGTCAAATATTGTGGGAAGCGCACAGTAATATTTACATGGCCAGGAACACATGCTTATCTGTGGATGCATAGAGATTCCTCACGCCCATTAGGGAAGCTAATGCCCATAGTTTCAGTATGATTTGCCCTAAAGCAGGTCTAAGACACTTTTACAAACTTTACACATCTTCTGTAGCCCTTACCAAGTAGGCTTCACACATGCTGTCCAAAACTTCTTATACCCTATGCTGTTTTGGTGGGAAGCAGTCTGTGGTTCTGGATCAAGAAATTGATCTCTAGCTGACTGGTATTGAATTTTGGTGGTCTATACTCCAAGATGCCCACAACAGGAATGCAGTGAGTGACAGGTTGATTCAGAGTTGCTGATACTTTTAGACTGAAGATGTTAGAATTTTGGCATAGGCTGGAATTTGGCATGACTGTTACATGAACTATTGGTGAATACTTTGTTTGATGACCTTTGACATGGTAGTAATGGTGTGTGTGCCGATTTGTCAAATACTGATCACGTTCTGTTTTGACTGAAATGCTTTACTTGTTAGTTTTTTACTGAGGACTGAGGAGCTGTTGTTCTTCAGTTAAGTAATCACATATAAAATACATATAGAGCATTGGTTCTCAAACTGGGGTCTGGGGACCCAGGAGTCCACAGCGCATTGCCAGGAGGTCTGTGAAAAACTTTGCTACAAAATAGCATATAGCATCTAACTGAAGTAATGGATTGTAATTGTATGTGATTATGAGGGGTCCTTGGAAATCTTTCTGCTCCATGAGGGGTCCCTGTTACAATAAAGTTTGAGGACCCCTGACATAAAGGATCAAGGATTTTTTTTTATTTATTTTTTTTGTCATTTGCTTTGTAATTTTTAGAAACTCTATAAGCACAGCAATACATAATAAACTACATATTTTCTAAAAGTCTATACACCCTAGATGTGAATTTAACATGCATGAATGGGTCTGAAGCACTAGTGCATCAAAATGTTCAATGTTAACATTCAAAAAGTTGGTTTCATTGGGAGTTTGGGGGGTGGGGGTGCACTGTAAGCCTATCTTACCCACACTCTAATATTGGAAACCTGTGAAGCTTTCACGGGTGATTTTCGCCTGCCACTAGGCTCTATTGAGGATTGTTAGGGTCAAGGCCAAAGGCCATGTGAGCTAAAGGTCTTGTGAATCGTTCAGGCTGTGCAAATGTGTTGTGTTTTTTTTTTTTTTTTTTTTTTTAAGTCACCTCCTCTGTTCACATGGCAGGAATGCAAGGTGTGGCGTGCTAAAGGTGAAGGAGAGATGTGGTGGAAAAGACAACTGCATTTTTCAAAACAAAACGTTGCCACATGAACAGATAAGATTTGAATCATTAAGTTGGGCTGTTTTGAAGGCAGGCGACAATGAGCACCAACACCCTAAAGAGCCATTTTCAGATACAAATCGTTCATCTCATCAAAGCAGCCTCCTAAACTGTATCACATTATATGTAGATATTTATAGCTCACATCTACAATAGGGCGAGATGGCACCAAATGGTTTGAGACAACGCTGATAACATACGGGTCCCCTCATAACATAACAGGAAATGAACGTGTAGTTGAAATGGAGAAATCTTCCAAAAATATGCCATTGTTTTCTTCTGTTGACACATGATTTTTATTTTACTTAAGGCCTTGTGCTTCCAGTTGAGTTGCATTAAAAGGCTACAATGGCTTTGGTAACCTACTAGTCTACTGCTAATTTATGAGTCTGAAAGTGGGTCAGTGGTGTGCCTCATACTTGCAGCTTAAATGTGACTTTATTCTCAAGCATGAATGCATGTCTGGTTAATCCTCAGGTTGGGAAAGTGTGTGACCAGGTTTCTGTGTTTGTGTTATGGCTGAACCCAGCCCTGGCCTGGCTCAGAACCTATTAACTCCATTGTGTGAAAATATTTATAGGTGCATTGACACTCACTCTGTGTGTGATGGCACTGAATGGTGTCAAACGTGACTGCTGCAAGATGACGGCCCTGGTCACGCGTTGTTACCATACTGCTGATAATACATGAACCTGTAGCTGACTTGAGAACTTCATGGTATGGATGGCATGTGTATCTTGATTTGGGCTTAAGAATTGTTGTTGCAGTGTACCATTGTTTGTCAAGATGGTGGTTAAGCATCAGACCTTGCGCGGCCAGCTGAATTGGTAAAATGTGAAAACCATAGCTTTGCTTCCCAGCCACTTTACTAGTAATGTGAGATTCTGAAATTAATTTATATGAATGAATGAATCAATGAATCTTGGTGGTCTAACTGTATCTCTCAAACCCAGAGGCAAACATTCCAGGATCAGAGAGCCCTGGTATTTATTTCTTTCATCCATGCCTCTAACACAGGTGACGCTAGAATGTAGCTAAACTACCAAATTAGAATAAGATGGTTAACTAAATTGTGGGACTTACTCTCTGAACCTGGGTCGAACCCCGTCTAATAACATCTTGTCAAGCACTGATAGGCTAGTGCTCATATGTAGGTCGTAACCTATGGTTAAATCAGTGTCCACCTTTTGAGCACAAAGCCCCAAGCCTCAAAAAATTGACTGTCTCAATCTCGTATTCCTCATGTCAGTTTAGTCTTTTGAGGGTCTAAGCCTTATGGTTAGGCCGAGCATTAGGATTAAGCCCAAGTCATGTGTTCATACAGATGAGCCCAGCCTGCTGGCCTCAGTTCAGTCAGAGCTGGTTCTGCTGGGCCTAAGGAGTGGGGACAGGCAGGTTCTTCTAGCACCTGGCAAGAAGCCCATCTTTTCTGTGGATTTTGACTGGAAGGAGCAGCGGGCCTTCTGGGTCAGTTTGGACGAGGAGAGCATCAAGTGGGCTGATCGCAAGGACAAGTACATGGGCACTCTTGTCAGAGGTCAGTGGAATTTCTTATTTTGTTTATTACATTTTTTTCTCCATTTACTGAGGATATTCTTCATGTTTTATATTTTCCTGAATGTTTCTGATGGCATTATTAGTGATGAGAGGTGTCAAGCGTGTAAAAAAAAAAAAAAAAAAAAAGTGTACAGGTTATAAAGAGCATAAAAACATTTGTTTTTGTTTTTTGTTTTGACCATTTTGAAGTTAAAGTTATTTCTGGCACAATATTTGGTATAACAGATGATTTTGCTGTCGTCTTTGGAATACACAGACATCTTCAGTATGTGGTATTCACAGATGACTGACTGGTTCCCCAGGTGTCAAGTCTGACTCCATTGCTGTGGATTGGGTGGGAAGGAACCTGTACTGGGTGGACGGTGTGGCGGGGCAGATTCTGGCTGTCAGACTGAGCCCCTCGGTGGTCAAGCCAGAGCACTACACAGTGGTCTTGGATGAGGATCTGGAGCAGCCTCGCTCCCTGGCCCTACTACCCCAGAGAGGGTAAAAACCCAGCCTTCACATCCACTCAGTGCAGTTGCTCTCATCAGTGGGGTTAAACTATTTGCTAGTCTGACATGGTGATTGTGTTTAATCTTGCACAGCACATAAATGGATCAGATATGGACTAGAGCTGTGTAAATATGGAAATATTGATACATATGCAGTTAACTACTTTTTTACGTTTTTATGCATTTAGCAGACACTTTTATCCACGCGACTTTCATTTTTGTCAACTATCAATTCTTCAGGGCCAGTCTTCCCTAAAGCAACTTATGGTTAAGTGCCTTGCTCAGGGGCACAATGGTGGCAGCTGGGATTTGAACCCACAACTTTTCAGGCTACTTGCACACTAGCCAGGTTCCTTAACTGCTACACTACCACCGTCCAACCTAGATTCACCTTGCTAGTTTTGTGAAAGGTTGAAGTTCTAAATCTGTAGAGTTGTAAATGTTGATTCTTTTTCCTTTTTAAAGTTAAATATTATAAGATGGTGAAAAGTAAGTGTTGCTACTTCCACTACAGTTGTCACACATGCACTTCACCTCCCAGCTGATGTGGTTTCCTCAGGTTCATGTTCTGGTCTGAGATTGGTTCGGAGCCCCAGATAGAGCGCTCAGGGATGGACGGCTCTGACAGACGCGTGGTTGTGACCAGGAGTCTCAGCTGGCCTATCAGCGTGACCATAGACCTGCTGGAGGAGCGACTTTACTGGACGGACGAGAGGCTCAAATGCATCGGGTCCGCCTCACTGACAGGAGAGAATATCAAGGTATAGATGCATCTCCGTCAACAGTGCACCATTTCCAGTGCATTCTACCAAAATGTACTCCGAAACAACTTGGACAATCAGATTTAGTGTGGAAGTAGTGGTAGTAAAATTGGCTAAAATAGGATGTACCAATCCGCCTTTTGGCCTTCCTGAGCCACATTTCTCTCCTCAGCTGTTACAGCTTCCCGAGATCACCAGTCCCTTCTCGGTGGCTGTTTTTAACAGCATGGTCTACTGGTCTGACACGAAGAGAAGAACCATCCAGGGAGCCAGCAAACTCAACGGCAAGAATCGCAAGGTTATTCTCAAGAAACCCAGCCAACCGTTTGGGCTCAAAGTAAGTAAGTGATCAGTTGGTAAAATGATTGACCATTAGTAAGTAGTATTATGCACCTGGCCAAAGTGTCATTTCTGAAAATACAGTAGACTACAGTATTGGTTTTATATCATGTCTAGGTACAAAATCAACTACTCTTTGAACAACAACTGCCTTTCTTTCTGTTTGTCTGTGTGTTTGTTCATCTGTTTGTTCTGTTTGTTTTTCTTCCACTATTTGCCCAGGCAATCCACCCACTTCTGCAGTCAGTAACCTCCAACCCCTGTGGACGCCTGAAATGTTCCCACCTGTGTCTCTTGGCTCCAGGGCCCCAGGCTGTGTGCCGCTGCCCAGCAGGGCTGCTTCTGGCTGAGGACGGAGTCACCTGCTCCCCCCGTATGAATTCCTCCTCATCCTTCCTCCTCATGCTCTCCCCCACCACCGTCACCCAGGTGTGTCTGTCTGTCTTAACATGAACCACTCCCCAACTGAAGGCAAATGAGAAAACAAATGATGTGTATTTACTCTGTATGTACACTGTGTGCAGCGATTCCTGTAGCAAAACTGGCTTAGCAAGACTTGACTGTGCTAATGATATTATTTTGTTCTGTCTGGCCTGAGTAGATTTATATGCGTGGCTTGCGAGGTGCCAAAGGTCTGAAAAAATGGGCAGAACATCGGGCTCTGCTTTTGCCCAGGGTCAATGAGGCCACGGCCATGGACATGGTGATGCAAGAACGCCTTCTTTATCTGTCAGACGCAGGCCTGGCCTCTGTGAGCACTCTGAAGCTGAGTGGCTCGTCACTGACCCCAACCGGGCGCCTGCTCCACCTCCCCGGGGACGTGGTGACGGCGCTGGCCATTGACTGGGTCACAAAGAACCTATACTGGAGCTCGCGAGCCCAATCGGCCGTGCATGTGACCTCCAGCGACGGGCGCTACACCACTGCTATCCTGGTGGCAGACATCGGCCACACGATCTCCATTGCCCTCCACCCACCCTCTGGACGGATGTGCTTCACAGCCATGGGGAGGGCAGGGGGGAAAGGAAAGGCTGCTCTGCAGGTGGACTGCGCCTTCATGGATGGGGCTAACCGCACAGTGCTGTGGCCATACACAGACAGTCCCACATCTCTGACTTTCTCCAATAAGGGAGCACAACTATATTGGGCTGATATTGGTGAGATTTGAAAAAAATTTTGGTTTTCTGTGTTTTTTTTATATATTTTTTTATATTGGTCATTGACCGATTATTATGTATTAAGTTTTTTTTTTTTTTTTTTGAGATCTTTCCTGCTTCTTAAATAGATATTGTAGAAAAATGCTGCATCAATGTTTGTATTCACTACATCAAACACCTCAAACTCTAATATGACCACTTGCACAGAACTGCCTTTCTTCAATGATGACCATTTGCTTTGCCACACAGGTAAAGGAGTGATCGCTTCCATAGGCATTGATGGCTCGAGATACAGGGAGTATAAGACAGGCCCAGATCTCATAGTGTCCTTCACACGCAGTGAAAATATCCTCCTCTGGGTCACCCTTGGCAAAGGTAAGCCTACTGTACTTGTTTTTGATTTGCCTAAAAGAGAATATTTTTAGTGTCCACACACATTTATGAGTGTGGGGTGTGTTTCCCAAAACCATAGTTGCTAACCAGTTAGCAACCTAGCTACCAGTTAGCAACTTAGTTGGTTCACAATGGGCAATTGTGTTGCAACGGATAACGTGGTTTTGGGAAACACATCACACACATTGTTTCGGGATATGGAGCACTTCCCATACATTGCTGTTGCTGTGTATGGCCAGTAAAGTATGACCAGTATGACCCTAAACAGTTTGATGTCTGTCAGAGGAAAATGAGTCTTGTTTTAACAATGTAAAAGTTCAGATCTAAAGTCATGCTTTATATCAGCATGCATACCTGTGTAGACAATCAGGTGTGTGGATAACTGTGCTAGTTAAAGCAACACAATAGTCTGAATACTATTTGAGGTATCTCTTTATTAGGCGTCTTCAAGTAGTTTACTATATCATCATACAAAGGAAAGAAATGCGTGGTGTTCCTACCTCCTGTGTATCGAGTAGGAACACATGGGAGAATATATTGGCAACAAACACTAGTTAGCATATCCTAACTGCTTTTAGCTATAAATTAGCTAACTTGCTAGGTTTACTCAAAACTCTACATGCTATTTTGACAGGTGTAGCATCTATAGTAGACGTCCCGTAAGTGTCTTGCCTTCCTCTTCCGTTTTGTAACAGTGATTGTATTGTTCTTTTGACGAGTCATCGGACAAATAAGTGAAATGCCAGTCATTCCCGTGCCACAGACATCATAGTGGCATCTTTCTGTCTTTTGTTTGCAGGTTGTGGTCTATATTTTGCAACTTTGCATGTTCACAGTTTCATTGTGATGCATGATTTAGCACTAGTTGACGCGTACTGACTCGGTTTCATTAGCAACTGATTCTGTAAAGCTAGTGTGTCGGGTCAGCTAATTACATTGATGTTCACAAGTCAATTATTATCACTGACACCTTGAATGCACTATTTTTTTAACCAAACTGTGGTGGACCTGAATCCTTAAAAAAGACATTTGACATGATAACCTTTTTGGTCTCCACAGGTGTGACTAAAATGTGGTACAGTGATGGTTTTCAACCCAAACAGCTGTGGTTTGAGGTGAAGACCAACGTTGTTGAACTGAAAGCTTACAGCAGGTCAAGTCAAAAAGGTAACAAGTCTAGCATGGTAAACCTGCACTAAAACCTCTTCCCTTTTACGCCCTTGTCATGATATGACCTTTCATTCTACATTCTGCACCTGCTTCTCCATAAGTCCCTAGCTGACTAAGGGTATAATCAGGCCAGTTACTCCTGGCTTGTCTTTGTTTTTTTTGTTTTTTTTTTTTTTTGGGGTGTTTTTTTGTGTTCTTTGGGGGGGTGGGGTGCGGGTCCGTAGTCAGATTGGCTGGTGTTGTGAAAAGAACAGTGATTCTTTTCAGAGCTCCTCTTTCAAGCAGGTTTTCACCAGTCCCTCATGTGCTCACTACTTTTTTTTTTTTTTTTTTCTTGTCGTTTTTTCTCTCCTCCCTTTCCTTCTCCATTATCTCTTCAACTAGGCCCTCCCTCCTATGTTTCTCTGTTGCTCCGTCACCCTGTTTCTCCTGCAGCTACACAAATGCCCTTTTGTAGAGGGACAGGCTGTCTCATGCTCCCCCTCTCGCAGTGTCCTCCAAGTCATCAGACACTCCCCAAACCCTGTCTGCTTCACCTAGTTCTTGACATTCTTGGATTCTAACACATTTGTCATGCTGCAGTACTGGTCCTGCAACATGTTTACTTGTTTGCCTAAAGCTATCACACGTGTTTTTCCTTTTTTTCAAAAGCTGAAACAAGGATGAGCAGTACTGAGGTTGTTTTTGTACCTGAGGCGGATTGTGTGTGATGCAATGATTTGTGTCCCCAACCCCTCCACTCCCCCCCCCCCCCCCTCCCGCCCTCTCTCACTCTCCCTCCCCCCTAATAAGGAGCCAATGCCTGCTCCGAGAGGAACGGTGGCTGCGCTCACCTGTGCCTGCCACACCCAAGTGGGCGCACCTGCATGTGTTCTCAGGATCACCTGTTGGCCAATGGCACATTGTGTGTGCCCAAGCAGCAGTGCCCAGGGGACAGAATGGCCTGCTGGGATGGGACGTGCCTGCCCAGCTCCAAATTCTGCGACCAGGTGTCTGACTGTCCAGATGGCTCTGATGAGAGAAACTGTGAGTGTATTTGTGTCGGTCTTACAAAAACACACACAAACACAGTCCAAAACAGTATTATAACTCTGCATCACTGACAAGACTTGTCAGTATGCCAAGTTTGGAAAAAGTGGAGCTAGTCTCACATGTCTTCAGTCACGTGTATCCTCATGCTTGTATATGTACATAAACATTCCTTTTTTTATTCAATTCAATTATATTTATACAGCGCCATATACAATAGTATTGTCTAATGGGCTTTACAGCAAGGAGCACCCAAGAGCACCCAAGGGCAAGGAAAAACTCCCTTGTGGTAGTTAGTATAGGAAGAAACCTTGGGCAGATCTGTGGCTCAAAGGGTCAACCCAGCTGCCAGGCTCATGCAGGAAAAGTACAGCAGTTGTCCAAGTGATCTTGTTTGACCACTTTACCGTACCTAATCACCTTATGGATTGTATCTAGCATTTTTGATATAATTTTTTCGCCCTTATTTCTCACAAATCTTAGTTTCAGCCCATTAGTGTGTGGGTTTCGAGCAACGTTCTTAAGGCTGCTCCCCTCTCAGTTTCAGTTTCTGGTCTGATGAGATAAGCATGCTAATCATAGTTGCTGAGCAAAGGCAGAATGAGTCTCTGTCTCTCTCAAAACATGCAGGAACAGTGAGAACTCGATAGGGCCACTCTTTTTAACACTTGGAAGCTGGGGCGGTCCATTTAGAGAAATTTTAAAAGAAAAAGTGTAAAAAAAAAAAAAAATCTACATCTACATTCAATCTGACATGTTGCCCACTTCAAAACATACTACTTTAACTACACAGCTTTCAAGCTGTGCTACAATACCTTTGTTTTGATTTTCCTGTATGTGGGTCATGCACCCTCAGGAGTACTGATGTGAAAATGTCACTGCAGTGCTACATTATGCTGATCTCTATCTGGATTTCTGTTTAAACCCACAACAAGCATGTAGCCCATTTGGCTCACGTGCCTTTTAAAAATGCGTTTCAGGCCTTTATGACAAGCCTGCATTCCAGCCTAAACTGGGCATTGAGCTTGCCCGCCAACCCCAGGCGCTCAATCCTGCCCGGTCGGAGCTGGTGGGCATTGGAGACCTGGAGGTAGAGACCTGTGCGAAACAGCGCTGCAGTGGGCACGGGAAGTGCGTGAGACGGGGCGGCGATGTGGCGTGCGAGTGCACGGCAGGCTACAGCGGAGACTCGTGTCAGGATGCAAGGTCCAATCACATCGGGCTCATCCTGGTTCTGCTGTTGATTGTCTGCTGTGCTGTCGGTGCCATCTTGGTCATAAGAAAGAGGTAAAGTGCTGTGAAAGTTGATAAAGGACGACACTGGGTTTCAATCATTAAAGAAAAAGGACATCGTAAATTGGCCCATGAGCCTGTTGCCTGAGCTTGCCAAGTGCTGCTGCTAGGAAGAGGAACAAGAGAATTTGGTGCAGCGAAGACCAAATAGCAAAATGGTAGTCAATCTTTAACTAATGAGGACAAGGAAGCCCAGTTGCAGATTAATTGTCTTGTGCCCACTTTCAGCTAGGGTTAGCTGCCAGTTCACAAATTCAGTCCGTTTTTTTTACCAGATTTTCTCGTTCGGCTTCCTAAAAGCAGCACTCAGGGAGCTTGGGCAACAGGAAATGTGGGTTGATTTACACTGGACTTTCCGTTTAATGAATGAAACCCAGTACCCACCTTAACTTCAAGCCCTCCTGAATTCTCAAAGTTTGAGAATGGCATGAATCAGCCCATCAAGTCAGTCCATGCCATGCAAGTCTTTAGGGGTTCAGGGCTTGAACGTGCTTTAGTATGCATTCATGTTGTATGGTGCAGTGAGAGCTGTAAGTACTTGCTTGTGGGTACTCTCTTTGTGAAGGGCAGTGGTGCATACCTACAGTTAAATATTTGTACAGGGTCATATCACCTTTCTCAAACAGCCAGTCTTACCACTTCAGTGGAACTCTGACAAGTTTGGCAGCTACTCTTGCTCTTTCAGTGAATTGGAAGTCAGCTAGTGTGGCTGAATCCATACATCAGTGATGATGCCTCTTCCAGTATACTGAGTTTCAGTCAAAAAAATAGTGCTACCATCTACACGTTTGCTGCCTTTGAACCATTTCTGCAGTCACATGCATGTTCCTGTGTGTTCTCTCAAAAGGCGCAAGTCTGCGAAGGGTCCAGAAAAAGCCACGCTCATGACCAACATGGAGGACCGGAATGTGCACATGGAAGGGTTTGCCAACGACCTCTACAATGCAGAGGAGGTACTGCCTGCTGTTTTTCAATATGCCACAGGGAATTCAGGAAGTATAAAACTCTGATTCAGGAAGCAGAAAGCTCAGTACATCCCATTTGAAGAACAGGTTGTTTTGGACAAAGTGATTCACATGAAAGCCAGAAAAGCAGGTTCTCATTTTATTATTTATTTTTTTTACCCTCCAACAGGAAGAGGTGACTTCTACCGACATCCCAGCTTTGTGACGTGTACATGTTAACTGAAATGACATGACTGATATGAAAAACAATAAAATGGAAAATAGAATAAACTTTCTCTTAATGATTTGCTTACTGTCCATGTAGATGTACTTTATTTATCCAGAAGGAAATGAAGGTGTCCAGTTGCTTACTCAACAATATGCATGCATATAGGCACACTTACAGAGAACAACTGAAAGATAACAGATCCCATTGTCACAGTGGAGGTAAAGCCAAATAAGATGTCCACTGATGATGGTGCTGATGTAAACAACACAAGGGAAGTCCAGTGGAAAAAAAAGACAAACCTGTGTCAAACCAGATACCAAGACAATACAACAAAATTGCACAAACAGGAATGAAGTGTGCAATCCTAGACATTTCCAACTTGCACGCTAGAATCAAAAACAACTATGGTTTGTGGATTAAGGGCAGGCAAAGGGGGCTTGTGCAATGTGCAGTGGGGCTAATCTAGCCAGTAAAAGCAGAAAGACGGTCAAGTCACAGTCTAGAGGTGATCTGCATGATGGTGAAGGCAGAGAACAACAGACTTATGCCCATGAGTCCATAACTCCCCTCTCCTTCTCACAATGTGTAGCATTGTGAATCTGTATGGCCCGGGGGACAAAGGACGACCTCAGTCTTTCTGTTGAGCATGTTAGCAATAGAAGTATGCCACTAAACATGGTCTCCCATACAGTGACCATCAGCTTACTTTAATGTTAGTTGTCCAGTGTCTCTTCCTGCCACTGCTTCCCTGTCACACCACAGCATAGAAAATGACACTGGCCATGATGGGCTAACGGCATAGAAGTCAGGAGTTTGTTGCAGATGATGAAAGATCCTAGCCTCCTCGGAAAATAGAACCGTCTCTGCCCTTTCTTGTACCGGGAATCAACGATTACTGACCAGGTCAGTTTTTTGTCCAGATGTAGCCCCAGGTGTTTAGTATGACTTAACCATTTCCACTTTTACCCCCTCAATGGAGACAGGTAGCAGAGGGATCTAGCCCGCCTGAAGTCACCCACCTCTTTTGTCTTTATGTAGTTTTTAAGTAGATGGACTTGAAATAGACATTCATTGAGTTAAGAGGGATTACCCATTGTCAGTAACAGTTTAGATTAGGATACACATATTCACCATTAACTAGCAGCTTGTTAACATGCGAATTAGTGACCTAGCCATTTGTTAGTCATTACAAGTCACTTAATACCTAATTTGATATTCTGTACATAGTAGACCATTAACTAGAATTTCTCCAATATAAACTTCTAATTACTGCTTATTCATTGTAAGTAAGCTGGTTGTGTATAAATAATGATCTTTTAAGGCAGTTGTTTACTTATTTGGACACTATTAGGCACTCAGTTATGGGTTTTGTTCCTATGAATAGATCATCTTTTCTAAATATTATTGAAAGAGTAACTGTTTCTGTTGTAGCCTACTACTGCCTTATAAGCCCCATAATAAAAAAAAGCATTTTAAGATCATAATTCATATACGACTAACTTACTATGGATTGTCTGTAAGAAAAAAATCTAGTTACTTGTCTACTATGGGTGCCCCCATCTGTTAGCGTTAGCTGCCAGTTTGCAAAGTCAGTCTACGTTGTACCAAATGCTGTCATTCTTATACCTACTAACAGCACTCGGCAGCCTCAAAGAACAGGCTTATAGGCTGATTGTCTCTGGATTTTTTCCTTTAAGATTTAGGGAGTACACCCAGTTCACCCAGTGTATTTCATTAGTTGGGAAAGAAAAGTTCTCATGTATCTTCTACCATGTCTGATGGGAACTAATCCTGTTCTGCCACTTTTGAACAATGTGTTATGTGATGGCGTGATCTGGGCATATAAAGCTGCTGGTTTGCATGTGCTTATCAGGACGTTTCTGTATATGGGCTGAATCAGATTGATGCATATGGGTGGAGATGTAATAACTGTGAAATATGATTTCATGTGAGCCCAAACTACAGTCTCCAGTAGTCCAAAATGTCATAAGGGAAATTATTTGTATTAAACTGTTATTTGAATAATCTCCCCCCACACACACATGCACACACACATTTCAAATTGTGCATTATTTTCTTTTTTTTTTTTTTTAAGTGAGCTCTTTATTGTGACTGTTAAGCAGCTTTTAAGCACATTTTAAATATATATTGTGAGTTTTCAAACAAAACATCTATATGTTCAAATGAGAAAAGCCCTCGAACCATTCCCGTTCAGTATTCAGTTATGAAACGACATTCCACTTATTAAACCAATTTTCACCAGAAGCTCAACTCCTAGTTTGGCAGATATAAACACTCCACTTATAGTGTTTTTACCTTTGGCAAGATAGTTTCTTTCTAAGGTAATGCTGAGATTTGTTGGCCAGCTCCACTGGAATGTTTATCTCTGGTGGCCATCTTGTTTCGCTTTAAGCCAGACATGTTGGGTCATTCTACAATTTCTCCCACAGTCTGACAACAGTTTAGGTGGCTCTGCTCTCTCTCCCTCCCATGTCCTGTCTACTGGTCTCTTTTAGTGTATGTGGAACTTATATATACTGGCAGCATAATAATAAAAACATACAAAGCTATACTGAACAGACTAAAACCTCCTCACAGTGATCCAAATGTGGTTGGTTTGTTTGTTTGTTTTGACTTACAAGAATGTGGCTTGCATGATGAAACTTGTACAGTCTTGTATCACTTGCATGACCTGGGGGGCTGGTAAGTAACTCCCTTCTTATGAAAGATGACATGGAAATGTATGTTCTGTGGAAGGACTGGCCAGACGACCAAATGTACAGTATTTAATCCCCCTGAGGATTTAGTCATTTTGCTTTGAACACACAAAAATAAACGATCTTTTAAATGTGAAAAAAACAACTCGATTTGTCTGAATAATACTAATAATAATCGGAGGTGGAAAATCTGACTTCCAAGAAGAAACTCTTTTTTTTTTTGCACTTAAGACAGGTAGTTCCATTAATTATCTATCGTAATTAGTATCAGCTGGTATAAGTGGATGATTGGCACAGATAGTTATGCAGTTATGCTACTACCCTCTGAAGCTGGACTTGTCCACCACTGCAAATAACATTAAACAATAAACATCCTTTAAAATAATTATTACTGCAGCACATGTATGGTCTTACACAAAGTAAAAAGTAGAGGTGAGAGGTGGTTCTCCACCCAGGAGTGAACAAGGGCGGGGCCCTTAAAACTAATCCTTCCTGTTTGCTGGTATTTTTCTCAAGCCCCATTTTTCTTGCTCCTATGTCTTTTGTTTTGGTACTCACTTCGTCGTGGTCAATTACTCCCCCCTCCCCTCACCCCCACTTTAACCTGGATGTCATGTGCTCCCATTCCAAGAAGCGTCTCTTACTTGGAATTCCTTTTGAGATCTGCGACTTCGCCGCTGCCGGTGAGTACAAGTTTGGGAAAACTGATGTCTGTCCGTCTGATCAGCTGCGTGTCTGCCCTTTGTAGACATTCCTGTCAATCTCCCAGCCCAACCAGATATGCCGCATATTTATTTATATAAAACTCCCCTTGCCCTGAGGTCAAATCTGGTGGTGTGCTATTGGAATACTTTGTTCCTCTTTCACGTTTTCAGCTAATGGTATTTGTATTCCTCTTGCATGCAAGTATAATGTTACTTGGTGTGTCTGCTTAGTGATATTTTCTGTTCTGATGATCAACACTGTTCCTTAAACTGAAAATATTTTTCTAACCGAAACATGATCTCAATACAATTAAGTTACACAGTACACTTAGTTACACTTAGTTACACAGTATACAGTTTTTGTCTAGTTGTTTAGTCTGTCCAGATTGTCTGTTATCTGAACAGTCAGCCTTGACTGCCTGTTATCTGTTAGCAATTTGTGGAACTTAAAAGCACTTTAGCACTGATCCCACTGATTACAGTTTGTTGAATAATGTTAAATCACAGTAAAACACATTGAGTTTCTTGGTTCCAGTGGAACCTGCTGCACTGCGCTGTGCCAAAGGCAGCAGAACATATTTGAATTTCACGTCACTGGGATAACTGACTACAGTTAGAGGAAATACTGACTTTGCCATGATGTTATACAATTGTTCTCACTTAGTTCTTATGCCTTTCCACTCTGTCTGTCTCCCTTCCTTTTAAGGCTTTCTGCCTGTCTGGTCTTGTCCTGTTGTGTTTGTGTGAGGCTCTGCGCCCCCATGACCATGGCAGCCTCCACGACCATGCTAACCTCCACAACTGCCCCTCTGCAGAGAGATGGGCGGTTCTGGGACGTCAACCTTCCGACATGCGGTGACCTTCGGTGCCATGGACACGGGGCGTGCGTGGCCTCTGGGTGCGAGTGTCGTCTGGGCTACACGGGCGAGTTTTGCAGGGACACCGTCAACGAGGCCCTGTCGATCCCACTCACGCTCGGGGTCCTGGCAACAATCTTTGGCATCATCATCCTCGCCTTCGTCTTCGCCAAAGTCCGACAGTGGAGAAAAGCGCAGAACAGGTAACGCTCTGACGTCACAGGAGAACATACCAAGCTGCACAGTAAGAGGGGTTTCGGAAATGTTTTCTTTTCGACAGCCACCTTGTCATAAGCAGATTCATGCATCAGCCTGATGACTGCTGTTCATGTGAAACCATGAAGCAATACATTGCTTGCCCTAATATTTACCATAATATATTTACCATGTTTACTGCCATAGCTGCGTTATTTCCAATTTCCACCATTTCCATTCGTTTTTGGCCCTAGCACTCTAGTTTGTCCCAATACTATTAAGACCAAGAGGAGGTGCTTTCAGCCCTTAAAACCACCCCTTAAAACGGATTGAGGTCAGGTGCAGACGAAGTGTAAAGAAGATTACCAAAGACACCTTGTGTATTTACACAGCGAGAGTCAAGAAAATAGTCGAAGAAAGATGATGTCCAGCTCGGGAAAAGATGAATACAACGGATATTGCAGAAATTAGGCATGGACAATTCAAAATATGTCGGGGACGGGATTGATGCAAATGTAAAGAGATTATGTTTGGACAGTTAGACAGTCGTTCAGGACAGACATAAAAATATTTGTCTGGAGTGTTTTGAGAGGCCAACAAATAGTAACAGAGGTCCATTTTTCCCCAATAGTCTAATTAAGGAGCTGCCTATGACTGCGTTTACATGAACAAAAAGTATCCCGGTGGGTCTTCCGAGATAATGTGATGTGTCTGTGCAACGGGCAACTAAGAAGAACAGCTTGGCTAGTTTTATTAGAAAATTACAGAACAGTAGTGCATCGTATCTCAGAACATAAGACTCAGGCTGTGCCCCGCTTCTGGCCTGGAACGGAAGAGAGGGAATACCCGAACAATTCCCCCCAAAGCCCACCCCACGAAATCAAGTGCTAGTGTTAAGGGAGGAGAAATTGGACTGGGCCTTAAACCGCGCTCCTTAAACCTGATTGGCATGTTTTCTGTTGCAATACCACAGTTTGCAGAATTTGATTGTTTTGAGGCGAGATCTCCTGTACCTTACAATAAGCTCTAAGCAATTGTTGGTTTTCCAGTTTCACACACAGTTGACAGGGGGGAAGTTGTAGAGACTTTTTATATTTAGCGAGTGTTTTTTTTATGCAAGTGCATGTGTCTTACCTGGCAATTCTCTTGAGGAACTCCTTGCCGATGTCTCTGATGACGCATTCCCTGACATACAATTGCACTGCCACTGGCCCTTGACTCTGCCCCCTTTCCCTGATGCTCTCCCTAATGTTTCTCTAGCCTATATCTCACACTGACCTCTCTGATTCAGTTGCCTGTATACGCAATCTCCACCGTGTGGTTGCGCGCGGTTACAGTTGCTAGGTGATCGGTAAGGTAAACTTTCATTCAATCAGACCTACTACAGCAACCAGTCAAATAAAGTCATGCGTCCGCAGCAGCAACGCAGTGACCCGCAAGCATAGACCTGTCAAAATAAAGGGGAGGGGAACACTGATGCAACAGCAGAATAATATGTTTATTTAAAAGTGAAACTAATGAATATGTGAATAGAACTGTAGCCTATTTTCATTACAAACCGGGACATATAGGCGTCCCGGGAAGGATTATCAATTTTCCAGAATAGACAGTAAAAAAAAAGAGAACAATCCCGGAAAAACGGGATATGTGGCAACACTAGTTTAAACACATAGATTAGCCTATTGTTTAAATTGTTATTGTTAAATTGATTGATTTGACATATTTCTGTCTGTCTGTCTCTGTGTGTGCGCATGTGCGTGCATCTTTTGCATAGGAAAGCCATCGATCAAGAAAGGGAGAGGATGAAGCTGGAAGGAGAGTGGGCCTAAGACCATATCTTTAAAAAAAGAGTCATATTGGCTCAGAACAAACCAGAAATATGGAAACCTATGGCAATAATACAGAAAATTACTTATTGACATTTTTACCTAGTTATAAATGGATTTATAGCAATGTATTTGTTACCGTTCCATTAATTTTACACCTTTTTATACTAAAAGTAGTAGTTAAAAATGTATTTTAAATACAGACCTAGGCTTTGCTTTCTTTAGGCCTTTGTAACTGTTTCAGTATACACTGCCTTTTTTTTTTATTTAATTGCATACATTGTTTGTAACTGCTCTTTACTCAAGAAACAAATGACTGAAATAACCCACAAACAAATTATTAAATCATTATTTGATTTCATTTTTAGAGTGATGGTTGCAGTCTAATGATTGCACACTTGGGGAACACCAACCGTAAGCCTATAGTCGTAGGTTGCACACACTCTCAAGCAAGACATGGTAACATGGGTTCATGAAAAATGACAGGAATGTTGTTTTTCCTCCACACCCTAGCCCTTGTGTTGTTTATGGAATTTGACAGCACACATATTGATTACACAGACAGCCACTCAGACCGGTCTTTTCGGATGTCCCATATGTTTTGCATTGCTTATAAGTATAGCAGTTCTGTGCAATGTACCTTCATTTCAATACACTAGAATGTAAAACTTTCAATTTGCTTTATTAAAAAGTCAGTTGGTTTTTAAAGGCTGTGGACATTTTTCCAAAGTAAAAAAAATCAATTTCTTGTGAAGATTTGGCTTTCTCGTCACTTTTTTAACTGGTCCTTTAAGACACAAATGGAATAGCCCAGAAAATAAGATGCATCTTTTTATTCTTTGCACTGCCTTAAAATAGTAATGTATCTCAAATTTACATTATATAATGTGTATAGTATTAAGCTGTTGTATCCAACTTTTTTAATCCTTGTGTCACTGATGATCATTCAGTTTCAATCACAGCCATATAAAAGAAAATCTACACTCTTATTACAACACATAACCAACATTAGAGAGTTTATCAGTCACCTAATGCAAGTTGTATCGCAATAGATCACGAATGTAACTGTTGTCTAGCCCATTTAGTTGCTTATAGGGTACTTTTATTTTGAATCTTAACTTGATGCCTGATACTGAAAGTAGTATGCTAGGGGATGAGCACTCCCAACCCATTACAAAAAGTTGTTTGCTAAACTAGGAATGTTGCTTAGATAAAGTAACCTGGATGTCAAGTAAACATTAAGTCTGGCTGCTAATATCTTACAACTACTGTACATGAGCTATGTGGCTGCTTCTGTAAAGTCCTCAGGTGCCATTTATTTTACATTCACCTTTTCAGAGTTTGGAAGCTTAAAAATGCTAATAACACTTTAGTTCTTAGACAAAATTTATTTGTTTCTTACAGGAAAGTACATTAAAGTAAAATGACTCGAGAGTTATGGTTACTAGCAGTCACTCCACATTCAAAGATCACAGCTGGCTAAGGTTTAACACCTAATTTTCCAGAAATTCCAAAATGTGACCTCTACACACAACTCTAGGCCTATTATTTCAAAGATGTAAAATATTATGCAGTGCATAAAACTGCGCAGTTGAAACAGGCTATCCACATACACAGCACTTATTTTATTTACAACATTTCAACAATTCATTGCTCTGTTTTAATATAATCATATTGCACATCCCTCATGTCTTTACTGGGCCCGTCCTTCATAACCCGGGAATTTTTCAGGGCAGTTTTACAGTAGGAATTTCCAACTCATCATGGAGCAATTATCTATCATTCAACGCTAACCATGTAAACAGTAAGTCCATGAATCCATGATCAACAAAACATGAAGTTAATTCAATAATTCGACTACATATTTCTGAGTCCTACTGTATTGTCAGTGAGACATCTCTTCAATCACGGTTAGTGTTGCGGTAAGGAAAGCAATATATTCGTTTAATTAAAGTCGTCGTCAGTCTTTGCTGTTCACAAATCAGCATCGTAAGGTTGACCGCCATAAGAGGAGCTGGCTTTGCTGGTTGCTCTGGGGGCAGGCCGGGGGAAGTCGGGCTCGTTAAAAGAGTCTTTGGAGTACGGCAGACTGCTGGCGCTGCTCTCTGGCCTGCTTGACATTCTCGGAACCGTGATCCTGCGTGGAGGAGAAGTGTTACGGGCGGTCTTACCGGAGTCTGTGACGATCCTCTCGCTCCGGTTCCGGCCACCACAGCAGCGGCATATTCCGATGAACATGACGAACCCGCCAAGAACTTCCATAATGCCTCCAATGTAGCCAAGCACGATGCAGTAACCCACCTGGATGCTTGTAGATGGAGCTGTGATGTTGGTCAAAATGTGGGTGTACCAAGCAATAGGAATGATGGTCAGAACACCTGAGCAGAAAATGAGCAAACCACCTATACCAGCTACAATCCAGTTAGGTCTTTCTCTCCAGCACCGGACACCTGGAATTGCAACTGCCAGACCAATCAAGGTGAGAATAAGAGATGCCACCATCATGCCCTGGGCAATTTCAATGATCTGCTCACTGAAATAAGCTTGGTCCGGCTGGTTACACTGAATGTCCCTCGAAGTGGTGGATGCGCGGCAGATATCCCATATCCCCTGCTGCAGGAACACGTCTGCGGCTTCACTGGGTATGTTACTCACGGTTCTCCAGTTTGGCGCCACCGTGCTGGTAAGATCAAGTACCCAACCACATGGAGCCATGACCATCCCGAAGATCAGGATGCCTGGTGTCCGGAAGTGGATGAACGTAGGTCTACTGGAAGGCATCTTTAATTGTATAGCCTATGTGCGTGCTGTCAGTCGAGAAGCACTTCGTGAAGCTTTGACTTTGTTCCGTTGACAATGCACCTATAAACTTAGCCAGACTGAAACCTGAAAGGGCTGAACTGTTTGTCGCTTGAAAAAATGGGTGTGGTTTTGAGTTTCACCCATTCAGAAACGTGCATTAGTTTCGAGAGTAAGTAATCAAGAGTGTGAATTGGTGGTCATACCTAATAGGCTGGCGTGTTGAATTTAGACCAGCCAAAGGAGGAAAAATTATGACTTATGGAAGTGATTAAGATACGCCCTAATTATTACCATGACCAATAGGCCTATCTTGGTTCCAAACTAAGTTACACATGAGATGTGCTCTAAACCGAGATGTTCAGCGTTCATTTTATCAGTCAACGACTTTTCGTTCAGTGCAAATTATGCTATAAAAACATACAAAGTGAATGTTGGGTACCGGAAATTATTTACACACAGCTGGTTCCACAACGTGCGCCAAAGATGACAGGTGCAGTGACTTATGATGGTATGAATGACAGGAATGTAGTCTAGGTCGACCGGCCGCACTGGTTTCGCATGTTTAGCTCATGAGAACATGAATTTGACAAGTCATTGTTATTGGCTAGACTGCCGACGAGTTTGGGGTTTGTTTTATTTCGGAACTAATTTAATTACGGATTTGTATGTTGCAAGATTATTACAAAAGTAGCGTAAACTGCAGTTGTGTCAGGAGAGTAAACTCCAATAGGCTATGCAATATTTCGTGTCAGTAATATTATTTCTGCAGCGAAGCTACGCTACCACCTGTCCCGCTTTAGTACTGTAAAGCCATTTTATCCTGTGTCTCGCGTCATTCATTGAACATTCTGTCCATTTTTTTTATTCCACCCTAATTAATTGAAAGTAAAAAGTACGTGCAAGGACAGGCTTACTCGACTTTTCGTCCAATAGTTCAGAAGACTGCAATAAACTAATAATAGTCGTAGGAGTCGTAGGCCTAAGTCGGCTAAGTCAATCGGGCTCAAATTGTCAGCAATTTAAAGTCTGAGAGCGGAAAAAAAATGATGCTCTTTTCTTGATTTAGACCGGTGGATAGGGAAACAGAGAGAACTTTTTGCATTTGTCAGGGCCGGAGCTACGGCCACGCATATCACGCACCGCATGTGATTTAATGCATTTATGCAAAATAGCGCACTTATGCATTAAAATGACACATAGCTTACCTCGACTGCTGACAAGTTAGTCACTGTTTTCTGCCTCAGATGTAGGCCTAATCTTAATAATCTCCACGTAATAAACTGCTACATCTCGTTTGTTGTTTATTTGAAATAACCAAAGTTCGCTATACTTTCCCAAAGGTTTTCCAAAGGTTATTTTGGTGGCACTAAGAAACGTCTCAAATTGACAGGTTCCATTTATCAATAGCCTAGAGCAGCATTTCTTCTGAAAATAATATTCAAACACCTGGGCATTCACACAGTTGTAGTCTGTGCTTTTTATTTAATTTTGTATACGCTAGGCCTAATGATATTTTGCACTGAAATTGTTGATCTTAAACAGGCCTGATACTTTTTGTTTCTTGTAAATTGAATTTGATCAAAACTGGGAGATAATTTCTGAAAGCATACTTTTAGTTGCAGAAGACTTGGTCGTTTGGGCTGTCTTTTGGGTCAGGTAGCTGGGTCTTTATCTTTTGGCCTGTGGGTTGAAAGGCAAAATAAAATGTTTCTTGGCAAATTAGATTGCCATTTTATGTTAATCTTAAAGTTATTACGTCTGCGCCACCTTGTCCTATTTAAACTTGCTACTTGTCCCACATTAAGTCTGTTTTGAGGTAGTCACCCTAACCAAAGTGCAGTAGTCAGACACTTTAGTAAATTTTTCTAAGGCACAATTCTGGCCTATTACCTACAATTTACCTAAAATTCAGACATGCCTATGAAAGATATTTCTCCATAGGATTAGAACATGAGTTGGGAAGGTTGGGAAGGTCATAGATTTGTTATGCTCATAGGCCTACGGGCTACAGGGCCTATTTCATGCTGGTCAGATTCAGAAGTCAAAGAAGAGAGAAACTGTTAGGCCGTGGACCAGATAGGGTCATTGTACCCATAGTTCCCCATAGTGCTTATACCCTCTAGGTTTGATTACACACTTGTCCCAACATGTCCCAACTTCCTCTGTCCATCTCGTGGACTATGTTTTTTTTTTTTTCAAAAATGTTTTTTCAATGGAATTAAATGGCTTTGAAACACAGGTTTTCATTAAACAACTCTTCTGAAACAGGTAGTGCATCCCAAAGTTTTTAATGTTAACATCAAATTTGCATTCAGCATGACCAGAGCTTTCAAAAAGTTGGTTTGACCCTATCTGGCCTGCAGCCTAAGTAGCTGATCCAAGTAAACACATTTTAAGTTCATGACAGCTTTATTTTGCTTCACCAACACCTGATATTAGTTAAATGCCTGAAGTGGAAGCTATACTGACTGAATATGCATCTTTTATGTTGGCAGCATGCAAAACTTTAGTATTCATCTTATTTTGTACAATCCAAATAAAATGCCTGTCCACATTGACATGAGAGGCCAGGCCAACTTGTAATTGCACTTTTTAAACACTAGATGGCACAAGTAAACTGATTTAGGAGTATGCCTCAACATAATTTCACAGTTCTCAGGTATGCTATGTGACATAAGACCAACTGCCCAAAACCAGTTTTGTTTTTAATTTGTATCAAACATTTCACAATACAGTAATCCCCCAAAGAAATACATTATCTGCCTCAAATTTAAATTCTAAGAGTTTTGAATATAATTTTCACTTTGTCTCACTTTGAATGAAATGCAATAAATGTTTTACTATTATCCAAGTATTTTTACATTGTTTTTCAGGTAATCTAACATTCTTGATGGGTGAACTGGGAGCACCTAAGCCTGCCTCCTAGGTAAGTTTATGACAATAGGAGGGTAGGAGTAGCCAGAATAGAGTTGGTTGAGGCCGGACATTCGGACAAATGGGTTGCCATAGCCAGAAGGGAGACCATATCCAACAGGGAGACCATAGCCAGAAGTGGGACCATAGTTAAAAGGGAGACCATAGCCATAAGGGTTGCGAAAATAGTAAGGGTTGACCCCCTGGAAGTTATTGAAGCCCAGAAATGTATCTGGTGGGGGGACCGGATAGAAGATGCTGTCAGCGGTGTTTCGGTCATCAGCTATTTGTGCTTGAGGCTGTAGAATCTGGGAGTCCTCAAGGTTCTGGAGGTGTTAAGAAAAGAAGTATTGATACTCACTCACATGCTTTATCATCAAAGTACACACAGGTCGTATCCATCCACAGCTCTGGTGGTACTTTTAAAGTGCGAAATAATTTTGATGATCTTTTTCGAAATAAAATTTTGATGACCTTTTTTGAAATCCTAAATCAAATATTTTGCTGTAGGCACACTAATTGCGCGCGAGCCATTGCCCCTTTTGCACTGACAGTGAGACGTTTCTTTTGTTACCTGTGGCTCTTCTTTATGGGCTCCGTCCTCTGTGTGCACCTTAGGGAGAGAGATTAGACCTTCTTTAAGCATCTACCTGCACAGGTTTTCATCTCCCTGATGTGTTCATCCAGCACAACATACAAGTGTGGGACATGATAGGCTACATGTCATTTGCTGATAATTGAAAACTCATAACGAGGAAAGCGTCACAAATATATGCTTCAGTTGCTCTGAGCTCAAAAGATAACTTGAATGTCACAATAAAACATGGAACATGAAACAATGGAAATGAAATGTGATGTTGCATACAGGAACTTACAGGAACTGCCTGGGAGACAGCCATCAGACAAGCCACTAGAATTAGTGCCCTCTTCATTTTTAAAGTGTCTGCCGAGAGTACATATGTCCTTTATTCATTATTCTTGTATTCATACTAAATTGATATTTACCTATCCAGTTGTTTTGTCAGTTCTTTGCATTTTGGTTGACAGTTTTACCACAGAAGACACAAAAAGATCCTTGCATAGCATTGAATACATTAAAAGACATAAGATAATTTATTCATTATTCTTGTATTCATATTACATTGATATTTACCTATCCAGTTGTTTTGTCAGTTCTTTGCATTTTGGTTGACAGTTTTACCACAGAAGACACAGAAAGATCTTTGCATAGCACTGATTACAATAAAAGACGAAAGATAATTTATTCTTACCGTTAATCAGCTTGATCACGTTGTTGTTGCTGTTAGTTCAGGAACAGCAACTGTCAAGTCCTTTTATAGGCTTAAAGGTGTTCGCTCTTATCAGCCATCCGTCTAGAAATGGATCCCAACTGTTTGGTGAAGTTGATTTGTTAGGCTCTTTGGTTAATTTAATGAGCTAGCTGATGTAAACATGACCCCTCAATTGACAGTTTTGTGGGAAAACAAACAAAATGAAAAATACCACAGCCATTTTGCATTGAGCCTTCCATAAATATTTTATTCTAGCAGTCAAGTAGCTGTGGTTTACCATGTTGCAATATCACATATTTCACTTTAGGGAGGATCATAACATGTTTGGAGGTGAGACGCATTGCTCAAGTGAAGATTGGAAAGCTCAGAACATACAATGCTACATCTTGGGCCATGAATTTTGTCTTTTTTTTTTGTCTTTTTCTGCTGAATTGTTGTGAGTTGTTTATTGTTATCACAGGTGCCTCCCTAATCTCCACTAATTAAGAATCTCTATTCTCACACTGGTTATGTTATGCAGTAAATGTTCAGAATTAAAATGAAAGGCTATGATTGCTATCTGTGTACACCATAGTTCTACATTAGGTCTATTGTACATGTCACTGCAGTCTTTGGTTTTGAATTTTTAAACCCATTCATATAGCTGCAGAGCCCCATCAGTGGCAAGGGATTTTGTATTGTATATCACTGCGGTAAATTCATGCAACCCAGCTCCTGGTACAGACTCTGGTTATCTCTCGTCTTGACTACTGCAATGCCCTCCTATCAGGCGCTCCAGCCTGTGCTGTGAGTCTGCTACAGATGATCCAGAATGCAGCTGCACGTCTGGTTTTTAACCAGCCAAAAAGGGTTCATGTCACACCTCTGTTCATTGAACTCCACTGGCTACCCTTGGCTGCTCACATCAAATTCAAGGCAATAATGGTGGCCTACAGGGTGATTGATGGCTCTGCTCCCATCTACCTGAATACTCTCCTGAAGCCCTATGTCAACCGCCGACCACTTCGCTCCTCTAAGGAACGTTATCTAGCACAGCCAACACCTTGTGCAGGTCAATCCAGACTCTTCTCATGTTTGGTTCCACGCTAGTGGAATGACCTTCCAAGTGCTACCATATCAACTGATACCCTCTCCACCTTCAAGAAACTCTTGAAGACACAGCTCTTCCAAGAATATCTCCTGGCCTAAATTTTGAGAATGCACTTAACATCTTATACTTAATTCCTCTTTTATACTGCACTTTTTATTACACTATTGCACTTTCTACTTAAAATAGTGCAGTTTTTATGTTAGCAACATGCACTCTTTGTTAGTTTCTTCCATTGTGTTGCAGCTTGAATGTTATCCTCTTTTGTAAGTCGCTTTGGATAAAAGCGTCTGCTAAATGCATAAATATAAATGTATGTAAATGCCGGTCCATATGGATTTGTTTACATGCTGAAGAATTGGAACTGGCCATCATAATTTCCAAAGAGCCCAGTTTATTATAAGTGACTATATTGATAAGGTAAAATAGTAAAGAAGATTTGTGACTTAGTGATTTCATGATTGTGAAGGTGATTTTTGTAAACTTTTTAAGATGTTTGTTTTTAAGTAAGAGGGCTCACCTACAGTGTGAGTATATGATGCCAATCTCCCTATCACAAGTCAGTGCATGAATAAGTGAAAGACTGAAATAACATGGAAGCCGCTGATATCAGTTGCCATCTCTTAAGGGTTTTGAAAATGTTGATTGTGATTTTCCACAAAGACTGGATCAACATTGTGTCATATCAGGTCTAGACAGTGGTGTTCACCCTCACAGAGGTGTTCACCCACACAGCGTTCCCCTCCTTATTTCAACCATAGGTAATTACCTCAGGGATTACGAAAACGAAAAAACACTAATTAATTAATTGCGTTCACCACAAAATTTGATACCACAGACAGAAGTGTTTTCAAATTCATGTCATTTACGCTCTAGAACATATCTTATTTTTTAAACCCTCTCACCACATCAAAGCATTGTCTCTTGCCATTAGATACATACTGCATGTTTAAAAACAATAATTTTTGGTTACTTTCTGTTTGACTTGCACATTCATCTGTAGTACGCCAATTAGGTTAAGAGAGTGATAAAAGAGACCTTTTCTGATTGGTTGACGAGAGATAGACTCATCCTATATATGCGCGTTTTAGAGTCTTCTCTGCCCAGTCCTGTAACTGAAACATTTAAACCTCAATCAGTTTGGAGTTTACTTTCCCTTTCCTGTAAGTTTTTACCATCCATTTTTCTTTTCTATAGTTCTTTCTTTCTTTCTTTCTTTCTGTCTTTCTTTCTTTCTTTCTTTCTTCCTTCTTTCTTTCTTTCTTTCTTTCTTTCTTACTGTATTTTATACATGTTTTAGGAGATGATGATAATGATGATGATTTTTCACCAGCGCCATGATGAAGGCTTTGATTTGGATGATGAGTCTCATATGTTTGAGCGTTCCTGCCCCCGTAAGTAAAAGAGATACCTTCAGCTCAGAGTTCAGTGTAATGTTTTTAGCATGTTTTTGGTATGTTTTTGTTTTAACATGTAGCTCGAGAGGATATTTTGGCAACACAATCTTACAAAGCATTCTTACAACTGTATCATTCCAGCTAGACCTAAGTCCTTCTGAAAAAGCAGAGGAGATTCATGCTGAAGTGAGTATTAAATAATTAGCATTCATTAAATATGCATTCATTAATTAAATAAATTGTGCATTTCAAAACTGTTCCACAACAGTCCTCATTCGTTTTTCATCATCTGCTTTTAGAGAGTGATATTCCCTGGACAACCTTTGGAACAACGATTACAACCACGAAGAAATATAACATCTAACACATATATCTACCCGCTCTACCCAAGAATAGTTGACTTCTACTACACATATTCCCCTAGCACAGGGAGACCCATGCTAAACGTCTTTCGGTCCTACTCACCGCGGACCTACATCCCATTGGGTCACATTCCGCCCTACTACACCCAGTACCCATTTCTGCAGGGAGGCATGTCCCCCAGCCTTGTTTATCTGAGACAATGATCAGTCTGGCTTTTTAGCAGCAGTGTTTATTTATGTTGCATGTATGGCTAATGTTGATACTGTCATGAAAACCTATTCCTAGCATCACAGAAATATAAGCTTCTCTATAATAAAATACACTGACGGATTTGCGTGAGTGTGTATTTTGATCAAATTAATCAACGTACAAAATTGCATGTAAAATATAATGTACCAGTTTTTTTACCAGCCACTGATTAAGATGTGTCATGTTTTCATCATTTGATTCATCACAAAGCTTTACTATCAAAGAGAGAATAGAAATATGTGTTTGACATTGAGCGGTGGTTTTCAAAGTGGGGAACCACTTGGTGCTTCCAGAGGGAACCAGGTAGGACTCAGTAATTAGAAAAAATTCTCAATAATGAAATAATACAGAAAGACTTTGGTGTTACTAACATGTTATATACAATCACATATTAAAATCATTTACTCTGCCTAACTGAACAAAGAAAAAAGATAAATCAGTGTTTTTTGAGGGACATCTTGCAAAAGAAATGAATGCTATTTGAGGGGGGGCATGGAAAAGCAGGGGAACCCCTGAGTGCTTTCAAGAGGAGGCACATGTCTAGAGCTGTGTTCAAGTTCTCTTGGAGGAGCGTATCACAAGAAAGGTAATGGAGGAGGGCTGGGAAGTGTTGGTCAACCTCAAACCAAATGGACTTGCTTATTAAGAAAGATCATCATCAGACTAAAATAGATTAAAAAGGTCAGACTGATACTTGCTTCAAACTCACTCACAGGTTAGATTCAAGATTCATGAGGCACAGGCTTAGGCTGTCATTGTTTCAGTTTTTCATTGTTTCATAAGCCTTGTTGCTTGGTGGAAAAAAAAACTGTGCAGGAGTTTGGTTGGGCTGGGGTACTTACTGATTCTTTTGGCCTTCCTGATGCATCACCTCTTATACAAGTCCTGGATGGAGGGCAGATTACATCCACAGATGCTTTTTGCTGTGCATACGACTCTATGCAGTGTCTTACACAACCATACACAATGGCATATATTACTTCTATTAGTTCCTTCCACTGGATGAAACACTAAGTGGCTAAAAATGATTCAATTCATCCTTCAAACTTTAACGGATAACCACTCACAATTGTTGAATTCTGGGGACCTCAAAACTGGTACATGGAAGTGCAGGTAGGCCTATGCATTACTTCTATTACTCTAGCTGATGTCTTTGAGATTTATGACACCAAAGTTACTCCATACTGAATGCACTTCAACTAGATAGACGGAGAAAGTTCCTTTGAAGTATCCATTCAGGCGAGATTTTTCCCTCTCTGTCCACAACATAAGTAGTAAATCTACTACTTCTAAGTAAATCTACTCTTTTGATCCCGTGAGGGAAATTCGATCTGTGCATTTATCCTATCCGTGAGTTAGTGACAGAGCACACAGTGAATGCACAGTGAGGTGAAGCACACACTAACCCGGAGCAGTGGGCAGCCTGCTGCTGCGGTGACTAGGGACCAGTGAGGGCTTAGGTGCCTTGCTCAAGAGCACCTCTGCCGTGGATGTGGGCATACAAGAGTGATGGTCAGTCACTTCCACCACCCACACCCCTTAATCACAAGTCCGAGGCCCTAACCAGTAGGCCATGCACTTTTTCCCCAAGACCAAAAGGGTTAGAGCCCACAAGGGTTAGTGTCAGAACAGGACTGCCTTCTCTGAAACTTCCCAACTAGCCAATCAGAAAACAGTCTAAAACACAAACACAGGCCATACAGTGTTGCCATTTAAACCAAAGCCTACTCTCCTGTCTCTGTGCCAACCAAAAACTACATGCAGTGAGTCCAAACATGTGGTCTCAAACCAACTGGGTCTTGTATTAGAGAGAGTGCTCTGACCACCATCCTAAATATACCAGCACTGGGGGGTTGAGCAGTAAGGTTTCCACTAAAGGCACCCAAACTGGTCTGTCCTCATGGAAATAGGACAACTGAGGACAGACTGAGTTTGAAAGCCTCTGAGGGACGAGTATCACTTATCCATAAGTATGGTGTAATTAAATATACCAACAAGCCACAAAAAATATGTTACGATATATTACTAACTATTAGCAGCTCATAATCATTGGGGTTGGTCTGAGTAAGCAGACCACCTATTATCCAGATTCAGCACAGATACATATTAATCTGAATAAGTAGAGATGTGTGTTGTGCATGTGCTTAGTTGGACGGATGAGACGTCAACCCTCATGTCTAAAAACTCCAATTCAGGAGTCATGTCTCATGTTTAGCCTATCACTTGTCAATTTTACACCTAACTGTGTTATTATTAGGCTCTTGTTACCACAGCTAATCAGAGATATTTTGTCTGTGTACTGTATATACACAGGGAGTCAGAGAAAGGAGGAGTCAGCAGGAGATAGCTAGTTCTGGTACATTACATTTACATTTATGCGTTTAGCAGACGCTTTTATCCAAAGCGACTTACAACTCATCAACTATCAATTGCTCCGGGCCAGTCTCCACTAGAGCAACTTAGGGTTAAGTGCCTTGCTCAAGGGCACAACGGTGGCAGCCGGGATTTGAACCCCAAACTTTTCAGGCTGCTAACACGCTAGCCAGGTTCCTTAACCACTACGCTACCACCACCCCATGAATACTGGGTTGTGAGAGTTGTCTAATTTGGCATAGATCTCCTTCACCTTCAGAGTCAGCGAGCATTGCGATTTGTCAATCTTGTCTTCATTTCACAGACTGAGAGTCTGACGGTCAGTGAAACACTCAGCCTCTTCAATTATTAACATCAGAGATATCGTCATGAAACTTGTTAAGATTCCTGAATGTCTGACTCCTCCCTGACAAGTCTGCTTCCAAGTGGATGATACACTAGGGAACTGCAACAAATGCTGGCCATATAAAGCTTGCATAATCAACACTTTTTTGTTGTTGCTGTTGGTGGTTGCCAACGTTCCATACATGAGTAGGCAACCTACCAAGCATCTGGTTGAATTCTAAAATGAGTGACACTTTTAGGGCTGAAACATTCAAAAGCAGCAATTTTCAAGTCAATTCATTTATATTTATGTTTATATGTTTATATGTTTATATTTATATTTGTATTTATTATATTTTCAGTTATAAGTGCCATTTATAATAGAATTGTCTTGAGTTGCATTATATATATAAATATATATATATAAATGTGCATTGAGGTTTCTACCTTACAACTTCGGCCCAGCTTTCATATAACATTACCTTCTACCATCTGTGGCTGCTGTATTTAATAAGTTACAAATGAACAAAATGCATTCAAGATGGCTCAAAACCGAAAGTATTCTACAAGAAGCGCACATAGCTCCCTTAAAGGGGGTGTACAATGTTTCCATTTAAATGTATTTGCCTCTATAAACCCAAAGAGAATAATCTTTGCATGGGAATTTAATTTTTTTCCCTTACAGTTTAGGTTATGTTCTTGTGCTTAGCAATATACTCCAGTGCTCAAAATGATAATAATGTTCAGGTTAATCAAATGATGAAATATCTGATATGACTGATATAATTACTGGTAAGTATGAGATTACTGCCTACCACAAAAGTAATTTTCCTCAGATCTCATTTAAGGGTAGGGTTAGGGAGTGTGACCCAAACCTCAAGTGGATGTGACTCAACTGGAATACCTGACACACCCATTTGAGATCTTTTTACTCTAGTGAGGCAAGGCGCTAGAGGCGCTAGATCAGACCACAACCGTGCCAGCCACAAGCTTCAAAAGATACTCTGTGGCATGGCCAGGTGGGGGCAACAGACTACCTGGAAATTCATGACTGTCATAACTCCTGAGTCAGCTAAATTGTGCTTTTTGAAGACAGGCATCTGTAACACAGAATTTTTCTTTTAAATCAATATATTTAAAAAAAAAAAAAAAAAACATATATATTTTGTTTTCACAGACTTCTTCAGAAAGTAATGTTGTTCTCATGCCTTTTCCATCATGGCCTTCAGACTAGTGTTGAAACCACAACCGCACATTGCTAGATTGAGGATCTACAGATGAATGGTTGACAACCCCTGCTCAAATACATTGCAATCAGAGCATGCCTTGTGTGTGTGTGTGTGTGTGTGTGTGTGTGTGTATGTGTATGTGTGTGTGTGCGTGCGCACTCGCTTGCGTGGGTTTGTATATATGTGTGTGTGTGTGTGCGTGTGTGTGTGTGTGTGCGCTCGTGTGGGTTGGTATATCTGTGTATGTGTGTTTGTGTGTGCGCCCCAAAACAGAATACAAAATATGCCTTTTTCTGTTGCGTATTGTAATCAACCAACCAGAGCTTTGGTAGGGTAACACAGCCAGTTGTGTGCTCCAAGATGCCTTCCACAGACTGCCCAGATTTCAAGTTTGTCTCTAACACCCTGATAGAACTGACCACAGCAGCTTCTTGGGATTTGCCTCTAGTGAGAAGCAAAACCTCACCCACTCAAACAGCTTACCAGTAATGATTTACACAACCCAAAAAGTTACATATTGTCCTATTACAGTTTAGAATATAGTAAAGTACTTACCACAAGAAAAAGATGATAAAAGTAATTCTCAGAGTCTTCAATTCATACCAAAACATATTTAATAACACATTAAATAAATTCACATGAAATCGAACGTGAAATCTTCTCCTTCTTCTTCTTCTTGTTCTTGTTCTTCTTCTTCTTGTTGCTATGGTGCCCCGGTGGAGAAATGACATTTGATTCTATCTGTTGTAGAGAAGGACATATCTTTTGAAACTGCTTTTTTTGTTGTTGTTACACACTGCACCAAAACAAAGAAATCCGTTAAGAATACAGGAATGAATTCGGAGGGTGCCAGAATGTGTTTCTTTCATGTGACAGACATGTTTTTGTTGTTCATAATTTATGGATGCTTCTCACAAGAATCTTCAACACGCCATGAGGTTTCAAGTTGGCTTAAAACAGGATGTGGTATACCCAAAAACAACACTAGGATGTGAAGTGGCAGACTCGACTTACATCAAGTGGGAAAATTCCCAAGGTCATTTAAAGATCCAGCCCTGCTGTTAGTCATCGCCTTCTAATGCTGTATATTAACCTGGCCTCATGCAAGAAGATCCTCAGTTGGTGGAGGATTCTGATACCTTTTAATATCCTAGCACATCCACGACAGAAGTGAAGACCCAAAGAAGGTAACTCAAAATCTAAACTTAGAGCTCATAACCTGTTTACACACACAAAAGATCAAACTTATTCTGTTTACTTCGTAAGAAAACAATCTGAAATTGTGGTGTACTGGCATATGCAATTTGTTCTTTTCACAACATGTTGCTACATTCAGTCTCTGTTATGTGTTGGCATGCAAGTTTGTTCATTTTCTCTCCTTCTTGCTCAGGAATCGCAAGTGAAATAATGGCGATTTTTAGGACAATTCTCTTTATGATACTTACGACAGCAGCACTAGCAAGACCGGTAAGATTTATACAAGACATTCTCTTCACATAACAGTTGTTATGTGTTTTTTTTTTTCTCAACAAAGGGCTTGATTTGGTTTTCTTGTGCACTTGCTCCTTCCATTGCTGTAAAATAAGAGGGTCCTTCTAAAACAACTTATTGTTATGAAATTTGGATTAGCATTACTGTAGTGTGACTGTAGTGCTATATTTCAGGGGTAAATTGACCCATCTGTGTGTCTTTTTTCACAGTTTGGTTGGCATAGACAAGAATCCTCTGATTCTGATGAATCTGAAGAGACTTACCCGAACAACTGGCAGTATGGCCCCTACAATCCCTCAGATGACACATCTCAGGAGGACAGCAAAGTGAGGTCCAGCATGGAATCCAGTTTGGACTACAGTCTGGAGTCTGCTTCAAACTTGGCTTCAAGTTCCAATTCAGATTCTCGTTCAGATTCTGATTCTGATTCTGATTCTGATTCAGATTCTGGTTCAGATTCCTCAGAGGAGATCACAGTGAAGCCCACTAGCCCACCACTCACCACAAGAAGTGTAACCAAGGAAACCGTGGCAAGTACCACCGTGGACCCTGTGACAGCAACAACCAAGGAGGTCATAGTGAAGTCCACAAGAGCAACTCCAAGCACTACTGTGGACCCTGTGATGACAACGGATCGGCCTAAACCCACAGACTGTGTGACTCTGGACATTACTAACCCTACAACAACGACACGCAGAGGGGATAATTAAGTCAAAATACTTAAACAGTAGGCAGTTGATTCCTTTCCAAGTTACATTTTAAAGTATATTACAAAACTCTTTATGATCACAGTGAATTTTATGTTATTTATTATACACACTTTTATAGAAATCTATTCTATGTTTGCTTGACTTGATTTATACATATATGCAAAAATGATAACTTTCCAATGAATAAAGTAATGTTGATGATAAAGCAGATCTTGTGTTTGTGTGTGTCATGGGCTCTCACCCCTTCATTTGGCTGTGCCATTCTGGAGAGATCATCTCCAAATTCAGCAAGGTTTAGGTTCAGTCCCAATTTGACATTTTTACTTGAAGCTTCTATGCAGGGCCAGCTCGAGCCTTTTTTCTGCTCTAAGCCAGATTTGAGTTTTTGAGTTTTGCCCCCGCTTGTCAAGAAATACAAGTGAAAAACTGAAGAAAAATATATAGAAATGCATTGCAATGTTCCCCTGTAATTTGTCTCTCTGCCCTGCTTCTACAATAATGATTGATTAAAAAGGCTTAGCGTAGCTAAATTAAGTGTGTCAAGATCTGGTCTTTCAGAAAATGAAGTCCAGGATAAAGCTGAGTTGAGCTTTGTGTACAGAAATTGCCTTAGTTTTATAAAACATAAAACAAGTTTTATTCTAGAGGGATGTCATTGGTAACGGTTTGCCTGTCTCCTTGCCACTCTAATGCTCTATCAAACATGAAATGATGTGAATTCTCCAAGAAACTGACCAGAGAGGCAGTATTGAGGCGTTTTCGCACACCGATAACACAAATTTGAACATGCAGCTTAGCCTTGATAAAATGCAGATACCCCTTCAAAACTGAAAGTACATGTTCATTAGACTCAAATGTATGAAATTGTACTCAAAGATTATCAGTTTTCTGCTGCAATTTTATTGCAGGAGTCTTCATCTCAACTTGCTTTTTGAAGGCACCCACACACACGGATTGTGAAGTTTTCATAGGCCTTCATAATGTGCCCAGCAGTGGCAAACATCACGCACTGGTTTCTGAGATGAGACTAATTACAGTCTTTGCTATTTCACTACCCATCTGGGGTCCTAGTTTAGCTCAGAGACTTCCTGATGCTCATGATTTAGTGAACAATAAGGCCTCAGTGTTGAATGGGATGGGGCTGAGAATTGCTGACTCTGTGCAATGCATGCATTCCTGTATGTGTGCTTTAGACCCAGCTTCACTGACATTGTCTTAATAAACTAAAATTCAGTGTGCATGCAAACAGCATGGTTGAGTATTATATAGGTGAAATACCCAGGACAATGATGGTGAGAGTATCATGCTAATATGTTAATATTGTGAAACATCTTTTGTTAATACCACACAACTTAGCTCTTTTATCTGAAAACAATGGCTTCAAACAGACTTAAATGCTTCACAGACCAATGATATATAGAATGGAGAATCTAATATTGCCGACACATATGCCTAGTAGTAGCTATTGTATGCAGCTGGGAAGAAGTGTAGCTTTTTTCATTGGTTTCCAGCCCTGTAATAAATTGTTGTCAATGCCAATGTTATCTGCCAGCAACACACTCATAGCAATTATCTGAAGGCTTAAGGTCTTACAATGCATTACTTTTGTTTTCTTTTGTTTTGCATATGGTGTGTATGGGGGGGTACTGAACATATGCTGAACCTGGAATAAGCAACAAGCTTTGCAACAAGGTACTGAAAAAGAGCATTTCTTTATTAATAAATTTAGATACATTAGACCATTATACAGAGTTGTAAAAATATATATTAACGTAAACATATGGTAAATGTGCAATGAACAACAATGCCTGTGCTTCTGGGAGACACTATAGCCATTTTATTGCTCTTTACAAATGCTGCAAGTACAGACCTTCAGAGGGCCACAATGTCTTTGAATGTTCCCTAATCCACCCTTCAGTTGAGTTTCTCAGTCTCACTCTCTCTCTCGGACGTTCTTGGTGCCAATTTATCACCGTCATCGGCAGTGCAAGCGGGCACTGGTGTGGTTGTTTTTTTTTTTTTTACTTGGCAGTGATGACAATGATGGGAGCTTCGCTGGTGGGTTCCGGACCCTGCTCTTCCGAAGACGAGTTGCTCTCGTCGCTGTCCTCGCTCTCATCGCTGTCGGCGGCGCCGGGTGTGGCGGTGGCGCTCTCCTCGCTGCTCTGGGATTCGTCCTCCTCCTGGCTGGCGCTGGCGCTCTCGCTCTCACTCGTGCCGTTGCTGTCTGCGCTGCTGGCGCTAGCCCCATCAGCTGCCGCCGCCTCCTCCTCGCTCTGGCTCTGGCTCTGGCTCTCACTCTGAGATGCTAGACCCTCGCTGGCGGCAGAGGAGCTGCTGTCCAGGCCGGCCTCGTCCACGGCACCCACAGCCTGCTTGGGGGAGCCAGCCTCCTGGGCTCCGCTGGAGGTGTCCAGGCCCTGGCTGTCCACCTCGGGGGTGCTGGTGTCCTCCTCCAGGATGTCCTCGTGCACCTGGAGGGCCTTTGGCCGAGACAGAGCAGTGTGTTTACTAGCGGGACTGAGCTTACTTACGGGCAGTGCAGATGCAGACGACGTGATCAAGTGGGAGCCATGCAAAGGGAGCAGGACGGTGTATACCTTGTAAACCTTCAGGGTCTTCTCGACGTCATTGGCTGTGCCGTCGTCAAAGGTGGCCCCGGCCTTCTTGCTCACCAGGTTCAGTCCCATCTTGTCATCGGCGTAGGCCTTGTAAGCCGAGGGCTCCTTCTCGACGACGTTGCTCTGCTCGTAGATGATAGACTTCTTGTAGTCACTGTAGCCCATGCTGTCTCCCCTGCCGCTGTCAGTGAACACAGGGAATGTGGGCACCACAATAGACACAGGAATGGCGGTGGTGGCGGCGGTCGGCGCCTCTCCAGACTCTGTGCTTTCACTAATGCTCTCCTCAGTTTCCTGCAAAACATAAAGCGCCTTTAGTCTAGAGAGGTTCTCTATCATTACCACAATCGCACTTACATTCTCCGTAAATCCTTCTGCCCTCAGCTACGAGCCAAGGCTATGTATATCTTGCTTCTAAAAGTAGCCTCCAGGCATGTTTTCACCATAATCCCGGGCATGTTACAAACCTCTACCTTGAAAGTGGCACTTAATTTACTTAGAGTCAAACAGTAGCCCTTTTGCCATCAGATGTTCAAGCAAACGATTTTCAGTTTTACTACATCAGAGTTTGACTTTTTCTAGATCCCTGCAGCTTTAATGCAGTATCTTCATTTTTATTGACAGCGCAGCCATTGCAAACCTGTTTCATTTACATTTACATGTTTTTGCATATTTCTTTGACTAAGTCAATTCCCACAGTGTTCCCACATTCAGTCATTCAGTCTGAGGGCAAAACCAGAACATGGTGCAAGATATATGACATGGATGACTTCTCTGGGACTGGGTTGGATTTCCCATCCCTACTCTCTGTATAGCTGCAGTGTCATGTGCAGTACAGAGCCCTGTTGATGATCCACGCCACATGTGTGTGTGTGTGTGTGTGTGTGCGTGTGTGTGTGTGCGCGCACACACGTGTGTGTGTTAGTGTCTGAGTGTGCGTGTGTGTGTGTGTGTAAGTGAGAAGGTTTGTATGTGAGTATGTGTGTGTGTATGTGTGTGTGTGTGTGTGTGTGTGTGTGTGTGTAAGTGAAAAGTAGACACGTTGGTCTGGAGGAGACGGCATAAGTGAAGTGAAGTGACTCACGCTCTCCTCTGTGTCCACGCTGTCTGCACTGTCGGCACTGTCTGTGCTGTCTGTGCTGTCATCGGATGCTGTGTTTGATTCCTGAGGGACACAAGAGTGTGAATTTACGGTCAGGCAGGCGGTCACTTATTCCTGTTTCACTCCCATGCAAGTGACTCAAAAATCTAATTAGTCAAGTCTGTGTCCCTGCTTGTTTGATGTTAATGGATAACTTTTAATCCAACTTTCCAGAGTGAGTGAGGGCAAGTTTTTATTTCATAGTGTGTGTGTGTGTGTGTCTGTGTGTTTGTGCAGAAAAATGAGAAATGTAAATGTAGCAGATGTGGTATGTTGCAGGGATTGTTTACAACAGACTCATCTACATACCTCAGTTTCCTCTGATGTCTCTGTGCTCTCATCTGAATCAGCAGGAGGGGCCTGCAATAACAGCGTAGGATGAGAAATCCCTCCCACTCGTCAGGCAAGTAGCAATTATTCCATGCCTACGTGTGTGTGTGTGTATGTGTATGTATGTGTGTGTGTGTGTTAGTGGCTGTTCTATGTGTGTGTGTCTGTGTGCATGTGTGTATCTCCATGCCTGCGTGTGTGTTTGTATGCGTGTGTATGTGTGTGTGTGTGTTCATGTGATAAAGTTTAATCTAAGGCACGACTGAGATCTGAGGTGAACAGTGGGTCTTACCGGCTCTGCCGGCGCTGCGGCCTTCATGGTCACTCTTAGGGGGACTCTCCGAAGTGCAGGGGCTGGCCTCACCTGAGAACAAGACATTCACACAACATTCACAGTTGACATAGTCAGACAGATGTAAAAACAAACAGCTTGTCACCAACAAACAATATGGTTAGAAATCAAGACTTCTAAGAGGTGGAATTACCACATCCGTGTTGTGCCTATGTGTATGTATGTGCAGAAGATACTGCATTTACATTTATGCATTTAGCGGACGCTTTTATCCAAAGCAACTTACATTTTGTCAACTATGAATAGTTCAGAGCCAGTCTCCTCTAGAGCAACTTAGGTTTAAGTGCCTTGCTCAAGGGCATAACGGTGGCAGCAGGGATTTGAACCCTCAACTTTTCAGGCTACTTGCATGTTAGCCAGGTTCCATAACCACAACGCTACCTCCGCCCAGACATTGGACACCTTCATTTTCTTCTGGATAAATAAAGTATCTATCTATCTATCTATCTATCTATCTATCTATCTATCTATCTATCTGTCTGTTTTTCACCAGGAATACTCTACAAGACATCTGAAATGCACATTAATATTTTGTTTCCCCGGCCTACATATTTGGGCCGAGGATTGAAAATGTTCCTAGTGAATATTACAGTTAGAAATGACCAGATGAAAGCATGTGGGCGTTTTAAATTAAACTTACCACTTCTTCTGAACTCTCTGAACTGCTTGCAGAGCGTTTCACCTATGAAGCAGAATCCATGTTGAATGTTACATGGTAATTATTTAAGCTAAATAATATCTCAGTAGGAAATTTACAAGTATGTATTTATAGAATAGCTTTCCGTTTTACATGTGACTTACTGGGTGGCAGAAGACGCTTGCGAAAAGAAGAACAAAAACAATTACAGCCTTCATTGTCTTGATGTCTGGAGAGAACAGAAAGAAAAATAATTTCAATAATTCATTATTTCCATCTTTTGCATCTCAGTAAAACTAAACAGCGCTTTTCATCATTGAGTTCAACATTTCTTGCACAGTCAACCTTATAATATCCTGCACTGCATATTCGTTTTTGTCAATCCCAGTGAAAGCTTTATGAACTGTTATACATAATGTCCCAAAGCTCAGTGCACTACAATTAGAGGGCAATTACTGACAGTTTTATTGTGAGGTCCATCTGAAAAGCAACCTCACAGTTTAACAAAGGCAGGAGAGGAGAGAGAGTTCCGCAGGGAGAAAGCGTGCCCACAGCCTGTCGGATATCCAGGCTCTCGTTGCCGAGTGCCGCCAACTAACTTCCGGCCCAAAAAACATCCTCCATGTTTTCCATTTCTGCAGAGCAACCTTGCATAAAGTATACGTTGAAAACCTCCCTCTCGTTGACTCCACCTATAATGATCTCGACAAGTGTATAATTCTCAGAGTTAAATGTGGAGGCTTCAAGAAAGCCACAGCCACAAGGCAAAGAGGGAGTGGAGGTGGGGATGTGTGTGTGTGTGTCCTGGGGGGAGGGGGGCGGGGAGTGTAGAAAGAAATGCCTCAAGATTTATTTCAGAAGCCCAAGCCAGTTTCTCATTAGTTTCCCTATTACTGTTAGGCGAGCCCTGAAATTTGTGCCACTAGTGAAGAATACACAGCGTTACGCTAGAGAATGCTTACGTGAAGCAGTGACCGCCACCATAGGAAAAGACTACAGAGACCCAGCCCAGGGGCTGTGGCATGTCCACAAGTCTGCTTTTAATTGCAGTGCCTGTTATTATTACTGTTTGTCTAATGAGCCTTTGATATTGTGGCTTTGTCACTGGAACATCTGAGTCAATGACTAAACCAGGACGGGCTGAATGCAGGCAGCCCACAGCTTCCGCCCCCCATCCCCCTTCTTTTGGTCATGTTTGAGTTAATTGCTCTGGATCCCAGAAAGCGGATTGTGGTTTCATCTTTCCAAAATGAGCTTCTGACTGTGTGCATTTCTCAATTATGCAACTCTTTTTTTTTATCTAACTCAAGTTTTTGGAGTGCCCAGATCAAAGAGCTACTGCGCTCAGTCATCTCTGCTCCCTCTGCTTCCTCTCAACAAGTGCTTAAGAGAGAGAAATCATCCTAAGTGTCTGTCACCAGACTGTGTTTGCAATGTATGAGAAGCACAGACAACACAAGAACACTTGAAGCACCAAATGCCTAAAAGTTTAAATAATGGTCTTCAGACAGAGAGGCTCAAGTGCATGGTGCTTCCCTTAGTATAATCACTCTTATTTGATAATGCAGAGATGTCAAACAGAAGATGCAAGTGAACAAGTTGCTTTCAGCCTTTTGCATTTACCAAAATGTGAGGGTACTACATTAAATATTTACCCATACCATAATCATAACCATTATAAGAAAGTGAATACAGTATTTAAGGTATATATTAAAATATATATATTTTTTTACCTGTGATGGCTTCTTCAGGGAAATCAAAGATTCACTTCAGGTTAGAATCAGAGTCTTGCTCAGTATGCTCCTGGAAGGCCAGTGAAGTGTCTGAAGATTTTGATGCTGTCTTGGAGGATGCTGCTAGCTGGCTTATAAACCCTGCAGCCTCCGTTGTCAGCCAATGGCATTGCAGCCTGTGATGTCATGAGGCTTACCGCGGCTGTCCCACCTCCTCCCATCTCCCACTCTTCCTGTGGTTTCTGCGGCGACCAAATGCAAACATACACCAATGGGCATGACATGTTGGGCTCAACAAAAACTCACATATCTTGTATTATGATTGTGGATAATACTAGCAAAGTCAGTCAGAAAAACACAATGAAGGTGGGCTTGCTGCACTATCATGGCTGATTGAGACATTTCTCCACAGGCTGTGAGGTTATCATAGCTTTTCTATCATAGTCTCTCAAGCAACCCCATGTCCAAAAATGTGTGGAAAAAGCATTGAAATACTCCATGGACATTCTGACTTAAAACAAGACAGAACATAACATTCCCGAAACAGACTTTGTTGATAAGGGCTTTAGAACACACTCTGATTGTTTTTCAAATCTAGTCAAAAATATTTGCAAATTACATCCCTTTTTGAAACTGAAGTAGTAAGTCTATTTACACTTTCCTTTAGACACTTGGTAAAACATTGATGGATTGGTATTTGTATCACAGTAGTTGGCTAAGTGAATGTAAAAATAGATACACCGCTTTATTTTTGGAATTTACATTAAACATGCACTCTCTTAATTCGTACATCATGTGAATGTAATGGAAGAGAAGAGAAGAAAAGAGAAGGTTTGTAAAAAGAGACTACCAGGACCTTGGGTGCATGGCACACCAGATTAAATGTAGCCCACAATCATTAGCGCTGCTGAAAAGCAGTCATGGGAGAAGAAAGACAAAAATAAATGAGAGCTGAAAGCATTTCATTTCACAACGACCTTGTGTATCGCACACTGCATAGCTTTTCTAAGTTTGTTTAAGTAGGTAAGACTGATTAGACTTATTTACTCTGGACAGGACAGTGCTGCAAAGTTCCATGTCCTGGAGAGGATGATGGCTGGCTAACACTAGAGGTCCCTACTGAGGGGAACCAATGAGTGAGTGACTGAGTTGTGTAAGTTGAGTCATCTCACCATTTCTATACAGTCTAGTTCTTCCTGTGGAAGCCAAAAGTACAAAGAAACTGACTGAAGCAGATAACTGAGTTATAAGGTCATGACCTCCATTGAAGATAGATCTATGTGATTACCCTCTGTTGTCTGTACCAGGATGGAAACAAGGCAACTGGTGACTACACATGAACTTTGTTGAGAATATCTCAAATATCAACCAACTATCAAATCTGTGTAAATCAGCACAAGATGATGAACAACTGCAAGAAAATGCAACACTAAGCACCATTTCTTTTTGTTCTAAAAATAAATTTGGTCATTGTACTACATAGCCTACTGTATAGCCAAGGGAGCATGCTGACTGTGCTATCCGCTAATCAGCATTGGTCCCTGGGGAGAATAAAGCATGCTTGGGACATCAGAGACAGATGAGGCGCATTGGCTTACATAAGGAAGTTATATAAAGGATGAGCCTTTAATAACAGATGTAAGTTGTGATCTACTTTTAGAAGAATGGCTTAGGAATACAGATCTGGCCTAGACCAAGGGAGGTCAGGGCCATCACTCACTCCTTTGTGGGTGTGAAGACTGTCTGCTTTATGGTCCCATTCCCCAGTCACATCCAGACAACCGTGCATTCCCTAAATGCTACGATATGATTATTTGCCATAAAGCTGGGCGCACATTAAAGAAAACAATCTGCTCTAAGTAGTAGTTAAAGTCAATCCTCTCATGATTTGCTTCTTTGTCACAGACTCCACCTCGGGCTTGCAATTAACGAGTCTGGATCGGGGAACTCATTTGACAGGTGGTTGTCCCGCCCCTTTTTACCCACTAAAACTCGATACCTAAATTTGCCTGGCCAGCTCAACTTGAGATTGGAAAAGGCAACCTTTTTTATCTGAAGGGCTATTTAGACATGGGGGAGAGACGTACTCCATTAAGTTCCAGAATGCGCCTGAATTCCAGACTTCTGTCTGACAAGACAAGTTTGGATCGAATACGCCAGGACTTGTTCCTATCGCCTTGAGAAAGCGAGGTTTGGAGGGAGATAAAGTTGTGGATTTTTTTTTAATCCACTAGGTTTCATCCTGACTGTCACCGCGACTGAAGGCCTGTGTTTCCTCAACGGCTTGTGTCTGTTGTTTTCGAAAGCGTCTAAGTCTCGCTTTCCGCTGTCTTGCGCCGTGGCAAGCAATCTGCGGTTCGCGCAGGCGAGATCTACACAAAAGACACCACCACCGCGACCGCCACGGGATGACTGCTATTTTCCCTGCCACACTCTGAAGTAATCATAAACTTCACCAATGTCTGTGGATCAAAGCATTTCTTTAAACTCATCTGTCTTTCTTCGCTCTTAATCACATGAGCAGATACTGATAGTCTGTGAAAATCATCAAATGGAATGGAATCATATTTCATCACCATTTAATTTGCTGTCCACAATATTGCAAAATGGCCTGTTGATAATGTAAATGAAATAGCTGAAGTCAGCAGTACAAAAAGAGTGAGATTTCCATAATAAACGCAGGATATGAACTGAGATTTGAATGACAATGATGCTTTTTTTTAAAGCTATTAAGACTATTAATAGGCTAGCGTCCTATACATTACTAAGAATTTTCGTAAATATTTGTTTATAGATTAGACACTGAAGTCATGCTAGTCCTTGCAACAACAAGTGCATGTGAGTAGTCAATAAGGTAAAGCTTGATTTACATTTAAGGCTTATTTTACATGCATTATTTTACGGGCCTTACATAGAGGCAAATAAAGTGTTCATATATACAAATACACATTACTGAATAATACAGAGACAAACTGCTTGTCTCGCAATCAGAAGAAATAAACTGACACTGGATGGCTCTTCTCCACAGAGTGTGCTAAATATCTTAATCGCCGTCGGGTCAGTTTGGTGCAGTGGTTTGGCTAAATGCAAGATCTAGAGAATACATGTGGCACCAATTGAGACGGATCCACAGCATTAGTTTACGATGCTGATGTCATTGCCTGAGACGCTTAAGCCGTGCACAATACAGCTCCATTGTGGTCAAACTGAGACCGGGCCATCGTTGTGGTCCATCTTTGTTTGGAAATATCCCATAAATTCTACATTACAGTACGTGGATTTGCTATTCATAACCATGTTTCCGACTTGGAACGCTCAGCAGAACCATGCACAGAACCATGCGCTTTTGTCCTCCGGCAGAAAATGTCTATATGAACACTAAAACACAATGGAAATGATCTGATGTGGCCTTTAATTGCTTAGTTTATAATGGAGGAATGAATTGTTTAAGACCCAGGAGCCATAAAGTGTGGTGTAGCACTAACTATTACACAATCCAAGCTAACAACTCTCAAAGCACTGAAAGAGAAGTGTGTATAGTATAGTATGCCTTTACTACTGGTATCCAAATGACCAGTTTCGGTGTGGTTTCTATGAGTTTTTTGTGCGTTGTCCATTAATATTTTCCCCATCATACATTAAAGATTTCAGCAATGGGCCCTGAACTGTCTGAAAAGGGGAGCGGAGAGTCTTTTGATATTCAATAGAAATGAAGCACATATGGAACTGACTGATGTCTCTCTACAAACAGCTGTTAAAAGTTTTTTGAAGGATATAGTAAAATGAACTGTATTTTGAAGATCATGCCAAATTTAAACAACACACAAGTTAGGGAGTGGGTCTTTCAGAGAGGCATTTCCATTACGTCTAGCTGAAACATGCTCAGCCCTATATATGCCTGAACAAAAGACAGTTAAGGGTATTTTATTCTTTGGGTTTTTACTCTTGGGTTTTTGTCTTGGAATTAGAGACAAAAAAAGCTAGAGCAAGAGATGGAAAGAGGGAGAGAAAGAGAGAGAGGGAAAGAGTTGGGATTGGGTGTTTGGGGACCAGAGGGGGAAACCCAAAGGGTGGTTATCATGTCTCAACCACTAAGTACATGTATCATAGACACCGACAGTAATACATATGTCAAAATGACAGGTGATTCACACAACAATTAGACAGGCATAGTCTTCCGACACCTATCAGTTGATTAAGCCATCAGACAGGTATACATTCCATTAAGCCCTAGCAGACAGTCTGTTAAGAAATGGTAGTCTTAGTCACCATTCTCATAAAAACATCCTGTCTTGCTAAACAGTATAACCACCTATCAAATCTGATTGCAAAAACACTGATGTGCTTACACTATTCCAATACGAATGCAATTTCATAACTTCTGAATGCTACTAACTCAACTCATGACACATACACAAACATTATTTCCCTGTAATATAAAGGAGTGGCATCATTCACCTTGTGGTCTACAAATAAATCAAATTGAATTGAGTTAACTTAATATTTCTATCACATGGTGTAAATAAACAAGAAGTAAACAGATAAAAGATGCACATTAAATGAAATGACACATACTTATAGCGATCAAAGGGGTCTGTGCTCTGAATTCATCATCCTCTGAAATTCTGTATCCATGCCAGGGTCTACTTCTCTCAGCAGACCCAAGCAGAGAAGGGCTGACAGGAGGTTACTTGCATGTCTCTGACACTCAGTAACTTTGATCAAACAGGGACATCATGCCTTAGATATGGGCTTAATGTGAACGGAAATTACATCAGAGGGAATGAGAAGTGTATTGTGCGCTGTCTTCTTTGAAGAATGGTTACTTGATTTACTCATGTACTTCAGAATACATGCGTCAATCGCGTGCAAGTGCAGTGCAAGATTTTTGTGTTTTTACACAGAAGTGGAAAAATATTTGTGTTTTTGTTTTTTTCATCAGATAAAGCAAGAGGAAAACATATTTTATTGTTCAAATACAAATAGTGACCCAATAAAAATAATAAAACTAATCGTTTTCGACACCTCTTAAAACAAAGGGACTGGACCATTCTCAAGAAATAATACAGCTCAAGGGGACTGGGACCCATGTATTTCTCCATTATTATGTGTTATGTCAAACCACCATCTGCAACAACACTTTTGATGAGTGTGAATATGAATGAGTCCGATACATATAAAACCGACTGCAAGAAAATAAAACCGAGTGACAAAAAGTGGCATAATAACAAATATTGTGAAATCCGGCTATGTTGAAGTTTATTCCAAATTTGTCCTGCTGTTGTGCTTGAGGGACGGGCCATATTTTTTCGCTGGTACAGAGTCAACAATAAGCCACTTACAACCCCAGGTCAACCATCAATACAATTTACAACTCTGAGCTGCATCCATGCCAGGAGGGGTGTCCTCCATTTTTCTATGTACTGACTGACGTGTATCTTCATTGTTACAGTCCTTACTGTCTGAACTTGGCATTGCTATGTCCTCACCCCATACAGTGCTTATTTATACATACTCAGAGGACGTCTATGTACGTTTATGGACCATGAATCCGTTTACACTCTACCGATGAGAGTGAAAATGGCAAACGTCATGTGTTCCTGTCAAATTGTGCGCTCAGAGTGTTTGCACAGGGAGGCTTGCCTAAAGCAGCCTAAAATAAAGGCTTAAATGGCTTTTGATTCCATGCAATTTCCCATTTTTGAGATTTTATCCTACAAATCTTTTTATTCCTACTTTCTTGGCTTCATGCCGATCCTGCAATGAGTTTAGGTCACCGAGACACTGCATTACTAACTGTCTGCAATTGCTATTTTCTCTGGTTTTCACAGTACATTACTCTGTGCAATGTGGTGAGGAAGGGGGTAGGGGTTGCAACAGTTTGTGGAGGTGGGGGGTGGGGTGGGGGGAGTGTTCATGTCTGTATGTATTCATGGTTCCCACCTCCACAATTTCCACCATGACTAGGGCCACAGGCTTCCTGTCCCTCAGACTAGCCCTCTGCTCCTGTCGCTCAGGTCTCTTTCCCCACTGACTCATTGTCCTGTCCCAGGTCAGAGTGGGGCAGCAATGCATCTACTGGAACTGAGGTAATGAAGGTAATTTAGCAGTTAAAAAGAACAGTAATTAGTTCTGTAAATAGAGTCACTATAAAGTATTGCAATAGCATAGCCTCATATAACAAGTTCTGGACACGGGTGAGAGAGGGACAAATACACCCATAAACATAAACTCTAAGTACATGGACAAATACAGTGTCTTTTATTGCCAGTCAACACACTGAGACAGAGAGACAGACAGACACACGCACACTCACACAGACACAGACACACAGACACGCACAGACAACAAAACATTATTACTCATAAGGGAGAGGACAGATCCACTAACTTGACACTAATTATGAACATGCATGACTCAGTCTGACAGACAAAAAGAATCCTGCTATTTGCATTAATAATAGATCACAAATAGCAACACTCAAAGAGGCAAGTTCATGGCAGGGGTTTCAGAGTCCGAGATATGTATCATTGTATCTCAAGAGATGATATAGATGGAGGAAATGTTGCATAGATACATCTGGTCATGACCCAGCATCCCTCCTCCCATTGTGCTTATTCATGCCCATTCATCCGCCTTACTGTAACCTGACAAACAAAACGTTGCCAAAGGCACATTCCCGCCTAGTCAACCGACCACAATGCAGAACTCAAACACACTCATAACACAGCTAACATTGAATGGCATCCAAATGATTGCAGACTCAATGCTGCAAAGATATAGAGGTTTACCAGACATCTTATCCAGTCAGAGATATGCAGAGGTGGCCTTGGAGCACAAACGAACCCTAAGGGTCAAACCAGAACGCTGACAGCATGAAACCCTTCTTCGGGAGTGAAGACTGAATCCTATTTTTTTGTCTTTTGACAAGGGTTTCAACACATATGCAGCCTACATGAAATAGAAACATTTGTCTCAAAAGTAATATGGAATTGTAAATGGGGTTATTTGAGGTTAGTAAGTGTTTAAATCCAAACTCAAAGCAAGTTAGGGAGTGTTGGATACAAGAAAAGCACTTTCAACCACTCATATGGAAAAGTCCTGTTGAAATCATATAATGAAATCATTTTTATCTATTCTGATTGAATAATGTAAGGAAGATGTCACATATATTTATTCACAGTCAACTTTTTTATGTGGGTCACATCACAAAATCTATCTTTGTCACTAGGGCAGCTGTAGATTACGCTACTGAAACAGCTATCAAGCTTCTGACATTAGAACACCAACTGTGTGTTAAACATGACCTTTGTTTATTCAAGGCCTCTCACTGTTTTTTCTTAAAATTGTAGAGTCATTACAGTAAATAAAAATATGACATTATCATATGCAGTTTCTGAACCTCCTGAAAAGAGGCACCACAGACTAACCCATCCCAGTCATCTCTGGTCCAGTGATGTGGCCAACCATGTGATTAGTGGCGGGTTTCACAGATGGCTGCTCAGCCTCCCCAGTAAAACGCTGTTGGGTCTGTGTCATGCCCCTGATGTGCAACAAGACAGGTTAGCTGATATATGATGTGGGACAGAGCAGTGGTAAAGTTTGTTGACACTGGTGGAGACTAGTGGGGAGTATAGGTGAAAAAGGTTTGGTCGTCAACTTCATGTGTTTGTGTATTGCAAGGCTCATGAGCCAGTTCTCCCAGAACGACTTGAAGAGTGGGAATATGATTTAAAGTTTTAAAGGAGAAATGTTGTGTGAATCAATCCATAGCCCTGTTGTTTGAAGTCACTGTTGTTGTTGTCTACCAACTGTTGTTGGTGGGAAAAAGAACAAGAAAATTTGATACGATGTAGACTAACCAGTGAACCAGCAGCTAACACTCAGTATGTGTACATGCACATCTAAATCGAGTTATTGGCAGTAACCGAGCTAATGATTCAACTGGAGTATCCCGGTAATCCAAGTATACATGCACAGAATTTTACAAAGTAGAGGAATACTTCGAGAAGACTTTGATCTATAGCCCCCATCATCATTGGCCCACGCCTTGGGGCATCTTGACCCAGCAGATTTTGGCTGATTTTAGCTTCCAAGGGCAGAAAGTTACCCCCATTGAATTGGTGGGGGGGAAGAAGGGGGCTTTTAGATGACAGAAAAATCATCTGGTATGGTAGATGAGTCATTGTAAAGACACAGATGTTGAATGAGTGGCGTAGCATTAGTCTTGTGTTCAGGACCAATGCCGGGGGGAGTTAGGATGATTCTAAGGGGCTGACAGGGCCCCAGAGAACATTTAATATTATAAAAAACAGACTGACCAGTTTATAATAGTTTGCTGGTTGAAGCTATGTTTTCACAAGAGTTTTGCTGGTTTAGCTGGTTGACCCAGCTTATGATGGAAGAATTATGATGGTTTTGTTGGTCACACCATCTTAGGCTGGGCATTTTAGCTTGAGATTGACTTGTCAATCCAGCAATGTTCATCTTTATGGCTGGTCAAACCAGCATGACCATCTTAAACTTATCAATGTAATCTTGATAGGCCTGTCAGCAGCATAGCCAACACAAACCAGCATACTTACATAGACTTGCTTGTCAGACCAACATGACCAGGTTCCTAAGATGGTCACACCAGCAAGCCCAAGTGGTGGCCCAACCAGCAAGACCAGCAAGAGCTGGTAAAAAAAAACTGCTAAAACCAGCCCCCAGCCTAGGCTGTTTTTTTCAGAAGGGAATGTTTGAAGGGCCCAAAATTTCTAGTGGCACCCCTGCCGGTGGTATACTACAGCACATGGTTGTGTATGGACCAGCTTTGCTCTATATGTGATCCCTAGGCATACTACAGTGCAGAGGCTTCCTCTTAGAACTTGTGTGCTAAAGCCTCTAGTTGCCTTACATGTTTGACACTGGTACATGTATCACATCATGACACCAATGTTGAGGCCCAGTCGACTGTTCAGCTTACTTCAAATGATGAGAAATTGGTCATTGCAGACGATCTTATTCAAAATGGTGTCAGTTATAAAGTGTTAACAAAATCTCTCGACAGAGTGTTAAAATTGAGGACAAGACTCAAATGATCTGGCCAGTCTTCAAGAGTTGTGCCAATGCATGCGGGCAGAATGAATGCCAACATTAAGGCAACAAATCATTAAAAACAAACTCATTAACTGTGCCGCCACCAAACAAAAATGAAGAATAACAAGCATGCGGTGGCAAGCAAAGTCAAGTCATCTGACTGCACAATATTCAGGTCATTTGAAGGCACCACATAGGAAAATACATAGCCAACAGACAAAGCACCCATACTTCTGTTGACAGCATAGCATATATGGCCACTTGGGTTGAGATTGTAAAGCCTCGCTAAAATCCAAACTGAGACTCTTGGAAATTTCCCATTGGTGGCCCTTGTTTTCCATTCCTAAGAGGGAAACTCGTTCTGCTGGGCACGGAGTAAGTGGGTGTGATATCCAAGGGTATTTCAATATTATTTTAACAAGCTCGCTGTTAAATGCGCCTATAAACTAACTTTGACCATTTTTTAAGCAGGGAAGAGACTCAGCAATTTTATGGTTGAACTAAAAAAAACACAGGGCCTAACAGTGGGACAAATACATTGGCGTTCTTATGTAATGTTGTTGCAGTGTTGTAGAAGCTAATCTGACCCTGATACAAGAACAGAATACTGCAAGAAAAGAATACAAATGCAACACTGATTGCTACATGGGTTTAACGAGCAGGTGTGCAATTTGGCTGCTATTGATGTGGCAACGTCACCCATCACATAGTGAAATGTGTCTACAATTCAACAGATCAAATAGACCATAACTGTAACGTAATGGCCCATCATTTTAGGCTGTGGTAATGTTATTACTGAAATAATATTATTGAAGAATTCTTGTTTCCATGTTGCAAAAAGGAAATAAATTGTACATGTGGACATGTAATAACAAAAGATGTCTTTGCATAGAAAAAACAGCAATTTATGAATTGAAATGAGACAATTTTGACACAGAAATCCCAGGGACACGTTTTAGATTTATGCCCGTACAAACCCACCTCGGTTTGTGGAGCACAACCACGGCTAAGATGCTAGCCAGCTGATTATAACATGGTGTTGGCACTGTGTTGCGTCTTCTGCACCTCAAGGGTGCATAAACTCTCGGAGCATGTGATGTTTACTTTATGAAGAAGTCTAGACATCTGAGCTGCTGTGTGTTTGTGCGTCGCTCCATTTGCTCCGCTCCATTCAGACATTAAACTGTAAAATCTGTTATGATTACAAACAAGCTCCTAAAACCAATGCCGCTCACCCATAAGACTGTCTGAACAGCTAGACGGGCAAGGCTGTCAGGCACTCAGAGGCAGACGAAAGGGACAGAGAAAAAGACAGTTTCAAAGAGGACTGGCTGACAGGCTGTCATGGACGCTCGACAGAGGAGGAGAACAAGACCAGACAAGTCCCTGCTGCTGCACATGAATGTGATCCAAACATTCATTTGGTACATGAAAGTATTCAACACCAGACAATCCCAAGTCTGGTTTCTTACTGTAGCATTGTGGGATTTACATCTAAGCGAATATTCAAAACAGACTGATAATCTTTGTATAGAAATGTGTCATGCATATGAAAGAGTCGCAACACAAAGTCTTGCATTCCCAATAGCATGTGGCGCACTTGACTCAATACAAGATGTTGGTGAGGTTGAGGGAGTTTTGACATGGTCTAGAGTTCACTGTGCATTTTGAATATGCATTTCCCAATGGATAAAACTAGCTGTTAACTTACTGGCCACACATCACAAAATCAGCAGTCTCAGCTCAAGATGCTGGTGAAGATTTTTTGACACGGCCTAGATTAAACATGCACATCTTGTGCATTTTCTACAAGAACCTCTAAACTAATGTTGTAAAAAAAATCTGCAGGGCTTGAGGGAAGCTCATGGCTTCGGTTTCTACTCAAGGGAAATTCCATCCTTGTTGTGTTATCAGCTATTCCCTGATTCTGGGAATGGCAAGGAAAAGAATGAGGAGGCGTATACCAGGAATGATGTCTGAGTGAACGCCACTGACCGAGTTTTATGTAAACATGTGCTACTGCAGCTTTGGAGGGAGTCGTTTATATGACTACCACAGCAGGGCCCATGCAGTTTGAAATAAAGATCTAAAAAGAGGAAAATCCATGTTGTCATTTTAACGCACCAATTAAAATTTGTGTTCACAAAATAAAGATTACCACAGTATGTTTAATAAATATTTCAGTTCGACACGGGTCCTCCTCATTAAAATGAGCGAACAAAAATCATTATGATGAATATGGCTCATATCAAGGCTGCAAAAGGCATAAAAATCTCAATTAGGGCAAACTGTTAAAAGCAAAATAGCATGATGGATGGAAACCCAGATTAATGGGCTGGCTGGCCAGATAGGGGCAGAACAGGGAAACCAACACAGAATTCCCCATTACTGGGAAAGGGCTAGGGCTATGATTGTCTAATGTACCAGTGGAAGAAATGAACCCCCCCCCCCCCCCCCAAAGCTATGGTTTATCTTAGTGCCATGGATTCAAAACACTACTGTGCGTAGAATCTAAATGATGAATTTTAACAAATTTAAAAAATGATCACTTAAAGAAAACCCTTCTACCGAGATCTTCAGATAAGCCTTTAGATAAGTATCATGCACATCAGTGTCCATGCAATGCACACACACAGACCAAGTTCTCTGCCAGGAGCCACGTAGGCCCAGAGGCACAGCAGATCACAAACACTAAGGCAGCTGGAGAACATGGTGACTTAGTGACCCCAAGAATTTAGTAGACAGCCAGTATTATTTTTCTTTCTTTCTTTCTTTCTTTCTTTCTTTCTACTGTACTTGGATACAATGTACAGAACAATGATATATAATGGATACAATATATAATGTATACAAGGCTCACATGCAGCATCTTGTGTATGGTCATATGGATACAGCACGCATGGCTGCCCTTCTCACCAAACTGCTTTATTCACCATCAATAAGCCATCTCTTTTTTTCTTGTGAGGACAGTCTCCACTTTTGAAGCTTCAGTTCTGGAGGATTTTATAAGCTTCCTTTAAAGTCTCTGGGAGGTGAAGGAGGTGTATGAATCAGGCTTGTCTAAAGGTCTGTATTAATCATTTCATCGTTTTGTTTTATGCTTCATGTTTTCCCAACTTCCTCTCCACCTACACTTTCCCGTTCTCTTGCCACCCAGAATCAAGGTCATTGTTAAATTTCATTTTGTTACTGGTAATTTGCATCCTCATTCACAAAATTTCAGATAACAAATTACAGTAATCTGAAACACCATCTTCAAATAAGATGAATGTGTACACGTTGTGTACAAACTATCATTCCATTGTTCTGACGCCATTGCTTAGCCTAGCTGATCTTTGCTATCATTCATATGAAAAAAATTGAATTTGACTAAATTACCTTCATAGCTCAACTTCTTCTTTTACATAACTGTGTTTCTGTCATTGCACGTGTGCCTCCTCTAGTTATTAGTTTTCAGTTTCCTACTTAAAATAGATGTTATGTTTTGTCAGAGGCAAGCATACAAAAAAAGATGGCTTCAAAGGAGCCCTGCTCCTGTTGGCCCTGCACCAGTGGCTTTGTGTGCCGTGTCACCCAAAAGGTCACCCATGTGATGTCTGACCACTGAGCTCACTTAGTCTTTCCATGTTGTACATTAAAACATTTTTAACAGGGAAACCGCAAGCGTTTCCTGTGGCCCCCCTCTGCCGCGCACAATAAGCATCAGTCTGTGCGACTTGTGAAGAAACACACGCCACATGATACATGTTCTTATAGATGAGCAACATGGATTGTGTGCTCTCCTCTCTGCTCCAATTATTATTTTTTTAGACATTTTTCATGTCTTAATGATATTTTTCATATTCTGTCCGCCATATTTCATATTCTTAACAATAATTTTTTTTTTGCTATTGAGAGGCTGTCTGATGCGAAACACATGAGGAAAAGGGACAAAACTGTCAGTTGTGGAACTATCTTCTTTTTCAGGCATCCCAGAGCAGATGTCAACAAACTCCTCCGAGTTCCCACCACAGGTCTTTTATGGCCACCAACACAAGGGTGAACCTCATGCCTGTTATAGCCATGCACGGACGTCGCGAGCATTGCATGCCATGACAGAGGACAGGACAGGGATCATTCCTCTTGGAAAACATGCAGAGGAACCACAGCAACCACAGGCATGAGAACAAGTCAGTGGACACATCTTGTTAGCATGTTAGCATCTGAGGTAGACTAAAACAGGTGCCTCAGCCACAACAAGCTAGTGGAAGTGAGGCTAACGTGATGGTCCTGAAGGGTGTTTCTGCGGCTCAGTGAAGGAAAACTAAACTGCCACCTGGTGCAGGTCAGAGTGCCTGCCTTGGTGGAGGATTTGAAAATTGCATAACCTTCTTAGCAGGCTCCTATTACCCTCTTGATCCAATAAATTGTTGGATGATCACCAAGCTCTAAGTCTGCATGAAGCAGCACAATAATATAGGCCTATATATATACACTCACCAGCCACTTTATTAGGCACGCCTGCCCAACTGCTTGTTAACGCAAATTCCTAATCAGCCAATCACATGGCAGCAACTCAATGCATGTAGACATGGTCAAGACGAACTGCTGCAGTTCAAACCGAGCACCAGAATGGGGAAGAACCTTGAGGCAAATGGGCTACAGCAGCAGAAGACCACACCAGGTGCCACTCCTGTCAGCTAAGAACAGGAAACTGAGGCTAAAATTCACACAGGCTCACCGAAATTGGACAATAGAAGATTGGAAAAACGTTGCCTGCTCGGATGAGTCTCGATTTCTGCTGTGACATTCGGATGGTAGGGTCAGAATTTGGCATCAACAATATGAAAGCATGGATCCATCCTGCCTTGTATTAATGGTTCAGGCTGGTGGTGGTGGTGTAATGGTGTGGGGGATATTTTCTTGGCACTCTTTGGGCCCCTTAGTACCAATTGAGCATCGTTGCATCGCCACAGCCTACCTGAGTATTGTTGCTGACCATGCCCATCCCTTTATGACCACAGTGTACCCATCTTCAGATGGCTACTTCCAGCAGGATAACACGCCACGTCATAAAGCTCGAATCATCTCAGACTGGTTTCTTGAACATGACAATTCACTGTACTCAAATGGCCTCCACAGTCACCAGATCGCAATCCAATAGAGCCCCTTTGGGATGTGGTGGAAAGGTAGATTCGCATCATGGATGTACAGCCGACAAATCTGCAGCAACTGCGTGATGCTATCATGTCAATACGGACCAAAGTCTCTGAGCGATATTTCTAGTACCTTGCTGAATCTATGCCACAAAGGATTAAGGCAGTTCTGAAGGCAAAAGGGAGTCCAAATCGGTACTAGCAAGGTGTACCTAATAAAGTGGCCAGTGAGTGTGTGTGTGTGTGTGTGTATATATATATATATATATGTAAAAAATATATATAGTTACAATATATGGCCATATATTACATCTTTGTATGGGAAAGCATCAGATAAACATGCTCACATATACTCATATATTAAAATAATATGACATATGTCTGTACATATATTGACTAATCTGAGATGACCATATGTCTGAAATAGGCCATATTTGCTATGTAAAAAAATATATCTATATGTTTCATGTATCTGGTACATATACGAATATAATCAGGAGACATACATGGACTTACACATTACATGGACTTACATATTATGTAATTCACATATACTGACATATATTGTATTGTCATATGTGTAGGCACCTGTCACTCCTATACTTCTAACATAGGCTGATGTTCTCTATTTTGATTCTTACATCAGAGCTATAACATTGGGTGGAAACCCAAAATTTGAGGAAATACCACTCTCCCATTTAGAATGAACACACTGGAAAAGGCGTTGTGTGTGGGCCTTGTATGTCATCAAATTACCAGTGTGGTTGGCTGCGGAGCCTATGATCAAACCCAGGTGAGGGTGTGAGAGCTTGCTTTCCTGTATTTCTAAATACTGGCAGACGGGTGATCAGCTACAAAAACAAAAGTGGAGCGTCGTCTGACCTCTGGTGCTGCTAAAACAAGGAGTCGTGTCCCACCCTTACTGCTGTTTTGACTGTAGTGTGGCTGTGTGTGATGCTCAGGGGAAAACCTGTATGTGTGTGTGTCTCTGTCTGTGTGTGAGTGTGCGCGCCTGTGTGTTTGTGTGTGTGTGTGTGTGGGAGGGGGGCGGGGTGGGGGTGGTGGTGGGGTGTAAAGAACCCTATAAGTGTGAGTGAATATGTGGGGTTTGTTAGATGCATAAAGAGTCCATAAAGTTATCACACATTTTGCACATACCACACATGATAATAATATGAATGTGAAAGTTATATGTTCTTGGAGCATGTCATGTGGATATCTCCATATTTGGGTGACCATGCATATGTCCACAATACACGTATGCTCTTTTGTTCAATATGCACTCATTTGTATGTGTGTATTTGTTCCTGTGTGTTTCAGGGTCTCTCTGTGTGTGTGTGTGTGTGTGTGTGTGTGTGTGTGTGTGTGTATGAGTGTGTGTGTTATTAGGGTGTCTGTCGTCAAAAATAGTTTGCGGTCGAGGCCGTGGGCAGTTGTTAGGCTGTGTAGCCAGGGCTCAGTGTGTGGGAGGTGGATGGCTGGGCAGGGGAAGTCTGTCGCGGGTTGCAGTAAAAACCTAACCACATCATGCTGCTCAGGGCCCACTCCACACAGACAACACACCAGAAGCTTCATCACAGCCTAAGGCTCCAGGCATTTTTATGGCAAAGGGGGGAAAATGTGTGTGTGTGTGTGTGTGTGTGTGTGTGTGTGTGTGTGTCAGACACAGAGAGTATACTCAGCCTTGTGTACAGTATCTGTGTTTCTGATTGAGTGAATGTGAGAAAGTATGTGAGTATGAAAGTAAATATATGAGAGAGCACAATCACAAACATTTGTGTCTGTGTCTATTTCAGTGTACAAGAGATATGGTGAGATTTTGCATAGCCTTGTTTACTTGTATTTCTGTACAAGTTCCTGTTTGTGACCATATATGTGTGTATGTCTTCTCAGTGTTTGTGAGTGATGGATGTGTGCACAGTATGTGTATGTATGTGTCTGCACATGCGAGCAGGGGAGGTTAGATGTTGTGTGTATGAGCCTCTACGTGGGTGTGTGCGTGTGTAAATGCCTGGAGTGAAACAGAGATTATACACAAGAAGATTACAACTCTTCAAAAGAATACTTGAGGTTTTTGTCAGAAGTGTATATTTACTATGTTACAGCTTTACCTTCAGGGTTACACACCACTGGTGCATGCTACGTTTCTAGCTCAGACAGACAGCCCATAATATTCTCTTTGAGCAAATGTAAACGAACGGAAAGCGTCTGTGAACGTTGTGAAAGATCCTGAACCACATCTGGCCTGCCAAAGAGCATGAGCAACATGTAATCACTAGACTTAGTCAATTAAGTCCACACCCATGTGTCAAAATCAATCTGTTGTTAGCACAGCAGAACAGAAGAGGCCTCCGTGCTCTCGTTTACGCTACGCTACACTACTGTTGTTGCTCAGCCTCGACACTGTCTGTTCTGCTTCCAGTGAGAAAGCCCATCACCACCGAAAGCCAGCAGAGACAGTCAAGGTGTCAGGGCACAGGGCATGTGACAAGTTTTAAAGATAAACACCTGCGATGTGTACATGTGTGTATGTGTATGTGTATGTGTATGTATGCATGGGGAAAGCGGCAGACTTAACTGCACTGTGCTTCAGAGTGTACAAGATGAGCTCTGTCAGCCCTGTTCATCAAGGAGAGCGTGTCTTATAGCTTCTGTGTAAAAGCATTTGAGAATGTACACATTTAAGATTTAGCTTTGTTCGACAGCACATCATCGTGCTGTCACAAGGCACGGGTGTTTCCTGCCTTGTTCCTCTTAGACATATGTAATACATGTCCCAGGGTCATGATCGTAATACACCGTACTTTCAGGTACATGTCCATCCTTCCCCAATGTTGAGCTGTGCTCAAAATGCCTCCGTCCCAAACATTAAACATGTATAGAGTATAGTTATGCCACAAAAGCCTTTCACTCAACGGTGTCAAGAGTGATCACTTCATGTGGATGTAAACACAAACTACCTGTGCTTTCCTGTCAATGTGTCACTGTGCAACTAACACATTGTAATGTTATTAATTATCTGAAAATCTGGATCACCACCACCCCCCACCCACCCCACTCCCCCACTACTGTTGAGTCCCTGACTATGACCTTGGAGTCTACAGCCCATTCCTGTAAAGAAATGCCTGAACGTACACAGAGCCTTATTTGATCACGTTGGGCGTTTTCTGCTTTGGTTTGCACAGAACTTTGTTTTGAATCTTGAGTTTGATACGGAAGCTGTAGGACGCTGAACATAAACATGCACAGCAAGCTGGGGAACTCTGAAATAAGATTTCTTTGAAAACAGACGGACAATGAAAAATCACTGTTTGCTTTGAAACATGCCCATAAACCTAGAAAAACACCTATTTTTACAGCACACACTCACTTACAGATTGGGCAATTGGACGTCTTCCACAGTCGTTGGGAGCTGGGCTCTGTTGAATGGCAAAGCAAACACACGTGGACAGAAAGTGGACATTCAAGTGGATATGAGGTGGGATTGTAGTTTAATTAGATGAGATCAAAAAAAAAAAAAGAAACTCACTCTCAAGTTCTATCTCTTGCTATATTTATTTGACAGGCAACATGTCACAGACGGACGCCCTTTGGCCTAAAACCACCTTCAGCATCTTTATTTTACACACCCAAAGTCTTAGTTGTTTCTTTGGAGTTGAGCTCGTCCACCTCTCGCGATTGTTGTTTAATTGGTTTGTCAGATTTCGCTCGAGTTTGTTGAGTATGTATGTAACCAGACCCAGGGGGACTTCTTACAACAAACAGCTGCAGGCTAAATTGTGTAACGAGGCCATGAATGTATACAAATTCTGTGACTATCCATGATAAACATGGAATGTTTGCTACAGATATCCTTACAGCGATATGAACCTTGTCCTAATCTTCATCATACTCCTGCAAAGTGATGGCGTCCACATTAGCAAGGACTGTTTATGAAGGACCCTGGTTGATTTGGCTGCCATGACAGCGTTATCCACTATGAGGACCTGAAGGACAGACAGAGCCTCTATTCACAAGCATTCGTAAGATTGTGACCTTAAAAGGTGGGTCATAAACTTCCTACCCTACAGTATGTTTAAGGACAAGAGGGTAGAAAATGCCAAAGGAAGTGCCAGGAAGCTCCATGTGGCATTGGTTTCACTACCGCCAACGCGCTGTGACTGGGCCTCCTCTAAGATAATTACAGGCTCCTCTTCTGGGGACGACAGAACAGGCAGGAAGAACCTTATATGGGCATTAGGGACACAGGGCACATGCCATGTGTTGGTTCTGCTGACCTGAGAACACGTTCCAAATTCTATTCTAAAACCTGAAAACGCAAGAGTGTATTCTACAAAAACAATAATCAAGTCACACCAGAGCTACACTGTGTTCTTCGCCACCTCCTCCGCTCTCATATGCATGTGCTGAGACCCTGGCAGCCTGGAGTAAATACCTCCATGGCAATCGTCCCTTAGAGCAAGTTGCCCAGAGTTAAGTCAGACAATTCAGCACCAATGAGAAAAAAAAGCAAACCCACAATGTGCAAAATTATTTGAATCTATTTTGCTAATCACTGATGTTCATTGTCACTTTCACTGCAAAGACAGCAACAATTGCCAATTGACATGAATATAGGTTTAAGATGCATTACCCATGGAGGTTATAAAATATCTAACCATGTATAGATTATGAGGCTATATCAAATTGCTACATCACCCTCTGGCATACTTCTCAATACTACACCATAACTAGTAGATATTAATCCTGTCTACTGAACCATACAAATGACAAAGGTTAAAGAGATAGTCCAGACTGTTGCACGTAATTACTGGGGATGAGTCTGCATGGATGCCTGAACAGAATGAGCTGGTGTTGAAGAGTATCAAGTGCATAAGACCTGGCCCAGGAGAAAAGGTCTCCATCTGCTGGTCATAAATGGGAAATGTTTTGATCTGACCTGTGATGGAGCTTTACATGCCATACCAGAATCTCAGGTAGGGTACTCACAAGGCTATGATGTGTTAATGTTACACAATGGGGAATCGGTGAGCAGTATTTTGCAGCAAAGCTCTTAGTGTTTTTAATTGCAAGTCTGACTGCTGTGGTAAAGGGTTTGAATAGCGACAGAACAAACACAATGGTTGAATCCCAATGCCCCCCCCCCCCCCCCCCAAGGCCTATAAGACTTAAACCCTCAAAGATTTAATTGCCATGAATTACAAGTCATGGAGTTAATTCATTTCAGTTAAGTGTTTAGGGTGTATTGTATGTTACCCAGTTAGGCTATTCTTGATCTACACAGCCCGAGGTTTCACAGCCAATGTTGATATGTTGGACAACATTTCTGTATTTTCTGTTTGTGTTCATTTGTTATAACTGTGTCTAGCTAAACATACAGCTGACATCAGACCACTTAAATCCTTACTACTGGATTAACTAGAACTTTTTACATGATGAAAGTAGAAACATGATAGGGCCTACAATAGTTGTCTTCTGCAAAGCCTATTTTGAGTGTTAAAGTCCTGGATGTAAATGTTGTCTATTTACAACATTTACATCCAGTAAATGAGCCTCATAAACATCCTCAGAGCGTTTACAAGTGCAAAAATGGGAGGAGAAAACAGTAAATGTGATACACAAAGCTAAGGCATCTTAGCTGGCTTATTTGTTTCACGTCATTTACGATCCTTTTTTTTCCCAATACACTAAGTACATGAGACATTTGTTAGGACCTTCATAGCTAATTGACTTAATGGATATATATGTGGATATATGGATATATAATGGATATATTAATGGAGTCTGTGTCTCTTCAGTTCTGAGGTCCAAATAAACCACTGCCACTTTCCTGAATCTCCGTTTGATGTGTTCAGATTAAACATCCCCCACACTCAAACTGAGGAAAGTGGTTTGTGCCTAAGGCCAGTTCCATAATAAGTTGAAAGTCTTAAATTCAGACACTGGCCTATTCCAATTTTCTCCTCCATAACCCAAAATGGAATGACAGGGTGATGGAATTGTCTGACTTCATGGTGTAGTAAAGTTGTGATTTTGCACTTCACCCCTAAGGGGATAGAGTAATCTCATTCTGCAGTTTTTAAGCATCTGGCAAATTTGAGAAATATCCCTTACACTTCTCTTGTGAGACAGGAAAACTACAATTTATTTTAAGTACACAATAATGGGCAATATTTTGTGTCCAAAATATTGTATTTCTGAGATAAAGTGCATATTTTGTGTGTGTTTTACTGTTCAAAATATTGCATTACAGCAATGCAGTAAAAGATCTACTGCGGAAAAAAACGCCATTTTGGTACTGCAGTAAAAAGCTGAATTTTTGTAATGGATACTAGTGCCATAACCACAAATCACCATGCCTTCAAAACTGTGACACTGTAAAATACGTAGACATAAATAAAATAGACAAATATATATATATATTCTATGACATTGAAAACGTGTGCCACTGAAATGTTATTGCTTGATCAGTCCTCATGGGGGCATCACAACAGTAGGTTTTACTAGTAGAGGGCAGTGTTTGTTACACTCTCGGTCGGCTAGGAATATATTCTGAATGTTCCAGTTCTTTCGCCGCGGATGTCAGCTGACGTCTGAGCTATAAGGGAGATGCACGGGCTCAATGTTTTTTTTTTCACTTCCACTGTTGAGAGCTGTAGAACACAAGCATAAAAGAACTTCAATATTATGCCTCATGCCGTTAAGGCTTGTTGTCTGAAGTTCTGGCAGCTTTGTAAGAAAATCACTGTGACTTTGATGTGACGTCAGTAGCCTAAACAGAGGCAACTGCACAACTGTATGCCTTACACGTCCCTTAATGCGGGAAACTGCTTACATGGCACGTTAAAAAAATGTAAAAGGGAAGGAACTTGTAGCCTACCACGTACCACACCAGGCTTCCCGTCCCCACAACTGAGTTATGTTTCAGAAGTGAGAGAGCAATGAAAATGTTTGTTTCCATGCATGAGGCCTACGCTATGTGGTTATTTTGTGTCTTTCGGACAGAAACAGGAAGAGGAGGCTGCTTACACCGTCAAAAATGGCCCAAACAGTGAAAATGTAGTGGGATGTAGATTTGTGAGACAGAAGTCAATATTTCCGCTCGATGCGTGTTTAATTATAGCCTGCTCTTCAGGATGAGTAGGAGGGGGTATTTGTTGTTGCTGGAGACCTGTAATGTATTAAGTTTTATTTTCTTTGAGCCACCTTGTTTGTTTTCTATCGTTACGGTTCCAATGTGTCTCCCTGGTTCGATTCCTTGCCATTAAGCCGGCTGTGCATGGCGCCCAAGAGAAGCTTTCCATTAACGGAGTGTGAAAGCAGTTACACGACTATTTTCACACTCCCACATTTGGTTAAGTCACCTCCATTGATTATATGGAAAGCTACCGTTATTTGTGGAAATTTGCGCAGTGCGCTTAATGTTGCGAGTTTAGCAAATTCCAAAATGGTGAGAAGCTAAGGAATGAAGTTCACAGGCATGATGAGTGCAAAACGTGCAGTGCCTTTTTTGTCTGTTTTGGTCGTTTGGTTTCATGTCTGTTTTTTTTTTTGTTTGTTTGTTTGTTTTTTTGCTCATGTGCTTACAAATGTTGATACAGACTGGAATCCAGACGCTGATATTAAACTCAGTGGTGCAATACTCACCTCATTTGCAAGCCGCGGATACCTTTACCTTTAGGGGACAGTCCTCTTGTGATGTCTGTAGGCGATCTATTTTGGGGAAACAAACGCATTAACATCAATCCAGACCTAACCGCTCTGTCTATATTTATCGAATTGCAAGAATGAAAAAGTGTTAAGACAGACCAAGACCTGTTGTGGATTGGTCATCTGGATGTGTGTTTGTTTGTGTTATAACTCTCTCAAATAGTAGGCTAATTCGTCATGTAAATCTAATCACACCTTCATGCTACGATTTAGCACACCACTTTGCAATCATGCATGTTAAAACTAGGCCTATTAATATTGCTGATATGGCTGCTAAAGCAAATTCGTTTCTGTAAATTTCTGTGAATTATTTTACTGTAAAGTTGGCTATTTTCCCATATGAGCAAAGTTAGATATGAGAAAAGATAGATTACTGTGGTAAGGTAATGGTTAAGGACCTGACTAGCGCTAGTAGCCTAGAAAGTTCTAGGTTCTCGGCTACCACAGACAATTAACCCAGTAGACCTATCTAGGGTAGACCGGTGACTTATTATAAGTCGCGTTGGATAAAAAAAACGTCTGTTAAATTAGTTGTGCAGCAATATAAGCAACGTGCATGAAAACCAGCTGTCCGTCATCTGGTGAGCCGAAATGCTTTTATTTCTACCTTATCATTAAATTGGCGGTTCTCTCTGAATACAACCAGCGGGTGACTGAGAATGAGGAACTCAAATACTTAACATCACTCTTTTCACTGTGGTTTGTTTTGAGGAAGGAACTGTAGGACCGTCAGCCTTGAGTTCTGGTAAAGCCTTCATATAATGTATCATCAATAGAAGTAATTATAAAACACTTAAACATACTCAAAGAACATACGAGATTCAGGTAGTTAGTACTCAGATGAAGATCATTGCCTCCGTGTTTTCGCCGGCGTTTGTTTGTTTGTTTGTCTGTCTGTGTACAAACTATCTCAAAAGTACTGCACTGATATGGATGAAATTTCCGGACAACGTGGGCATTGGGACAAGGCTGACAGATTCAATTTTGATGGTGATCCGGAACACCGTCTGGAATTTGTATTGCGTCAGTGACCCTAAATTACCTTGGCGGAGGTCTGCGCTCTCCGAGTGCTTTTCTAGTTTAAAGATAAGATCATGTCCATAATTCCTCTTGGGCCTTTGATCTTCTACTTTCTTGTACTCGTGTTCTTGCATCAATACCTTTCTTCCATAGACTCCCTAATGCGTGAACGTAGTTTACTATAGGCTATAGGCTATGCCTGAAAATGACCGATGTCTGATACCTTAAAGTAAATGCTTAATGAGTTTATGGTATCATTATTAGTATTCGACATTCGTTATTATTCCTTATATTACATCTACATGTTATTATTTCCTACATAACATCTACATTCCTTATTATTTGTTATATATTCCTTTTTTAAGGCTAGCAGTTTCCGGCATCTTAGTATAGTCGCTTTGGATAAAAGCGTCTGCTAAATGCATAAATGTATATGTAAATGTATAACCACAGAGATTACATTTCCTCAGAGAGCATCTAAATGTGAAAATCCTATAAACAACACTGAAGCTCATCTATGAACATAGGTCTAAGACTGTATGTTGTGCACTTTTAAAATCATTCTTTATGCGACCTGCAGTTTTATGATGCGTTCTTCAAAATTGCCACTGAGCACCACCAAAGTAGCCTGACGCAGGCCATGCAAGTGTTTAAATAGGCATCGCATCTGGGCCAAAGAGCACTGAGGGCTCGGACTCAGCTGTGAGTCTTGTAATTTGGGCTGGTGTGTGGACAGGCTTTGGTCTCAGCAGTCAGCCTCAGGCTTTAGGCATCCGATGGGAGGGATTTTAGCGCACGTCGCAGCACAGAGAGGAAGCGGCCTTGTTCACACGGCAAACCGCTAGCATGAAGCAAGAAGAGACTCACTCAGATCTTCTCAATGGGTAAGTTTTGTATCTGTTTTCTTGGATTCCTTGCATTTGTCGCTTGGAAATGGGTGACTGTGCCGTAATGACCCAATAAGTAAATGAGAGTGATGCATATGAGTTGTATGCAGGGCAAGCAGTCAGAACTCTTATGAACAAATTGACACACGCATATTGGCAGCTGGACAGGAAAAAGTGATCAGAACTTTTTAGTTGTGCGGGTGCCACTTCTCTGTAGCATAGAAAGATGTTGTGTAAATATTTGAACATTTATTTATTTGGACAACTTTATTTTAAGTGACACGATGGACGTTATGCTTTCACTTTGCACTGCAGTACATAGGAATCATGTGTCTTTTTTTTCTTCAACTTGACTGAGCATACTAAAGTAGTAAGCAGATATATTGAATATGCATAATATTTCCCAGTTGCATTAACACTGTATTTGATCTTCACTTGATTTATGGTTACAAATTGTTGTAAACCAAACATCAGCTTCCATTTAATGCAAAACTTGTCTGATATAGCAATTCAAGTTTTACTAATACAAAAGACTAAAACATGCTGTAGAAATTGGATTTTAAAAAATTGTTCTTGTAAACATTTTATTCTTGTTCTACTTAGACTGGCAAAGAATGTATTAGACTAAAAAAATACATGAAATGGATTAGGGTTGGGAATCGTGAACGGGGTGTCATGTAGAATTGGGAATCTAAAGTTTCAGTCTGCTAGAATGGTATGCCTTTGACCTTTCTTTAATCAATGACAGCATGTTTTTGAGATTATAGGCAACTGGTCTTTCTGAAAGTAGAACTGAAACAGACAAATCCTATCAATTCCCATCCCTAAAAGGTATCCTTAAATTTAACCTGTCATTTCCTGTCTTCTTTCTACTTTGTAATGGATGACATTCTTGTGAAACTAACTTCAGTTGTGAGTTCAGCAATGGAAATACTGAATCATACAATAGCATGGTTTAGCATTTCCCATGAATATAGACAGAGTGTTGCCAGTGATAGGTCATGCCGTCAGTCATTAATGAGCCTATCATGTTAACTGAGATGATGTTTAGGTGTACTCTGGTCCAAAACTTCCAGTCCAGTCACAACAAATTCATCAACTGCTTGTTGTGCAAGTGCTTTGTTTGAATCCTTGTTACTTAATTTTGAATGACTTGGCGTTGGCATGTCTTTCGCGATAGCGCCGGTGACTACAATGGAAAGTCCCATGCTCACACCATGTACAGACCCCCCTTTGGCCCCCTGTATGTTGCTAAGTTTGCAAGCCTCCTGGGCTGACCTATGAGGTAGAGAACAGGAAACAGTAACTGTGACATGCTAGTGCCTGTCGTACACCGTGTGGGTTAGAGTGATCTGAGGGGCCGGCCGGATATGACAAACACTGCAGGGTCCCTCACAGAACACAGAGAGTCTCGTCAGACATCGGACATTATCAGTTAGCTCCAGACTGTCGTTAGCATCCGTTCCGCACCAGCAGCAGCAGCAGCATCTTCAAGGACACATAACATGGTTAAGTGGATGCGCAGAACCCCATGGCATTGTCAGTGAGAAAGAAGGGATTTGGCTCAAGTCACCAAAGTGTGAAAATGTGTCTAGAACGCACCACGTAAGTAGACATTACGTTGGCTTTATTTTGATATCCAATCTGCACTTTAGAGTGTGTGGTGTGAGTTGTCAGTGACAAGGTGTGCTGGACGATCTCTTAGTCTGTGCTCAACATGCTCCTGCTTTGTCTTCAAATAAATGACTTTGATGAGGGAGCGTAATTGGCACCTGTGCCTATGTTGAGTGTGTGTGAGGTTGAATGTGTGCTTCTGTAAGTGTTAGTCCACAGTTTGACTTGTAAGTCTGTTGTGGTTTCTCAACTGTCAGTCTTGTTTGGTTTGCCCATTTGATAAAGTCAGTTTGCTGCTTTGTGTGTGTGTGCTCTTACAAAGGCCCCTCGTTGAACACAGAAGCATTGAAATAGCGACTAAAAATGTTGGCTTCAGTTTTTGCGGCTTGAGCTTTTGAGACAAGACTTTCGTTTTTCTATTCACAGAAACGGTATAATTATTGTTAAGAGCAGGCTTCCTTTTTTTAAAAGAAAAAAAAGAGGAAAGCACATATTTGGCATCAGGAAGTGATGCAGGGGGAAAGCCAAGTGACACAGAGAAGTGAAGAGACCAGGCTACAGAGGAACCAGTTTCCGAGGTACAGAGTCAGGCATTAACGGAATGCAAACTGAAAATAATATACAGACTTGCGGAATAGCAAGTCTTCAAACCAAAGCTCTTCCTCTTTGCAAGGTTCTAGAATGTTGTCTGCACCACAACTGACTTCTATTTATCTGCAACTCAAATTGTACGAATGAACTCATTCATGAATATTGTCTGAACAGTAAACAATTTTTCTTTTTGGGCTGTCAAAAAAGGGAACCTATCTATGCTATGGGCTCATCTCAAAGGTCAGGATGACTGTTGCAAAACACTGTAGGGTTAGCTGCCCTTTCTCACGCTGATGACTGAGATATCTTAAATTGAATCACGCCCTAAGCCCCAAGATCTGAACCCCTAAAATAGCTAACAGGCAGGATTAGCTGATTCAGGCCAGGGTTTGGGGGGACATTAGGATTCGGTCAAAGCCTTCATGCCCTACAAAGTAAGTAGCTTGAAAAGACTGAAAGCATTGTGAGTGCAGGGTCAAGCTGATTCAGCAAAGCACTGTGGCCTTATTGAAAGACACGTTTCCACTTCCTTTAGTACAGCCAGCGAGCAGAATCAGCAGATAACTTACATGTTTATGTTCCTGCTAGAAGAAAGGTCAGTGACAATGGATAACTAGGCTCCTTCACTGACAGTGGACCAGTGGGCTAGGCTGTTGTCTGATCAAGTCAAGTCAGGTCAAGTGGGTTTTATTGTCATTTCAGTTATATATGCTATATAGTGAGACGAAACAACGTTTCACCATGTTTTCAAGTGGACAGGCTATATTTAGTGTACATAAGCTACATTTAGTGTAGTTAGGTTACATTTAGTGCACTTACATTATAAGTAGTATAGTTTTATACTAAGCTTCACATGTTTGTCTCCATCACTGGTATATTTTATTTGTTTTCATTGTTATAATAGATTTCAAGTGCATTGGGAATCAGTGTAGAAGGGTAGAGGTTTTGGAAACATGTATCTGGTCACCTGTTTTTGTATTTGCACACACACACACACGCACACACATAGCAAAGAACAAGACAAGGTGCTACGTGTTCACAAGGGGTCACAATGAGAACTATGGAGAGAGAGAGAGAGAGAGAGAGAGAGCGGAGAGCTGTGCATGAACATCTGTAATACCCTTTAAGTTCTGATAAAAAAAAGGAAATAGCATTGTCCAGCTTTTGCTGAATCAGCAGCTTCTGGTGTCAGGTGTCTTGCCTTGCCGATGACAGCCATGGAAATTCCTCAATGGGTCTTTTTGGGTCGGGTCTTTACAACAACACTGCTGAGCACCTTTAGAGGTCTACTGATTCCACTGGCCTGCTTGCCGCTGTTTTGGCACAGACCTGACCCCAGCTTAGCAAAGGAACATTGGATGGAATAAACCATCTGCACTGCACTCTAGGGCTGCTTGATTATGGCAGACATCATTATTACGATTACTGGTATTTTGGTCTGTATTGACATCATGATTAGTGAGATCATCATCCATTTTCTAAACAAGAAAAATAAACTTTTTTATTTAAACAAATTGAAAAACAAATTGATTAATCATCAATTAATTATCTGTTCACAATAAATCGGTCATGTAGTTCAACACTACATGGTGTTTTGTACACAGGCAAAAGGACTATATAGCAAGTATAAATTTGACTTTCTCAAACCAGCTTATACCTTCGCCTATCTTTAAAAAACAATTATCATATTTTATGTCATTTTCATGATAACTGGATAATGATGCATAATTATGATCAGTAGACTTGATTAATTGCCAAACTGCACTCTATTGTTACTCCTGAGGATGAGGATGGCAAAACCTCAAGTCCCAGAATCAGAACAGGGAGGCTTTCTGATGAACCAAAATGGAAAGGTTTTCCACAAATGCAAGTCATCATGCAAATTAGAATCCGTGGAAATTAAAATGACACATAGAGACACCCAAAACTGACTGTCCTATTAAACAAACCCAAGGAGATGAAGGACTTCTCACAGAATTCAGTTTGTATGGAATAATTGACTGACAAATTATACAATATGACAGTATGGCTTCAGTCACAATTGTTCCAAGTTTCACCATGACAGTATGTAGGCTTAGTTGGTGAAAACTAATAACTGACTAGACAAGAGTTAACCCTTAATGCATATAACATGCAGTCTGCACATTAAACATTGACATTGTTTTCACACTATGATAACTAGAAAAGCACTTGGAAAACGCAGACCTCCGCCAAGGCAATATAGGGTCACTGGCGCAATAGAAATTCCAGATGGTGTTCCGGATCATCACCAAAATTATCATAATAATCATCTGTTCCTTGGTCTAATACCCAAATTGTCTGAAAATTTCATCCGAATCCGTGCAGTACTTTTTGAGTTATTTTGCACACAGACAAACACTGGCAAAAACACATTCTCTGTGGTGGAGGTAATGATGCCTTTTTTTCTCACATATATCGGTGAGAAACAGAGGGCGAAGCCAGTATTGGCTGGGTCTCAATTGTCTTCACCCTTGTGCTCTGTGACTACTTTTGTGGTAAACCATTGTGCAAAAAGCATTACAATCGTCATAGTATGTACGCACCCCGGAAGTTAGATGTCAGATTACCAATAGTCTGTGGCCTCTCGATGAGTTTTTGAGTGGCACGCACAGCTCCTCTAATATCTGCAGACCTCATCAGAGCTTCATTAGTTCCCTGAAAACAGATTGACCTACTGCCCATGATAAAACGTAAGTGAAATAGCTTCAGTGCAACACAGAAACGATAAATGGTCATCTTGAGTCATGGTTAAAAAATTGAAACCAAGGCAAAGTCAAGCAAGGCAGAGTAGAATGAACTCTGCTGTAATGTAATGAAATCTGTTTTTTAAAAAAAAACACCTGAAAAGCTAAGCGATAATATGTCCTGATTTACAGGCAATTTAGCTTAATAGAGGTACTAAAGTCTTGTTTTATATTGTAAGCTACATTAGTTTCAGGTAAATGTTCTGACTTTCATGTTCTCTGTACATTCTGTACACAATGGTGTTTATTTTAGAAATTCAGTTTATTAGTATATAGCAAAGTGTTGGGTTATACTTTATCTGTAAGAATGGCTTATTTTATGTAGGTAGCGTAACCAACTGCACCTTTAACCTTATGCGTTGAAGCGCATGATTACTAGATGTTTAGAAATCATCTGATTTCTTTACTAAACATGTGGTCAGACATGTGGTCAGAGTCATCCAGACAGACATGCTGATGAGTGTGTGTGAGTGTGTGCATGTGTGTGTTATAGAGACAGAGGGTGGGAGAGAGAGATAGAGTGTGTGTGTGTTTGTGTGCGCATGCTTGTGTGTGTGTGGGGGGGGGGTACCCCCTTCCCTTCATTAATCTACTCAGTAGACAACCCAAGCTTCAAAAACTGTCACAGGAGAAAAGATGTATGTTGCTTTTGGCCTTGGAGTTCCTCTAGAAAAGCGTTTAGCATAGACTAAACTCATCTTATTATTTTAGGCTCACAGTGCACTAGTAGACATCTGTCGTTATCCCTTTAAGTACCAACTGATTGGAGATAAGAGAGAACTTGAGCCTCTTAAATGTTTCCCGTTAGCGTCGCAGCTACTCTGAGGAGTAGACTGCATTCCTACGTTCTTCTGAGAGGTTTATGCCTTTGTTCTCTCTGGTGGGTTAAATTACCCCTGCAATCTGGGCCAGTGTTCAGACAGAAAGCTTGACTGTGTTTGTCCCACAGCATTTAATCTTCCTGTTTGACCCCACCCAACATCTCCACACTCATGTCAGGGGAAATCAGATACCTCTTGGGTCAGTTTGGAGGAATTTTTCAGTTCTTCATCATCGGTTTGGTCTCAGGTCCACTCTGAGCTCAGCTCGCCGAGAGGAGCGGACCCACAGCCAAAGTCATCAGTGGGGGCAGGAAGCAGGAGAACTAGCTGAAACAATCAGCAAAAACTCCAAAAGAGGGCACGCGCATTCCAGGGGAAACGTCCCCGGTTTCCTGACTGAGCTAGCATCCGCTCCAGGCCGCTCAGGTCTGTCGGAGTTGAGGGCTCGAACACCAGCAGCAGCAGCAGCAGCAAGAGAAGCCACAGCAGCAGCAACAGCAGCATTGGCTGTGTGCTGCCGCAGCATTCTGACTCAGAAGGGCCTTTATTTTGTGGTGGATAGAGTCAATCCTCCACCATACCCCGAGCCTCAGCAGAATCAGCTGCAGCAGCCGCAGCAGTAGAGAGAGAGAGACAAAGAGAGAGAGAGTGATTGTATGAGAGAGAGAAAGAGAGAGAGAGAAAAGGAAGCGGCAAGATGGGGGAGAATTCCCCAGTCCCGAGTGTCAGGAGACAGAAGAGCAGGAGGTAAGAGTCTCTCTGTTGGGAGTTTAGGGGGAAAAAGTGATCCAAACAGACGACGGGTTTATTCTTAGCCTCGGTTTGGATGAGTCTGTATTCTGACATGTCTGCGCCACTGAGACAGGCTCCTGTGGCCCAGCGAGAGCGACTGTGTGGTCGGGGCGACTGCAAGCAGAAATACACAAGACTGAACGTAATGTGGGAGAATGTGGCGACTATCTTTTTAAATCTAATTTGCTGTAAATAACCAGTTGCCTGAGGCATATTGTGGTCATGCATCCTGGTAATGGAAGTTGAAGAATGGCTATAAATGTGTGTCAGGCACAGATGAAAGCAGTTTAAACTGAAATGCTGGAAGACTCTGTCTCTCTGCCTCTATAAGATGTCTGTCTTCTTTCTTTTTTCACATCTCCCTCATATTTACGTTTTCTTTGTTTACTTTGGATGGATAAACGAAAGTATGGAAAATGCTTACATCATATGACACGCATTTCTATTTTTGGTCAGAGGACAGTCAGAGTAGATTTCCTCATCATGCTTGGAGCTAAGTTCTTGGTAAGTGGGACTTGGGAGGTGCCATTGGTGAGCCTCTCCTCTGAAAGAGAAAAGATGGGACTCATAGTGAACTTGTTGGCCACCATTGTTTACAGCGGCTCCTGAGAACAAAGACGTGGCTTGATTCTTTTCCACACAAGAGTTTATCCTGCTACGAACAGGGACATCTTATTTCCTGCATTGCTTTTTTTCGGTGGTGTCGCAATTGGTGTTTAAATAAGAATAAGCGTCACTTTCCAGCAAGTCATATGTGAACTTGAACTTGGAAGGGAAAACATCTTGTCAAGCTCTCTATCAATGGTGTATATGACTATGATGTTACATTTGTTTTCTGAATCACCATTATGGTATCATACTGTGTATTGCTACCAGACTGCTTTAGATAGATAGATAGATAGATAGATAGATAGATAGATAGATAGATAGATAGATAGATAGATAGATAGATAGATAGACATAGAAGCATTTTCACTTTATCCATAGTAGTATTTTTGCTCTTGTTTTAATCAGACATTTGTCTGCCCTTCCCTTGGCAGGAACATGTCGGCACCTCAGCTCTCGTGGCCCATTCCCATGAGGGCCATCGGGGCCCAGAACCTCCTAACCATGCCAGGAGGTGTCACCACATCCGGATACCTACACAAGAAAGGCGGGAGCCAGTTTAGCCTCTTGAAATGTGAGTCTTGCTAAAGTTCAGTTACTTGTGTCTTTAGTTTCTCTCTCTCCCCCAAGCTTTGAACTGATGTCCTTTTTATTTGTAACAAATGTAAGTAGTCCTCCAGTACTCTGTAGGAATACCCATAACATTAATATTAATACATTAATACAATATGTCTACTTTAAAAAAAAAACTGTCTGAATTAGTCTTTGAATGTTTTATTCAGTACCTTAAGTTATATTCTGGTCTTTGTGCATTGTTAAGGTCGGTGCACACCAGATTCCGCATGCAGAATATTATATCAAATAAGACTGATTCAGTATATATATTTTTTTCGCTGCAAGGATGTGGAAAGGCTCGTATAAAAACATGTATTTTGTGTGAATATGTTGTGCACCATTCTTAAGTCTGTAAAATCAAAAGTATTTTTTAACACATTTTGTTCTAACACTTGTCTTCTTTTGCTCCTGGTCGCAGGGCCTTTGCGATATATCATAATTCACAAAGGATGTGTGTACTACTTTAAGACGAGCACCTCTGCCACTCCACAAGGGGCTTTCTCACTCAATGGCTACAACAGGTCAGCACGATATGTTGTTTGTATTTGTCAGAAATGGTGTGCCTTGGGATATCGTTAATCTATGACAACTGGTTTGTACTCAGTGCTGCTTTAACAGAGTTGTGAAATTCTGTTTCTATTCTTATCCACTGTCTGTGTGACCTAATTTCACAAGAAGCAGAATATGATGGTATGGCACTACCTCCAAGATAAAAATACTGTCACAGAACATGGTCCATGTTATAAACCAGGGCTGTCAAACATGTCGCCCACGGGCCGAATCTGGCCCTTTACATTATTTCATGCAGCCCCATTTAGAAAGCTTGAAGATAATTGTAGCTATGTGGCCTGCTTGAAAATAGTTTTAACAATGTGCAAAAGCTCTACCCAAACCTTTCGATTGTGAAACTAGACAGTATTGCCATCTCTCTGCACTGTCACCTTCGACAGAGTGGAGGTATATGATGGTAGCCTGACAAGACAAGACTATAATATCAAAATGTATAGTCTGACTACGACCGATAGACTGGGCTCAATCCAAGGGGCAGAATCAGCAGTTGTCTGTCAAACTGCCACTGCACACCGTCGCAGCCCGCCCAGCAACTCTCTACATAGATAGAGCAATGTGATTGGTCTGACCAAACTTGGGAGAACAGCTACTGAGGCCCTATGACTTGTTTCTAGACTTACCTGTATAGCAAAACCATTTGCTACCGCTACGAATGTCTAGATTTCTAGGCTAACATGATGGATCTCTTTGGCACCATAAATTGATGGAACTGTTTGCCATTTTACCTGTCTGCATGTAATCTCCTCACCTGAACTACAGAGAGCAATATAGCTCAAACCTAAAGGAAGTTTGCAATTCCTGTATGCACTCTAAGTGAAAAAAAATGTATGGGTACAGTTTGATTAGGTCTTTAAGTTTGCAGAAAAATCATTAGTATCTTATATTTATAAATAATGGGCAGATGAAGATGAAAAAGCTTTGAGGCAGTAATCTTGTTATGCAGTTTACCTAACATGTACCACAAAACATAACAGTATCTGCTGAAGAAGTTAAAGCATCAAAAGGTTTGAGGCAGTCTTGATGTAGTAATCTTGTTATGCAGTTTACCTAACATGTACCACAAAACATAACAGTATCTGCTGAAGAAGTTAAAGCATCAAAAGGTTTGAGGCGGTCTTGATGTAGTAATCTTGTTATGCAGTGTACCTAACATGTACCACAAAACATAACAGTATCTGCTGATGAAGTTAAAGCATCAAACACTTTGTCTCAAAAGGAGAAGAGAACAGTAATCAGGAATCTGTATCACCACACATTTTCTGTTTTATGTTTCAACATTTTTTGAAAAAAGTGCTGTGCCACCAATGGGTGTCATTTGAGACTACTGGCAGTATTTCCTCTGAATGTGATAAATTACCCTGTCATTGCCTGTCAAACACGGTACTTTCTGAAGAAACTTTTCTGTCCCAGTTCATAGTTCATGGCTTCCTCTGTTTCCTCTTCCTTCCCTCCTCGGGCAGTGTGTCAAATGCTGCGTGGCTAATTATTGACTATGCCAACTCCTACGCCCGTGCAGCTGTACAAAAATAGGCGTTTACACAATTGCATCATCACTGCAAGTGCCTTCCTCCCTAGCAAGGCTGTGTAGGCCAAAGCAAGGCAGATCACTGCAAAGAACAACTAAATAATTGAAGACAGTAAGGGATTATATCTGGCTGAATTACTGAGAATATGCCTGCACTTACTTGTTGATTTGTTGACCCAAGTCCGAACACATGAGATTGTGAGCAAGACCAAGTGACAATTAACCTATGTAGATTTAATCTATTATGCTTTGAAAGCATAATCCACAATCCATAATCCAATGCAATGTTTGACAGGTTAAAAAAGTAAATTGTTAAAATTGTTAAATTGTTAAAATTGTTAAATGGTTAAAAAAGTAAATTTGTTCTTGTTTTGACTGGATGACAGGGTTATGAGAGCAGCAGAAGAAACAACCTCCAGCAATGTGTTCCCTTTCAAGATAGTGCACTTCAGTAAGAGACACAGGACCTGGTATTTCTCTGCCGCCAGTGAGGATGAGAGGAGGGTAAGGACCTCAGCTAAAATCCTACAGAATCCACTGGGCATGCTCAGTAAAGAGGGGACTCAGCACACTATGTCTTGGGTGGGGGCATAGGATTGATTGATTGATAGATAAATCAATAATTAAACAGGATCACTTGTATTGATTTGTTGACAGAAATGGATGTGTCATTTGAGGAGAGAAATTGACCACTATAATGACCGCAGAGACACCTGTGTACCAAGGTAAAGTAAAGCAAACATGTCAGGTTCTACAACCCCCCCACCCCCTCCCCCACCCTACCCGAGCCCATATGTGTGACATATTCAGTTGTTTCCCATAAAAGTTCTAGAAGATTCCCCTTCAGTGGCAGTTTCTGCTAGGTAGACATCCACCTGCGCTAAAGACCCCATAAAATTACCCTGAAGTTCCTGGAAATACAAGGCAATTTCAATCAAGGCATTTATTATTATTATTATTATTATTATTATTATATAATGTACTTACAGTGTAATGTAGGATGTGTTAGAGTATATTTTAGGATAGTTATCTTCTTACAAAAGACAAATAGTTAAAGAGCACCTTGAGCTGTATGCACCCTTATAACAGAGATGGTAACCACTACAGTTCTGAGTAGCTTTCTCTAGGGAGTGAAATTTTATTCATAGTGTTTCCATACACAGTTTCCGAAGGCTTATTATTTGCTTATTGAGCACTGCAGTGGGAGACTTGAACTATTCTAAAAATAATTTTTGAACTCTTACTTCCTCATATCCCCGATGCACACCATGCACATTTTTTTTGCAAATGCCAGCAGAAGAGGTTGAAAAGATGGAAAGATGTGTCATGTGTGAATAGATGGATGGATGAATAGTTTAAAGGAATACGTCACCCCCAGGTGAAATTGAGTCTATGCTAAGCTAAGCTAAAGTCAGTGCTGCCAGATTAGGACAATGGCTGGGTCAGCTGGAAAACGGTTCTGCTCACTTATCCAACTCTAGGGACTGCGGGGATAGACTCAATTTCACCTGGGAGGGGTGTATTCCTTTAACGTTACTCACTGTAGCTATTCCCTCGACAGTGACTCAGACTCAGATGCAGAGAGTTTCTATGGACCAATTGAGAGTCCACTGGACATTACCCACGCTGCTGAGAATCCTGAGGCTGGTAAGATTCTAGACATTACCCTAAAGCTTTTGGAACCTGATGGTCAACTGATCCTGACACTGCATTACATTACATAGAATTACTGTACATTAAGTACTGTGCTACAACTACTTGAATGAAAGTCCAGTTGTTTGTACATTATTTAGGAGTTGAATCTTTAAGGGTGGGCTAATCAGTGCTGGAGGATGATCCATTTATTGATGTTTATGTTTATGTGTTGTATTTCTTACCAAGCGGCTAAATCTTTTGTCCTAGGAAATGTTTGTTACGTTTGAACCAGACACCTAACACTAACACTAACACTGTTATAGCACTGTCAGAGCGGTAGCTCACCCCTTTCTTCTGTGCTCATGAACTACATGAAGGGTTTTGTTATTACTTGGCACTGGCAATCCCCACTTTGCTCGTTTTCAATTCATGGCCTCAGGGCTGTGCAAAAAAAGACTGTTTTTACTTTGTACTCTGAGAATAAAGAGGTACTGGATGGAAGGGATATTCACTAAATGTGAAGTGTTGAAATAATTGACTGTGGCATGACTGAGCTCAGTTTTAATTTTTGCCTTTAGATTACCTCCTGGAGGATGACTCTGATGAAGAAGATTACCTCAAACCTGATGAGCCATCTCCAACATCAGGTACAATCAGTGAAACTGGGAAGAAATATCGTGTTGTATGCTGTGGCTTGTTTTGAGTAAATGCATGCATTACCTAAACACTCATTCAGATCAATGGTTAAATTTGGTTTTGCTTTTGGCTCTGTTGTTTAGGTCGGCCCATCGCACCCCCTCCCTCTTACCCTCCGCCTCCCGTGCCCTACCACCCTCACCCAAACTCGCTGTCTGCTCTCTCTAAGGGCCCCCCATCGATGCCTCCACCCATCCCCAAGAAGCCTCCCCCATCCTGCCCTGTGCCCATCCCGTGTAGCTTACCCCTGAGCTTTCCTCCACCCCAAACGCCCACAACCCCTGGGCCGAAACCCGCGTGTCTGAGGGGCCCTCGAGGTCCTATGGCAGGCCCTCCCCTCCCGTCCCTTGACAGCCTGAAGAAGCAGATTGGTGTCCGAATCGTCTCCACCATGCCCCCCAGTGAGGGCCGTGACTGGAAGCCCAGCCCAGCAGTGCACGTTCAGCACCCGGCAACGCTTCCCATCTGCAGGGACCTGGAAAAGAAGGTGGTGCTGAACAGCCACCCGAAGCACCCCCCTCCCTTCGCACCCCCTGGTAGACCTCCTCCTCCCTCTCTCCTCAACCACAAGCTCCCACCACCGATGGTGCCCAGCTCAAGTGCCAGGCCCCAGTGCCAGATGCCCAGCCCCATTGCCACCTCCCCCAGCCTCTCTCTGGTCAAACCCAAACTACCTCCTCCCAAGCCTCCTGTTCCCGGCCAAGGCAAGTCCACGACAAAGGGCCCCTCACTACAGTAAGTCTCTCTTTATAATGTCTGTTGAACAAGCACGGCTACAAGATACACATAGCCATGTTAAATGTATGTAATGGTGTATACAGTATTTCAAACATATATATATATAACAGCAGTGGCTTTAATAGTAAATGATAAAGGTAAACAGTAATAAAGAGTTAAATTATAGAGGAATTATTTTCAAAAGGTCAGATTTATGTCCAAGTTCTTTATATTAGATGGTCAGGATACAAAAATAAATAGGTTTTAAATGTGAAATGGCTGCAAATGAAATCAACAGCCACATCTAAAGCCACTAGAGGTTTATTCTTCAGCTGAACTTTTGATGGCCTTCAGTGAGGAAATGTTTCTCATAACATGACTGAAATAGTCATTTTATTTCTACAAGGTTGTAAATGTTTTCTTTTTTTTAAGAAAGAACAGTCATGTGTCAGTCCTTCAGCAATGGGACTGTGGTCATGGTCAACATGTGCCTTTCTTTCCAGAAGATCGTCTCCAGATGGGCAGAGCTTTCGCTCCTCGGTGGACGAGATGCCCGGCGCGGTCAAGAAACCGAGGAAGCCCAAGAAGAGCCCGGGAGAGGAGGAGGACTCTGATGAGGACTATGAGAACGTGAGTGAGGCTCTCACGCACATACACACAGACGCACATGCACGCACACACACACGCACAGACACATGCGCACGCATGGAAGCAAATATACACTCAGACATACAGACACACTCAGACACCTGCATGCTCACACAAAGAATTGCATGCATGCACAAACACATACACACATACACACAAGTAGAGCTTCCTGTCCACAATGCAGCTCAGTTGCACATTTTCATCCAGCGGTCTGGTCTGTGTGTATGTGTGTGTGTGTGTGTGTGTGTGTGTGTGTGGTCAGTAAGAAGCTGTAGTGCAACCATGGTTTAAACTTACACTGGAGGAAACTAAAATATGTATATGGGGACACTGTATTAAAATAAAGCCTGAGCACTTGTGTGTGCTCAGAGCGCTGAAAATGTTGCAAGTTGTTTTGAACTGTTTAGATTAAGAGCATTAACTCATTGATTCAGAATGCAGACAGACAGATGTAGTTCTGCATTTCTTGGACTTGAATACACAGTCAGAGTACCCGCAGATCTTTAAAAGGTCTTTAAAAATCTTAAATTTAGTTTTTTATATTGCGGGCCTCACATTTTCTTGCCCTAGGGCTGCACTGGATGTGTTACGGAAGCGTTAAGTCAGACCACATCAAAATACTTTGAAAAGAGGTCTATTTTTTTAGAATGTTAGCTGTGCTGCCACATCTGATCTAGCCAGTTCCATTCATTATAATAGAATATAGTCTTTGACTTAACACATCGATAGCATATCTAGTGTAGCCTCCCTGGTAGCATTAGGTCCCACTGTAAGTCACTGGACTACATTCAGCACTCCAGCAAGGAGGCTGTGTTGATAGGTTGACACTGCTTGGAGTAATGATGAAATTTGAAATTAAATGAAATTTGGCCATTCAATTTGTAGTTTAAAAAGATGCATATACCATGACAGAGTTTGTAGATGATGTTGTCTTTTTGCTTTAGTCACTTTGGTACGTCTATTTGTTTAGGTGCAACTGCCAGATTCTGTATTTGTGGACACCACAGAGACCAGCATTGTTGAAAGGTAAGGCCTATAAGCCTAGTCCTTAGTTTATGGCTATACAATAGTTTGGGAAAAGAATTTAACACAGGGTATAACTTACTGTTTATGTCAGAATACATCAAATCAGCAGTTATTAAGTTCATCAGTAATTAATTGTTCATTGTGAACCAGAATTGCTATGCATACTTTTGCGTGGTATGTCAACGATAGCTTCCTGTCGTTGTTCTTGCAAAGAATTGCAAGATTGCTTTGCAAAGACTGTGTGTGTGGTATATGTTAAATGACAGTGTTGTTCACGTCAATGAGTATATTTGAAATGAATGGAAGTTCCACTGTTATTTCACTGCCCAAACATCCTGATGTAGGCAGATGTGAAACCCACTTTCCACTTTGACACTATCTACTGCCCTCCAGTGGTGAAGGAGAGGAGTCACATACATGCACCCCTAGTGGGGGCGTTGTACCACTAGCTGATATACCATTCAAAAATTGTTGTGAGGACTTTGCTTGCTTAGCAGTTTGTTTGGAAAAGTGCATAGATCATGAATAATTCCAATCTTTAATGGAGTCCTTTAATAGGACTCTTCTATGTTTGGTTACACAACCAAAAGTTCTCATAGTGTCCTCATTAAGATTCCTTTGTTGTCTCCCACAGAATGTTTAAGGATTCGTGTGGCTATCCACAAGATGGACTTTACTGTTTCCGCAACTCAGGAACCAAAACATCCAAGGTTAATGTCTCTCAGTACTGTTGTTGTATGCGTGAAGTTGACATGTGGGATTGTATGTTTGTAAATGTGTGTGTGTGTGTGTGTGTGTGTGTGTGTGTGTGTGTGTGTGTGTGTGTGTGTGTGAGAGAGAGAGAGAGAGAGAGAGAAAGAAAGAGAGAGAGAGAGAGAGAGTGAGAATAGCATATTTTAACCATGCTTGTTTCTATCACAGGTGCTTGTTGTGTGGGATGTGAGCTTAACAAAAGCAAGGAACTACAGGCTCTTTGAAGAGGTGAGTTGCTGAGGGAATAATAGCTATCACCACTCTAGTTGTTACATGTTATATGTTATATGCATCACATATATGTATTTTAACAGTGTTTTGACAACCGTTTGTTGCACAAACACAAACTCACAATGCAGGGTTTCGGGAATCAAACCCATGTTGACTGATTGGTCAATGGAAGTATCTCGGTCGTTTGTCCTCCACCACACCCACGATTGTTGTTAAGTAGCTGTTGTTAATTGTTCATACTCAATTTCCCAGGATTCTAAGTTCTTCCTGGAAACGGACTGCACCTTCAGCTCACTGGCCGAGCTGGTGGAGTATTACTACAGTCACCCGCTCCCCAACCACGGCTCACTCTGTTTGCAGAAGCCCTACGGCTACACTCCGCCCAGGTGACCTCACCTCTCCACCTGTGAGGAGGGACTCGTGTCGTCCGTCAGTGGCTGCCTGCCTTGCGCACAACAGCAGCCAGACTCCCATGACTGGAGTCGAGCGCCCTCTGCAGGCTGAGATTTGTCACTACACCTATAGATGGCCCCCGTCATTTGTCAAGTGGAAAGACAGATAGATGCATACTGCAACAACGGAGAGGGATATGCTGTTGGTTCTGAATACCCACATTCTCTGCAATGGATTGACCAAGGGACTCCAGACTGCAAGAACAATGAATCATGTCAGATTTGTTGTGGGGTTGAAAAGGCCATGGGCTCAAATGTCATAGCAATATGAACAGCTATTTCCTTGACTGGACTCCATTACAAAGATTAAGCCACAAGAGATGTTCAATGAAGACAAAGACAGGAGCATTAAGAAGACTGTGCAGTATTATGTTGTTTCTCCACTTATTTAACTTAATGAATAGAAAGGAAAATACCTACTTGTGCATTGTGCCACGCACAATAGAACCATTGAGGTATAATTTCCATTGGAGGTCATTGAAAAAAACACATATGAATCAAGGAGACATTTAACATGTACCTTATATTCATTTCATAAAAACATTATCTATTCTAGGTTTAATTTATTGATGTTTTCCTGTGGTTCTGCTAGCGGAACAAAGTGCAGGTAATGCCCAGGTCATGGAGTCCTGGTGCACAGAGACTGATAAAATGCAAACCTTCCTTGTACTGTTTGTAAATACATGCATTTGTAAATGTGAAAGCAAAACTGTATGTATATTACTACAGTATATTTTAATAATACTATGAGTAAATTAAAGGATTTGTATACAAAATTTGTGCTCAATACCAGATTGTGTTCTTTGCATCTACTGTATCTGTTGGCAGATATTTCTTATCACAGAAATAACTTAACAGAGTGGCTAAATCCAAGTCACTGGAAACCTGGATTTATATGTTAAAAGGACGTTGTTCTTGAAATGCTTTGCCCCAAAATTTTAGATTTTTTAGTATTTTTTAGCAAACCCAAGCTGACAGGAGATCCCTGACTGTGCTGTAGCAAAATGTGATATTGAGCAGAAGCACTAGGTGGCGCTAGTCTGACTAGAAAATATCCACTGTAACAATGAACGAAGCTGCCTATTGCAAAATGCTGTTACATGAGTACAGGATATGGTAACAGACAGGTGTGATTGCATCACATTACAGGATGTATCCAGACTGAAGAGAAGTCTTTTCTGGTGAAATCAATCTGACGCAGAGGCCTACATACCAACATACTTGTTAATCATGCAGATACTGTGTAGAGTGACGGAACGAGAGAGAGAGAGAGAGAGAGAACATAGTAAGAGAGGATACGCAGACACCTGAAGCATTGGGCAACTATTGGATGATTACAGCTGGGGGAGAGATAGCTGTCAAATCTTAGACCCGTAATAGATCCCGAGTTCATTTCCATAGATGGTAGACACAGCCCACGTCTATAAGACTAAAGACTTACATGGGTCTGTGCCAGATGAGAGCTGGAACTTTTCCAAAGATGGCTGCTCAGAGGATGATATCCCTTCAGCTTCTCACAGACAAAAATATGAATGTTTATGAATGTTATGAATATTTCAGGGTGAACCAAATCTGAATTTTGTACTCTGCCTGCATTTTAGACTAGTTCTTTCTGTGTTTAGTCATCTGCAGTCATCCAGTGTAGGTCAGCTGTTTATACAGCAAGGCTTTACAACCATTCTAGGGTTGTGGTGTTCCATTGGGTTGACTTTCCCCATTTGTCTTTCATACTTCTAACCTTTGTTTCCTTGTCCCTGTCCTGTGTACTTCCACACAGGGGTTAAACTGAGGCCAGGATAATTGAAATGAAAGGTATTAAGGATGGCCTTACATTCCAAGGTGACTGTTTTGCAGAAGTTGGGTTCATTTAAATGACCTCAGAATGAGTTGGCCACTGGTCTCAGATATTTAAACATCCAAAAAACTGGCCCTTGTCAACTGCCTGCAACCGCTGGGGTTACAGACGCCAACATCCATGGATAACGTACAGTCTTCTACAGATGATTCCTGAAGACATGATCCCCATTAGCGTAAACTCAAAATTCCATTTCATCACTGAAATCCTGTATCTGATAACATTAACTAAGCTATGTGTTTAAAGGAAAGGTAGATTCGATATCTGGGCAAAACATATATATTCATACTCTTTGAATGTTTGTCTTCTGTACTTGTAGGCCTATATGTGTATGATAATAATAATGTGTATGTGTGACTGATTCAGTAACTTGTAAATAAGAAATAAAATTTGGTGCCCCGATCAACCTCAGCCTCTAATATAAGGTGACCAGACCTCTGAGGCCATTTCCTATTGTCTACAGTCCATATAATTAAAATAAGTAATGTTTTAGCTTTAAAAACTGAGGACAAAGTGGGTTTTCTTGTATTATACCCGGGACAGACCACCAAAAACGGGGACTGTCCCCGGAAATTGGGGACGTCAGATCACCCTACTCTAATGGAATGACATTAGTTAAACGACACCATAAAAGAAGTACAATTTGTCATGGCATTATGGCAGCACATGAGAAAATGTGTCAATGACGAAAGAGCAAAAATGTCAATTTTGATCATGTCAATTGAAAATGTCAATTTTGAAATCTATCCAGTGGCTGACCACCTAGCCCTGACTACATACACTATGTGTAAGTGAAACATATTAAGAATGTTTCCACTGACTGTGTGTCTGCCTGCCTGCAAGGACATTATATAACTGTCATTTTGTGCAATTCTCCGTGACCAACATCTGTTCCAGATAAGCTGAAATACACCGATTAGGGTCTAGTCCCTCTGTCCTGGAGTGACTGAATATGTAGACTGAGTTGATAAAAACTGTCTCCCAGTCAACCTGTTATGAAAACTGTACAGCTCAGGCACAGGCTTTTCAAATCAAGCTGGGAAAGGCGACATGGCAAGCCACATTTTCTCCATTTGCTAGTATTAAATCTTTCCTTCAGATGAAGCACAATTGTCTATATCATCACTAATGGCTAAATTTATCTAGCCTAAGAACTGAAGGGCCTTAAACCATCATCCTCAACAAAGTGCAGAGCATCATGTTTACCCCCATAATGCGTTATAGGGGTTTATATGATGCTCTGATCAGGTGTAATCCTATCTTCTATGAAGTGCACCACACACCTGAATACCAAACATGTTGTTCACTTGTTTGAAATCCAAACGTTTTCTTTCATCCTCACTCTTGAAGGCATAGCCTCTGAGATCTAATCAAATGCAGCTGTTTGCTTCTGTATGTGGGTGCTGCAGCCTACAGCAAGCGAGGCAATGAATGAGCGTCTGGGTAGGCTACTGTGTGAACTGATTAATATGCGGGTGAGGGGAACAAAGGGTTAAGTAAGAATACATGACACTGAGAGGGGGAAAGCCTGGACTCTACCGGCGCGGTTATTTGCTGCAGGTTCACGCTATCATTAAATTAGGACATGGACTGCAGTTGTATGGCCAACTTGCGTGGAGGGAGCGATTAAAGGCGTCCGACTAAATGAGATAAAGGCGCGTGGATTGCGGGCGTTTCTGTTTGTCGCCACACGGACTGATCGGTTGTGCCATAACATTAGCGGAGGACGAGGCCACGGGCGCACTGCTCAGCAATACCACGAAATGGTCACGTCTATTCTGGGGTTTCTTATTCTGCCAATATGTTTGTGTGGATATGTCCGAGGTGAGTAGTCTATGTGGAGACAAACCCAAACCGATGTCGTTAACGAACCATACGTTCATTTCTTACGCACGGGGAATGTGTTTCTTATTCTGTAGCACTCTTGAGCTCAAACGAAGGAATGAAAGCTCTCATTTCCTAGTGTTAAGCTGCCTACGGCGTGGGAATATGGTTTAGACATTAAATCAGTGCAACGAGTAAATGCAAATTCTGCGTTATAGCCAGTGTCTACGGAGTAGCATATGACTGCGTTGACGAAAATATCGACAGGTTTTATTCGTCAATCTTTAATTTTATAAATGGATCACCGACTCTGATTAAATGCGGCGGAACATAGGCCGCTGATTATATTTTACACATTATTCTTCAATACAGCGGACACAAAATGCATAGCTTTTAAGGGCGTTTTCTTTTCGTTTCGTGCATTTACCCGACTGATTGTGTGTGTGTATGTCTGTGTGCGTTGGTTGCAATAAATCTACATCCAGTCTATTTTAGCCGAGTTTCACACGGTGGAGAATCTTATTTATTTATTATCCAAGATGGGGCTGAGTCTAGATTAATTTGGTTCGCTTTTTGAAATATCCAGTCCGTGAGTTTACCCCGCATCTTGAGCTTCTCTTAGTTGAAGGTGAAAAGGTGAATCGGAAGGGTGCCATCTAATTAATAAGCAGGTGACTTCAATTAATGATTGTTGTTTGCCCTGGTTTGGTATCCCAGGAGAATAAAAGCGACGATCTCCAACTCCCTCACATGTGTGTTCATTGTTGGTAGGCCCGATAGCTGGATAGCGTTTCAGGCACCACCTGTACAGTTGCAATACAGCCTATTCGACTTCACGAATTGACTTTTATGTAGACCTATTATAGTTTTGCTCAATTAATGGAGCCTTTTCTCGCCAGCACTAGGCACATTTTCTAAATATATGTCCATAGTCGGGGGCGGGGCAGGACCACGGCACAGGAACACATCAGGCTAGTCAGGTGTAATCATTTTCTCAAGTGCCTATGGTAAACTGAAACTAGGCAAACGTTCGATGACCCTTTTGATTAAGGGGCGTGATTGAAACGTAAGGTACTGTAATGAAATAAGATTCTTTCGGTTATCGATAGCCTATCGTGTATAGAATACGCGGTTTAACAACCAGAAAATGGGAGGGATATTGTCACAACAAAGTCTGAGCGAGGTAATAGACAGATTACGTTTGTAAAATCAAGCCAGAGTCATGGAAATCGCCACACTGAGCGTCATCACGCCTTGGCGAAATAAGCGTTTTAAAACCAAAGCAATGTATCTGCTAGCAAACAAGATGAGTGAATTCAGGCAACATGTCTCCGCATTGAGTGTTCAGGGCAGATAAAAGGTATGTTTGTATAGGTTTAGTGGCCCTGCATATCCTCTTGCATGAGGATCCCAAATAAACAACCTTCCCTCTCTTATGGCTACCATTTCTGTTTGACTGCACCCAGTGACCACCACATGGGTCTAGGGAGAATGTCACATGGCATTGTTCATTGGCCCAACCTGCCTGGAGGCTCTTGACCTCAGGCCAGTAAATTCTCTTATCTAGAACTGTCTTGAGAGTGGCAAAACATCTGGCTGAAAACACAGTAAATGTTATGTGAGAAACTGAAAAATCGAGTCGCTCAGTGTAATGTATCTCAATAAGTCATAGGTTTGCTATGGTAGGAAAAAAACATTATGATCTTGCATTTAAATAATGCAGACATGCAAAATTGCAGAGCTGCACAGTGGGTAGTTTGCTGTGAATATTTAAATATGGCCCTGATCAGATTGTAAATTGCATCTTCAGTTCTGACCTTAACAGCTCAAAGTGTACAGATACTGCACTGGACATCACTGAAAACAATTTACAAGTGTTAATGTGGTCATACATTTATTTATCTATTAAAGTTAATTTATTTTCACAAGAGAAAATACAACTTTCCAGAACATAATTGAGATATTCATCTGTTTGCGTTTACACATTGGATTCATGATATATATGTTGATATATTTGTTACATGTGATCTGTGTCTTAACTAGATTTGTGCTATTGTATGGCTGTAACCATGGACCTAACTTAAAGAAAATCCAGAGCCAATAGTAGTTGTTCTACCATGTATAACTGGAAGATGTCCCATTACAGCTCCAATGTCCTAATAATGCAGTCATTGTCTTCATCTTTTCATTCATTGTTCAGTTGGGTCCTATGGAGATGGTACAAGCCTACAGCACATTAACTCTGCGGTCACTGGGGCTTGTGTCTCATTTTGGATGTGTCTGTGTGGAAGTAATCAGACTTGAGTCATTGGGTCGCCTCCGTCTCATCTTGTCTCTTCTCCGCTCCCTCAGGGACGCAGACGCAATGCGAACCCTCGCAGTTCCAGTGCGGAAACGGCCGCTGTATCCCCTCCGTGTGGAAGTGTGATGGAGACGAGGATTGCACCGATGGCAGCGACGAGACCACCTGTGGTGAGACACTCACACACTCATCTCACTTTCTCATCTCTCTCTCTCTCTTTTTAAGCCAGTTAGAAATAGAGACACACACACACACACACACACACACACACACACCACACACACACACACACACACACACACACACACACACACACACCACATCAGCTACTGCACACACAAAGAAGGACACAAGAAATGTCCCCCACTCCACTCACCAACTGTAACAGAAAGTCATTACAGGTTTGGCAGAGTGTTGTAGGAAGCTAGACCCCCACCCCTCCTGCCCCTCCTGACACTCTGCAGGGTTTTCTGCTTGGCTGCTCAGTTGAGCTGCTCAGCACCTGTGTCACAAGTGAGCACTGTATTGACCGATCAGCGTGATGTCCCTGTGTACACCACCAGCCCTGTAGTTTGATAGAGAGAGGGACACGCACACACACACTCACACTCTTTCTCTCTCTCTCTCTCTCTCTCACACACACACACACACACTCACACACACACACACACACACACATGAACCAAACCCCAAATCCCATGTTCTTCCTGGATGTTAAACGAGTGCTAAAAATGGCATCAGTGCAGAGGTTCACATCTGTATGGAACCATGTCTTCCATCTGTGTGTTTTCTGGGTCATGGATTGAATCTGGGGACAGGAGGAGGGTGAAGAGGGAGGGGAAATTAGGCTCGGAGAGGACGAAGGGATGAACGAATATGGAGGGAAGGAGGAAGGCCCTGGCACTGAAAGAAGGAAACAAAATGCTGTGTGTGTGTTTGATGGAAAGAATCCACATGGGTACTGTGGGAAACACCAGACTGCAGCTGGGTGTGTTTGCCTTGAATGCTGTCCACCATGTTGAGTAAAGATCAGCTGACTGACTCAGAGTTTGACTCCCCCTTCTAAAAGTGAGCATGTGACCTTGCACTTGGGTGACACAAAGAGAGGATCCTCCCAAAATGGCAAAAGCGTGTTTTACACACACATTACACACACATACATACATACATACATACATATACACATTACACACACAAGGTAAAAACCTTTTGGACACATATGGACTAATTTACATATCTGTACAATTTAACCTTTTTTGTTCAAATTTGAAAATGTCATTGTAGTATTCTTAAATGGGTTTGAATTTGACTAAAAATGGTTTGCCATGTTGGCAACCCCACTTTTTGCTGGATTGCTTGGAAATTCTACCAAATTGGATGTGTGTGCTCACTCACTCTCAGCAGAACTGTCTCCACGGACCAAAATAGTGGTCACTAGGGACTTGCGTATGGTGTGTGTGTGGGTGTGTTTGTATGTGAGAGAGAACTGCTGCTTGAGCCAGCTTTGATCCTGCACTACGCGGTTTCAAGGTCTCTGCTCAGCTGGTTGTATCAAATTGTAAAAGGTTGTCAGCACTACTTTGCTCACAATACTGCAGATCCTTCTACAAGAAGTCTTTGAAATGCAGATGTGGGGCATATGTGTGAAACTGAATTTGCACCTAAATGGTGGGCAATAATTCGTCCTGTGTTTTTTATTTCTGTTAGTCCATACTGTATGCAGACTGTACATGGACAGTACATTTTTTAAAAAGAAGAAACTAGAAAGAAATGGCTATTGTGGTATTTGGATTTGGGATGAAATTTTCAAAAGTTTCACAATTCCCCTCTCTTTAGCCCTAGTCTCCGAGTGTCCCTCCTGTGCTATGAATACTGATGGATGGCAGAACGGGAGAACTCCTGACTCTTATTACCATTCCAACCACAGGCCTGGTCAGAATGGCCTCTGAGCATTGCTCTCCATACACAAAAGCAGACAGGGCAGGGGAGGGGGAAGGGGGGTTAAGGGGGTTGGGGGGTTGAAAAAGCAAGCACCCGTACGGAAGGCACAGTGCCCCTCTAAGTTGGCCTGTCAGTGTTAACTTCAGTGCCCTTGCCCAGGGTGCCTCTACTATACTTGGCAGGTGTAAATATCAGGTGCTGGCCTGCGCGACCAGTTACTTTGGCTGCCTGCCTTATGGCTGTTTGCCGTCTGCCATTCAGAAAAGTTGACCTCATATTTTTCATACCAGTCTAAGCATGGGCACTTTGTTACTGTTGCAGGCATTGTTGTTGAATACAGTTAATGTGTATTCAAATCTGTGTTTACCTTGGTAAATTACCCTGAAATTAATTATTCTCCTCGATAAACAAAGCACTGCCTACAGAAGGAATAAGCAGCGAAATGAACATCCTCAGAACAAAGATAATGTCTTTGCAAATCCACTGTTTCGTGACGTGCCCACGGGTCCCAGGAAAGAGATTTACGAGGGTGAAGTGTGGAATTGAAACAGACGAGTCTGACTTAATTTGGGCTCCGACTGCGAGGCTCACAACTCATAAAGGATGTTGGCATAAGGGCGGCTTAGGCACCCGTTTTTGCTGCGAGGTCTTGATGACTCAGACGCAGAACATAAACTGTGAACATGTTTATCCTGATTTCAGATCGGGGGCTTAAGGGTTTGTGACATTTCACATCTTTGTTTTCTTTCACTGTTATTCAGAACACTAATGCTTGGGAGGCTTTGTCTGTGTGTGTTTGTGTACGTTATGTTTTTCCCTGTGGTATGTGTGCGTGTGTGTGTGTGTTTATTCAAACATGTATTTATTGTATATGCATTCAGAACTTTTCTTTTTAATTCAGATTATATGAATGCATATGTGTTATGTCTTATGATCAAAATATAAATATTGTGTGTGCATTTATTTCACTATTGCAGTGCAGAAGACGTGCGAGCAGGTGGAATTTGTCTGTCGCAATGGCCAGTGCATCCCTAAGCGGTGGCACTGCGACGGCGAGCCGGACTGTGAAGATGGTTCCGATGAGAGCATCGAAGTGTGCCGTGAGTGGTGCTTCTGCTTCAAGATTTGTTTGTTTGTTTGTTTGTTTGTGTTTGTTCCTCTGGCACCTGGCTCTTCCATCAAGTAGCCATTACTGCTGTCGGCCTCCCCGAGAGTGTCCACGGAATAACCTGTTTAATCATGTATCATTTCATCCCAGCAATGAGTTTACCCTGCTTGCATTGCATTTCGGGGTGGTCCAATCCTATTAGCTTGTGTTGTGTTCTTTAAAATCCACCTGGGTCTTTTAACCAAACATCCATCATGATCTTGTCTTGAAGAGGCTATTGCCTGTGGATGCTCTAACTGCTGACTATTGATTTTATTTAAATTGGCCTAAGGGAGTTCTGTCTGCTTGTATTTTGCCTACGTGCTACGCTAACTGTTTGGGTCAACCTTCCGCTCTGACAAACGTGCATTATCACGCGTACAAAAGCCGCCTGAGAACAGGGTGAGGGTGAGGGGGCGGCGATCACGCGGTCAGCCCTTGGCTGTGGAAAAGCAACAGCTGTGCCAGCCACTGGAGATGCCGCTAGACCAACAGTGCAACAGATCAGGTTACACAGGTTCCTCTGGAAGAGCTAACCTTACTGTAATCATCCTCTACTTCATGTTGAGAAGCGGGACATTTGGATTAATGGGTGTCTGAAAGTTAAAGGCTTAGGGGGGGAATTAGGATTTGCCCATAAAAACTTCAACTGGCATGAATCTGATTCATGACAGTCAAGTTTTTTAGGGTTTTGGGTCAGGTGTGTGTGTGTGTGTGTGCGCGTGCGTGAGTGTGTGTGTGTATACTCTGAACAGCTACTTGTTCAGTCCACAGCTGACGCATTGATCTGACCCAGTCAATGCATATATGGGCACAGTCTACAAAACTTTATACTAGATAGTCACCAAACGGCTTATTGTGGTGGTTTGTCAGCAGCAAATGGAGAAAAGCTGCTTGCTTGTGCAGGTGCAACGTGAACTTTGCTTCATTGTCAGTTACTTTGTAGTTTCCCCACATATGGAAAAAAATTAGTCATTTGACCATGTCTTCTTTTTTTTTTTTTCCCCCGACAGGGCAACTTAATCTGAACCTGCTAGTCTTGCTAGTTTGCTTTGCATTATGACTAATGACCTTACGTGGAACTATTGTGACAGGACACTGCAATGACTCGCCTTCACACAATCCTGGAATGAAGAAGTGGAAATACTCCCAGCTGACTGTGTAAAACTGCTCTCAGGTCACACAGGCATGGCTGTATTCGCTTCACAGGAGTTCTATTTGCCTCAGAAGGGTGGCATTATTCACCCTGCAGCTTTAAGCATTCACAGTTCACTAATAACTTGTGGCATGTGTAGAACGCAGACATTGGAAGGGGGGGTGTGTGTGTGTGGGGGGGGGGGGATGGTGCAGGGGTGCATTGGGTTGCACTGCACTGCACGTCCTCAGGTTGTGAGGTGACATGGGGCCCTCTTTAATCTGAGTTCAATCCAGGGCTCTTAAAAGCCCTTTAAAAGTGCATTGATGCTAATGCCATTGAACATTAGTGTAACACATACCTCTGTGGAAACCAGGCAGACTGTTCCTGAAGCCGGAATAAAGGGATGAATGTGAGAGCAATGAGTGCCTGAATAAGTGAATGGTGATTATGAATGAATTGGTGGATGGAATGAATAAATGAATAATTGATTGATTGGTTTAATGAATGAATGGATGGAATGAATGATGTGTCAGCTGTTGTGTGTTGGTTCTACAGATACTCGGACGTGTCGAGTGAACGAGTTCAGCTGCGGGGCCGGCTCCACGCAGTGTATCCCCATCTCCTGGAAGTGTGACGGAGAGAAGGACTGTGACAATGGGGAGGATGAGCAATTCTGTGGTAAGTTTGCCATCTGAAGAGGGTCCATGCCTAGTCTATTCTGAGCCTGGATGTTACTGACATAATCGACACCTGATTTCATCTCTTAACAAGTTGCCATTTATTCCTCCCTGACTTTCATGTGAAGGCAAATGTCATAGAGATTATTTGACACCAACCACCGCTTTTAAGTTCTGTCACTTATTCATAGACCATTGATGGAGTGGTAGTCTGTGTCAAATTTAATTTGACTTTAATTCGTCCCTGCATGGTCTTCCCTTTTTTAGTATGGCCCCTGTAACGTGCTCTTTGTTGCTTGTGTGGTTGCTTAAACATGGCCAGCATATGCTGTGGTCAGAGGAAGCATTCTCTTGCTGAAAACAAACGTATACATACATCCCAATAGATAACATTTTGGTATTTGGTTTTATGTTGGAGGTATATGCACTTCCTTCAAATGTATTCCTATTCTAATTGGTGTATTCTTAAAGTTTGACATGTCTTCCTGTGGTGTTTTGATTAGGTAACATTACCTGTGCTCCTCTGGAGTTTACCTGTGCCAGTGGTCGCTGCATCTCGGCCAACTTCGTGTGCAACAGTGAGGACGACTGTGGGGACGGCAGTGATGAGCAAGACTGCCCGCCGTCGTCGTGTGGCCCCACGGAGTTCCAGTGCGGCAACGCCACGTGCATCCCGGGCAACTGGGTGTGCGATGACGATGTAGACTGTCAAGACCAGTCAGATGAGGCGCCACAGCGCTGCGGCCGCCCCACGCCGCCAGCCAAGTGCTCGTCCAGCGAGATCCAGTGTAGCTCGGGCGAGTGCATTCACAGGAAGTGGCGCTGCGACGGTGACCCTGACTGCAAGGACGGCAGCGACGAGAAGAACTGCCGTAAGTCTTCTGGGACCTGCAGCCACTGTAGGGTTACATTTGCATTGTGTAAAAATAGTTTTAGAACACTGCTCTAATTACTTTGGATGGGGACAGCACAGTCATGTTTGGTGTAGCTTGTTCTGTTGACTATAGTTGCAACATTATGCAACATTAAACAGAATGCAGAATCAGAATCAGTAATGTAGCCTTCCTGTACATCTTCTGGAAATTGCAGCTCCTGTGGGGTGTGTATATGAAAGGGGCGGAGCCGGCCGCAGCCGGCAGAGTTTAAAGGTTACCTCCGGAAGATTTTTCCCACTCACAGAGTGGATCTAATCCCTATAATACACCTGATTAAACTGGTTAAGCTACTCGCTGAACGCCAGGCTATGTGAGATTAAGACTGTATCTGAATACTGAATGAAGATGGTCTCACCAGGAGCACCAAGTGCTTTTTATAGGGAGGAGCGCTATAGTAGTGACTCCTGTTGTCAGAATAATTTGCCACCAGTGGGGGTCAAAGGTCGGGTTGGGTCATGTTCTGACTGGGAATATAACAACTGCTCAGAAGATGTTGTTCTCTGCGCCACATGAGGCTGAAAGGAGGGTACACATAGGTGCAGCATTGTGACTGCAGTAGCTGCATTGATTTCCATGGTAACTGTCAGGAATTTATTAGCAGATGCATGCAATTGCAGCCATGACTCAAATGACTGCAGTGAAAGTAAAAACAAATGACTAAACAAAAAGCAAACATGGGGCCATATGGTGGGTTTTCTCAGCATTTAAGAGTGTGTGTGGTACCAGAGGTCTTTAGGTGCAGGAGCGTCATCACTGTGTGTGCGTGTGTGCGTGCGTGCATGTGTGCGTGCGTGCGTACGCCCCTCACTGCTGTTTGTGTTCTCCAGCTGTCCGCACCTGCAGGCCAGACCAATTCAAGTGTGAGGACGGCAGCTGCATCCACGGCAGCAGGCAGTGCAACGGCATCCGTGACTGCGCAGATGGCACTGACGAAGTAAACTGTAAAAACTGTGAGTAATCACCTTCTCCATCTCTGCTTTCAGCCACAGCACTCGGGCAGTGACTAATCCTGGTGTCTCAGCTGGAGCGTAGCAAAGCTGAGTGGGAACTCATTTCTCTTAAAAAAAAAAAAAAATATATATATATATATATATATATATATAGTTTTTCCCATAAATGGGCACACCCCTGTTTCACACTCAGCTTAACTGAGGTTGAATGTGGTTTTGGTGAAATTGAGGTTACGTGAATCGTTACTGTTTAAAAGTGGGTCAGGTCACACGTCCATGTTGGTTTGCTAATGAAATGATGTTTTTGCAGGTCAGACTTGATGAGTGCTTAACTGTAATTGCCATACATATTTCATGATGGTATCCCCAAAAACGGGGCAGTCTTAGATGTTTATTGAGGCAAATCACGCTTGTTCCTTTCTTATACAGTCATATGAGGGAGTCCAAAGTGTTGTAAAGCAAAGTCCATAACATTTAGGTTGAATTAAAGAAAACTGTAAATGCAAGGCATGTAGGCATCATGTCAGTTGGATAAATTGCACGCATTGCTAAACTGTAACCAGAATCCAAGTGCATTGGTTGTATACTGTAGGTTGCAATGAGTATCACCAGTAATTATTCCCAATACTTCCTGTCTGTCTGTATAGTGACCCAGTGCAACGGCCCAGACAAGTTCAAGTGTCGGAGTGGGGAGTGCATCGAAATGAGCAAAGTGTGCAACAAGGCGCGAGACTGTTCTGACTGGAGCGATGAGCCCATCAAGGAGTGCAGTAAGTAGCCTGGGTGTTTGCCACATCGGTGCAATCTTGTTTCATTACCACTGGAACAGAAAGCTGTCGCACTAGCACAATGTTAAGCCTTTAAAAATGAGCGCTGTGAGGGGAATGGGGAATCATCAATAGTTATGAGGGGGTTTTTAAGGAATGTGGAAGCAACTCGGCAGCTTGCCAAACACAAGTCGGGTTGTGTTAGAGAGCATGCCGTACAGGACGCATGCAGGCATTTTGGAGACTTTTTTTTTTTTTTTTTTTAAGGTGGCACACCAGCTGAGCCAAGGGGCAAATCTGTCTTTGGTCCATGGCCTACATACAGTCAGGATTAATATTTGCCTTATAGGTGTGTGTTTGTTGTTAATGGTTCAAGGACATACTATCTCTACGAAGCAGCTCACCACCTCTGGTGCTATGCACAGAGATTTCTGCATAATACTTACCAGAGAGGTTAAAAGCAGAGCGAAAGGCACAAATGTTCCTTAAGTTCTGTGTTCTATTTTTGCAAGAGGGAGGGGTAAAAATTCCCCTTTATGCAGACCATAGTCAAGGCCTCAAACGCTGATAAAGAAGATCATTGAAAAGTTTCTATTGTGACGTTGGGTGACACTCCCACTTAAGCAGAACGGAACTATTCATGTTTGCTCCCATTGTAACGTATTATGTTGCTCTTTCTTGGTCAGTATTCAGTCATTTTTGATGCTTATCGCTCATGCTCAGTGAAATAGCTAATTGTTTATTTGTTTTTTATCAGTCTTTGCATCACTGAGTTTACATTTTCATTAATGCATTTAGCAGGTGCTTTTATCCAAAGCGACTTACAACAGAGGATAACATTCAACCTACGGCACAATGAAAAAAAAACTAACAGAGTGCATATTGCTAACATAAAATTTGCAGTATTTTAAGGAAAAAGTGCAATAGTGTAATAAAAGTGCAGTATAGAGAGATTAAGTATAAGAGGTTAAGTGCATTCCTGGTATTCAGAAATTCAAGCCAGGAGTTCAGACTTACTCCAAAATCAGGTGTGGATCTTCGTCATGACACAGTATGACTTGTTTTTAGACTTGGATTAAATCACACTACTTTGCTCTTCAATAAAAAGAAGAACCTTTGTTAAAAAAATCTTTGATAAACAACATATTAGTAGTGCTGCTGCCTATGTAGGTTTAATATAAAACCCAAAATGACTTGGTGGGGTTTAGGCGTGTTTGAACAGGTCCTGGGTGCACAGCAAACCTTGATTTTTATGGCATTCAAATCAAAAAGATACATACAGTTGACTATTTATGAAAGTCCATCAAAAGCTAGGCAGAGCTGACCTTAATGGCCATTTTGCAACAATTGGCTCAAATTGTGAGCTCAAAATCAAATTTATTGCTGCAGTATCAGTATAAAGGAATGACTTTGGGGAGTTCTTTTCATAATGCATGCAATCTTGCTCAGAGACAAAGAGTGATGCATCATGTTGGTTTGATAAAACTGTTCTCTGAAATACTGTCCATTTTTAGCCAGGTGTCAAAAATGTGGTACATTTTCCCTCTCTCTGTTGTAGATCTCAATGAATGTCTGCATAACAATGGTGGCTGTTCTCACATCTGCCGGGACATGGTGATTGGATATGAGTGTGACTGTACACCTGGCCTGCAGCTCATTGATCGCAAGACCTGTGGAGGTGTGTGTGTGTGTGTGTGTGTGTGTGCGCATGTTCGTGCGTTGAAGCCCCAGGTTTTTAGAATCAAACCATCTCTGTATAGTCATCAAAGTCAGTCAGCTTTATTGTCAAAAGCCATATGTACAGGTTCCACACATAGGATTTGAAATTACAGCGCTCCCCAGGCCCACAGTGAACATTAAACATCTTTTAAACAAATGTCAATATAATGACAATAAATACAGTGACAAAGCTTAACAATATACACATATTGTATACTCAGTCATATACCCAGTTACACACTCGGTCATATACCCAGTTACACACTCGGTCATATACCCAGTTACACACTCGGTCATATACCCAGTAATCATTCCTAATAACTATAATACTGAATTAACTGAAAAATACTGCTGGTGATGTGGCATAGCTCATAAATTCATCGTCCTCAATAGTCTTAGTCAGACTGACGGTCTCTCTCAACATGATGGATAAAGAGCAAAATGTATTTACGTGTACCGGTATTTATATGTCTTTCTAGCATTACATCTACAGAGGTAACATGTTCTGTGAGTGAAAAACAAAGAAATGTCAGTACTAGTCAGGGCAGCTTTACATTAAATGCAGCTTTGTGTCACAAAGAGAGTGTCTGCATGGATTAACCTTAGTTAACTGTGAACTTTCATCCCTTCACAGATATAAACGAATGTCAGAACCCTGGGATCTGTAGCCAGATCTGCATTAACCTGAAAGGAGGATACAAGTGTGAGTGTCACAGTGGCTACCAGATGGATCCCACCACAGGAGTCTGCAAGGCCGTTGGTAAGTAACACAGGCCTGTCTGTACAGGTGTCGGAGCCAGTCAGCAGTCAGCCGCCAGCCTGTCAGTTTCAGCACTTCACCCGTACCCATCTGTTCCCTGTGTCCCAGTAAAGCAGTTGTGTTTGATCAATGTCCACATGTTAAAAGTCCTCTCTGGTATATTTTGCTGGCAGTCATGGTTTGCCATAATTGCTTAAATTGTCCAGTTGGGAGATGGGGGATGCTGTAAAGCTGTGAAATGAGTTGCTCCATGCATCAATTTTGGCTAAGTGAGCGGCTTCTCTGCTTCATCAAGAAGGCAGTATTCCGTGTGTGCGTGTGTGTGTGTGTGTCCGTGCAAATGTAACAGAGGATGGACTTGAGAAGAACAGAGTTCTTTTTTTTTTATACTGTTTGTGATGCTGCTAAATTAACCATTTGCCTCTTGGAAACAGAGTTATGCCCACAGGCTTTCTGTATGCCATCTTTGTAGTGGTTTCAAAAATGGCATTTCTTTGTAATGTGCTTTGGTATTTTTGATGTGATGTAAATCTGGTGATACAGAAGGCAGCTTTGTCAGCAAAACTTAGGGGTATTGTTCCAGAGTGTTGTTCTGGTACATTCCCATCGATATTGAGGTTTTGTAGTTGCCCATGCAACCGGGGGTGAAGGCCTGCGTTTTTGGTGTTGTTGCAAAACGAGTGCTACACTGTTGTTGTTTTCTGCACAATGCAAATGAAGATGTTTGTCCTCCATGCACTTACTCTTCTGACTCCTCTATCCATAGGGCTATCAAATCAGGGAAAAGTGTAACCTAAAGAAAAAAAAATATTGTGTTAAATGTGTAATGTAAATGATAATCTGATTTCCTTGACCTTCATTCTGGCTTTGTGGATCGTGCATCATGAACCTTTCTTTTTAATAACCCTGTGCACACAAACTTGTATGCCTGTGGTTCATGTGGCACATGTACCTGCAGGTAAGGAGCCCTGTCTGATCTTCACCAATCGGCGGGACATCCGCAAGCTGGGCTTGGAGAGACGAGAGTACACTCAGATCGTGGAACAGCTGAGGAACACAGTGGCCTTGGATGCTGATTTCAATCAACAGAGAATCTTCTGGGCAGACCTGGGGCAGAAAGCCATCTTCACGTGAGTTTGACCGCACACACACCCCTCCAATTTATTAATTAAACAGTATATTGACAAACAGATGCAGTGTCTTGCAACTGCATACCTTACACCCAGTATCTCTCTGCATGTAGCAATAAAATATCCTTACATCCTTGAAGTGTAGAAAGAAGCCAGTAAGATTTATCATTCAGATCCTCCTCCAACCTCTTGCCTTGCAGTGTGCCCTGCAATGTGCTGATGTCTGGTGGGCTTACCATGCTGAAGGGATTGACTGACTGGTTCATAAATTAATCTGTGTAAATAACCAGGATCTTCTGATTACAGAACCAGGGTGGTCAAGAATTAATTTTCTTTGACAGTATTATTAGTGAAATGTCAACATATGAAATATGAAAATTGATACAAGTAATTCACTGAACCCTTGTTATGCAACATTGAGCACAATTACGAAGCACTGTCCCCCAAACCATTGAAATGACTCGGTGTAAGGAAATGTCTCCTGCATCATTCTCATGGTATAAGGAAAGTGTAGGGAATGGTGTTGTGACAAAGTGACTAGATTTGAAATTGTACATGTACATACACCATTGTAAGGCAAAGACCACCTCACTTTTCATGCTCAAAGCTCAAAGATGGCCATCAGTTGTTTCAAACGGCCATGGATGCATACAATGACACAATAAATAAACAGTGAACGCCACTGTTTTTCAGCACACGGATGGATAAGCGAGAGGAAGGCGCGGGCCACGCCAAGGTAATAGAGGATGTTCAGATGCCTGTAGGCATCGCAGTGGACTGGATTTATAAGAACCTCTACTGGTCCGACCTCGGAAGCAAAAGTATTACTGTGGCAAACTTCAACGGCACCAAGAGGAAAGTCCTGTTTGAAAGTGGTCTGAAGGAGCCAGCTTCCATTGCTGTTGATCCCCTCTCAGGGTAAGTAAGGATCAGCCAACCCTGTAGCAGATATCAATTGATGAGGTGGAAGGATTAACCCATCTGTTCCACCTTTTAGCAATAGAACATGTTAAGTGGCAGCTTGACTAACCATTGACCTTGGGATACAGAGATAATGTCATGTTTGGCTACAGTAAGTAGTGCTGCCTTTGATCTCAATATTGTGAGAAACATAAGCATGTTGCATGTGAGAAAACGGTTATACTGGAAGTTTGATAACACTTTAGATTAGGGTACACATATTCACCATTAACTAGCATCTTATTAACATGCAAATTAATAACGTACTAGCCATTTGTTAGTCATTATAAGTCACTTATTGATACTTATTCTACCCATAGTAAACCAGTATCTAGAATTTCTCCAATATAAACTCCTAATTACTGCTTTTTCAGTAGTAAGCTAGTTGTTGTATATCGAATTGAATTATGATCTCAATATGCTTTGCTCAGTAAGGGGCTTATAAGTGGTCTCAGGAAGTTATTCTCAATCAAAAAGATGTAATTAGGACTTATTTGGACACTACAAGGCACTTAGTAGTAGGTAGTTTTGGGTTTTGTTCCTATGAATAGACCATCTTTTCTAGATATTATTGAAGGAGAATAACTGTTCCTGTTGTACTGCTGCCTTATAAGCCCCATCCTAACTAAGGCATATTAAAATCATAATTCATGTACAACAACTAATTAACTAACTACGAATAAACAGTAATTAGGAGTCTATATTGGAGAAATTCTTAGTTAATGGTCTATTATGGGTAGAATAAGGTATTAATAAGTGACTTATAATGGTTAACAAATGGCTAGTATGTTACTAATTTGCATGTTAATAAGCTGCTAGTTAATGGTGAATATGTGTATCCTAATCTATAGTGTTACCGTAAGTTTTTCATTTATAATGGACAAACATGGGTGAACTGGCAGGAATGTGCATGAAAAAATGTGCTCTTCCTCAAATACACAGGTAATTTTAGAGCAGACCTCATAGCATGGTTTAAACTGCATGCTGATGCTATGATGTTGGTTAGGAGAAAGATCTGCGCACTGTTTCAAAAAAGCTTTGTCGGGCATTGTAAACTTGCTTGTCTGTTAAAATGTTTTTGGAGCTTTTTGGAAATGGTGTGCAGGGATAAGATTCTTTTGACCTATTGTCTTTTGATCTGGCACCTGTACAAGTGTTTTTGTTGTTGTTGTTTGGGGGGGGGATCTTGATATGAAATTATCATACTTTTGTCTGGGTCCACAATAGGTTTCTTTACTGGTCAGACTGGGGTGAGCCAGCAAAGATTGAGAAGTCCGGCATGAATGGAGTCGACCGACAGGTCCTCGTTGAGACGGACATTCAGTGGCCCAATGGGATCACTCTGGGTGGGTGAACTGATGCATGTGATGTGTGTAAACTGCTGTGACCGCATTCTTATTGAGGCGTTATCATTGCACAAACCTTTTTGTAAAATGTAAATTCCAAACAGGAATGGACACCTAAATCACATCATACTAAAGCAACAATAGTATAGTCTTCCTCACTTTACTGAATACAATAGGCCTTTATTGTCACTGCCCTAAAAACAAAGGAGCAACGACTAGCAACTCTAAGAATGACTGGAACAAGAGACAAAAAACAAAGATGAACATAGCAAGATAGTATATGTAAGCAGCAGTGCTTTTATTTTCTTGTGCCAAACCAGTGGATTGTGGATGCCGGTAATCTAATCTCCTAATCTTCTACAAACATTTCATCCTCAGATCTGATCAAGAGCCGTCTGTACTGGGTGGATTCCAAGCTGCATATGCTCTGTAGTGTCGACTTCAATGGAGACAACCGACGGAAAGTGCTTCAGTCCTCCAGCTACCTGGCTCATCCGTTTGCCCTTACTGTCTTTGAGGTAAGATGGAACCTTGCTTTGATTTTTATCTAAATGATGAATCTTCTCTTGGTGTTGAATGTTTTTGCGTACAACACTGATTGTTAAATATGCATGCATCAATTTTCAAATCCTGTAAGCACTTAAAAATTTTGATAAATATAAAATGCAATATAAATACTGTTGTTGTTGTTGTTGTTGTTGTTATTATTATTATTATTATTATTATTATTATTATTATTATTATTATTATTATTATTATTTGTATTATTGTTTATTATGATCGTCATTATTATTATTGAAACACTACAGTGTTGGCCTACCACAGAATCTCTCTTGCAATGTCCTACTTAGACTGGTGCTGTAACCTACTTTATTTTATGTGTTTCTCAGAAAGGGCTGCCAAGACTGTACCATAGTGTGTACAGTACAGTTCAAAGATGTACCAATTTAATGGAGGGTGGGCTTCTGTTCTGTGTTTACAACTTATGTGTGATCATTCTTTCCATTTATTTTGCTCACAGGATCGGGTGTTCTGGACAGATGGGGAGAATGAGGCTATTTACGGTGCAAACAAGTTCACAGGATCTGATGTAACAATTTTGGCCAACAATCTAAATGAACCTCAGGACATTATAGTTTATCATGAGCTAATTCAACTCTCAGGTGAGTCCAGCTTATAATTAACTGTTAAAATATTTTGCTTGTGATTGTGATTCTCGCTTTCTCTTTTTATTAATTAATTTTATATATATATATATATATTATATGTATATGTATAACATGATTCCCCACTATAAACCAGTCCCTTACTCTTTACACTTCAGTCATTTTGTCAGTTTCAATTACTGAATTGGCTCAGACCATATGAGCCTTCAACTTGAGTGCGCGTTCAGTCTTGTTGAACAGATTTTAATTACTGTAGTCCTTGCTGTCACACACTATTAAATTGGACCTCTTATTCCTCTTGCCTCTCATTTCTCAGCACCTACAGAGCCCATGTAGTGTTTCAAAACACTGTCTATATAGTGACGACTGAAAGTACAGTGCAAAATTGGTTGACCAGGATTTCTATGTCTACCTGGAGTACCCCCTCCTGCAGTGCATTGTGTTCTACCTGGCAGCTGGTTCCAGAACCGATCAGGTTCTCTCACATGGCCCGGTTCTGAGCCAGTGCCGGTGGCGCGCTCCAGAGTCTGTTGCCCTCAGCAGAGGCCACCTCATGCTGAACATGTCTGTCAAAGCAGCGGAAGAGAGAGTCTGCTGTCAGCTCCCCCATCAGCACATCCATCAGCACAGACCACCTCATGGTCCACATGTTGTCAGTCAAAACAGTGGAGAGCCTCCTGCCAAGAAAACAAAGCAACAAAACTAACACGCCACTCAGCAGATCCTTTTGTTCTTTCAGCCGCAACAACAAACCCTCCCTTTTTTTTACCCCCCTCCCTCCCCAATGCCGTCTTGTCCTACAGGAACAAACTGGTGCAACGAGAAGCAGGAGAACGGCGGCTGCTCTTACATGTGCTTGCCAGCTCCGCAGATCAACAAGCACTCCCCAAAGTACACATGCGTCTGCCCCAGTGGCTGGACGCTGGGCGCCGATGGCCGGACGTGCAAGCCAGGCAAGTAGCCCAGCACGGATACAAGGGTGATGGTGGGGTTAACTGCTCAAGCAATGGGGGTTAGGGCAGGTGACCCTTTCAAAGATGGGATTCTGCTTTCCCAGTTCCTTTCTGTCTCTATGCTGCTGTGAGCTCCCCAGTGCAAGCTCTTGGTGTCGTCATCGCCCTCTACCCCCTTCCTGGGTTGAGTGATGGCTCCACTTTCAGCTTGGATTTGTTTTTCATGTTTTTCCTTTCCCTTGCTACCACCCTCCTCCCCCCTCCTCTCCCCCTCACCCCCTTCTGCTCTTGTGGAGTCCTGTAGCATTTAGCAGTACAGGGGTAGCACTTGGCATCTCAGCCTTGTTGGAAGGGAGTTCTGAACCAAAGGAAAGCCAAGGAAAAGGAGGTTGTGGTAGGGGGTTAGATGGGGATTGAGGGGTGAAGTAGAGAGAGGGGGAGGGTTGGCAATCTGAGGGCCAAGAGATCGCAGCTGCCACATGAATGCCTGTGGTTTAAAATTCAGCGTTGTACCAGCCTTTTATCCGTACACTATTCGTCGGCAGTATTGAGCTGTCAGCCAAAGAAAGGCCTGTATTTGCCCTGGTGGCAATTGGAGAGGAGAAAGGCACACTGCAGTCTGTCATGGATTCCTCCGGTTTAGGCTAAGAAAGGATTCAAAAGGGCCCTGAGCTCCCTGAACTAGAGGCAGCCATTCAATAGCCGGTGTCAAGCACAACACAAGCTGTATGTATTGATGCAGGGGTTTCTGTTGTCCTCTCTCCTAAGCTGTGGCTCTGCATTCATGAGTCCCCAAAAAGTAGAGGTGTGTGTGTGTCCAGGAGCTATAGTTGTTTGATCCAGGTCAGGTCTGTGGTAGACTCAGCCAGAGCTTGACTCAGAGTGTGCTCTGCAGTTCATACTGAACGCCTGATTGGTCAGTGAGCATATTCAGAGTTGGCTAATGTGGTTATATCAGGACAAAGCACATTCATACAGGTTACAGTTGATGTGTAGCGTTGTTTACTAGTTGCTACAAGATTGTTATTTTTGTACAAGGACAAATATAACCTGAACTGAAAGCATTTCCCAAGATGCTGTTTAGAGACATCCTTGCACTGCTAGCAGGTTGTTATGTTTGTGCTGCAGCGTTGGACATATTTTGGTGTTTGCTGTGTGGCTTCCTGTTGCTGTTCTGCTGCTGCATCTTATCTTTGTCATCATTTATTTATTGCTGCTGACTTCACACAGATGAACAGTGTTTGCCTCAGTTATTTCACTGAGAGCCTAGCTACACTGGAACCCGGCTTGGAGGTGGTAAATAACAGTATTGTCCTGTAAGTTGCAGTACCACAGCTATCAGTTCCATGGCATTACATGAGACTTTTTGCTCTCTGGCTTTTACCTCTTTAAAACAGTCAGTGCCACAGCTGCCCCAAAGGATGCTGGGAAGGCACAGTCACCTTCTACTTCCCCTCAAGGTAATTGAGGTCATGCCACGGCATGACCCCACACCCCCACCCCGTAGGTCACAGGTACTCATTCGCCTCTTATGACTTGACTCAATTAGTGGTGATGTGCTTCTGCTTGGAGTTTGGTGATTCTTATTAGTGGTGATGGAATGCTGTCTCATGCTTTTAATTATCATGCAACTCATTTTCTCCCATCCCATCCTCTGTTCTTCTGAATAGAATGGCTCTTGCATATCCCGAACAAACAGAATGGCAGTTGTAAATATGCTGAATGTCGTAGTGATACTCATTTGTTTGCAACAATGCAAGGTAATCCCTAATACATTCTGCTGCTTAGACTAGACTTGTGCCTTAGTAGGATCTTGCCTTGACATGCACAATGTCACAAATGACTCACAATAGAAAGTAGACCCTTCACCCTCACACAATCTTTCTCTCAAGTCTATTATGGGGTAGTGGAGAGTGCCCTTGAAAATAACCGTATCACATAGTTTGCCTTGCTCATATACTCCATTAGTGTTTGCTGAATTCTTGCTCTTGTGGAAAGGTTGGCTCTGCACCAGCACGGCTAGCCAAGCTTTGATCAAACTGATAGCCTAAGTGAATAGCAAGCCAGCTTGTAGCTTTCTGGCACAGAAATTCTTTAGGCTTAATGATGCCTTTTGTCTTCGCTTTGCAAAATACTATAAGCCTAGAGCTTTTTTTCCCCTGAATTAAAGGTGGCATATTATGTTTGCGTGTTTTTTTTTTTTTTTTTTTTTCCTGTGCTATTTGGGTTTTTCCCCAGTATTAACCCTGTCCTCCTTCTCCATCTCCCTCTGCCAGAGGGGAATGCCAGTGCATCTATGCATGAGGTCAGTTCTTCAGCTAAAGGATCCGCAGCTGCCTGGGCCATACTGCCCGTCCGTAAGTATCTGTCCCCTTCTGCCGTGCTGTTGTGTAGTCAGTAGTAGAGAATTTCTGCCCTACATCTGACTCCAGTTCTCATTCAGTTCACTCACAAACTGAGCTGAATCATTAGACGCAGCAGTTCTGCTGACAAGTTGTATAAATCAGGCCTGGGTGGTTTGATGCTTTAGTCCTGACATCTCGCGTCTTAGGATTACCACTTGATTGCCTCATCCAGCAATATGTATGATTAAAATATTGATATGCATTAGGAGTTCATCACTTCTATTGATGTTGACATATCACAGTTCTTTGAGTTGAGATGAGATGTGATTTTGGCTTTCACAACTTGTCGAGCCAGACATCCATCCATTATTAATGTCAATCCTATGATGTCAATCTTGTTCTCCGCAGTGCTTATTGCGATGGCTGTTGCTGGTGGTTATCTGATGTGGAGGAACTGGCAGCTGAAGAACAAAAAAAGCATGAACTTTGACAATCCAGTTTACCTGAAGACCACAGAGGAAGATCTCAACATCGACATCAGCAGACACACAGCTAACGTCGGACACACATACCCAGCAGTAAGGGCAATAGAACATGAGCAGAAGAGTTTCCATCTGTGACGTAATCTGAATGTCACCCCTAACTCTAAACCTTCAAATGCATAATTGGCATCAAGTCTTTGGGGGGTCATTGGGATTCTGCCTGTGAATTCATGTTCACAATCCTTGCCCTTGTGAGCTAGCATTGTCTGTAATCTGTAATTACAATGATTACTCTTAGATTACATTTGGTGAGCAACTGCACATGCCTTTAGTACGTTACCTCAGACAACTTTTGAGCCACTGCTGTTTAGCCCCCCCCCCCCCAACATGGGACTGTTTAACCTTTCACAGTTAATCTCACCTTTGAGATACTTTAGTATTACATGGAGTCTGTTTCCAGAGAGATCTGAAAGCACAGAGACTAATAATATTTTGTTGTTTTAATTCTTTACTTGCACTAATGCTGACCATTCCCCTTTTTCCTCCCCTTTCCTTCCCAGATATCAGTGGTGAGCACAGATGACGATCTTTCGTAACACACATCCCTCCCTTCACCAATGTCCCCTCCTGTTTACCAGTAACTGCTGCTCAGGCAGAACTACAGCCAGATGCCTTCTGGAGTGCATTATATTGGATTTTGTTTTTCTTTGTCTTCTTGGGGGAGAAGAGATGGAGGAACATTTTTTTTTTTTTGATGGTGTGTTGAGTTGCTCCCCACCCACAGTGTTGGATCATGGGCTGTTGGATTTGCCAGCTCAACCTTCTGCCCGCTTCGGACGACCCACACAACATTTCCGGTCATCTCAAGAAACCTGGCTGAAGTCCCTCATTTCCGCGCTGATCTGCGCATGTGAATATTTGATTGAGAGAGGAAACGCGTACTTTAAGCACCGGTGTCCGTAAGGTGTTTCTTTTCACCTATTTTTCCCATATGAACTTTACCTCCTAGCGTGTTCTTATAAAGCATTCTATGTTGTTTCTGTGACAAAAGCAAAAAGAAGCTTTATAAGGTGAGTACTGTCACTTCATTTGTAAAACGGTGTACATAAATGTCCCTTTGCGGAGACTACAAGCAGGACTCTGAAGCACTTTGATCAAGTTCTTCTGTAAATAAGATTGTATACATTTCACTGAATCAATTTTGCTATGGTTGGGCAAACTACCAGGGGTAAGGAAACAATGTATTTAAAGAAGTAAAAAAAAAAAGGAGTTTGTTAAAATATTTTGTATGTTTGTGTGCTGTACCTGTGGTCTTTTCTAGCATTGTACAGGGAAACATGCTCTGTATTGTGACGGGGATCATATTTGCAAATAGATAAAATAAAACCACACAAAAGATAATTTATACATTACCCCTTTTGTTGAATTGCATCTCCATATGATTATCTACTTCCACAAACCCACACAGATTATGTCTGTCTGTTTGGCGGTGGTGGCGCAGGTGGTAGGGGCGCTGTTCGGCAACCGAAGGGTTGCAGGTTTGAGCCCCTCTCTGCCTGACCCCATCGAAGTGTCCTTGAGCAAGATACTGAACCCCAAATTGCTCCCGGTGGCAGCCTCCGCCACCGGTGTGTGAATGCATGTGTGTGTGGGTGAATGTGAGGCATACTCTGTAAAGCGCTTTGAGTACTCGGAGTGGAAAAGCGCTATATAAATGCAGTCCATTTACCATTGTCACTACTATACTGAATCGAGCAAGCTATAAGAAGAGCTATAATATTTATCCTAAGCAATAATTAATTCAAGTAGCATCAAAGCGCCTTCACAGTATGGGGTCTCATTTATGGTAGATCAATGAGATGCTGTGAAGATGGTAGAAGACTGCCTACTTTTAACCACAGCACACAGAACAGACCCTTTTCTTGAAGAGGGAGTTTCACCTAAAAATAGTCTGATGTTTTCTTCTCTACTCTTAAATACATTCATGTGTAATTGCATGTTTTATCTTTTTCCAGAGTACTTGCTGTCCAAAATATGTAGGTAAATCCCTCCCTGTAGGTAAAAGCCTCTATAGGACATTCAAAGAATGTATTTATTTATTAATTTTTAAATAATATTAGTAAACTAGCAATGGCAATTGGCAAATGGCAAACTACAGGAGACACACATTCAGTGTTGTCTTGGTGCATGAGAAATCTATATGGTATGCTAGCAATCGCCATTTCCTGTTTTCCTGACCTAGGAGTCCTATGCCACAAAATCTCCATTGCTGCTTATAGCCAATGTTCTGTGCATTCGTAAGATTCCTATGAATGTTAAGCCGTGAAAGTTCAAGCAGCTGCTGAAAGGTTCACATCAGTGGAATTAACCCATAAATAGAGCCTGCGTTCAAGAGGTTAACTGCATAAACCATAACATGGTCATAACTGGGCTGATTATGCATACATACATATAGAGGCTTCTAACACTCAGTGGTTTTTGATTAGGATAAACCCCTTTGTTGTTTAGATTGATTGACACGGTGGAGACCAGTCCATTCTGATCCAATAGGCTGGGTTATGGTGATGTATTTGTACAGATGAAGACGTACTTCATGCAGACGTCCTACATTGTTTGTGCTAGAGTACATTTACTGAAGCCAGTGTTTAAATCACAATATGCCCCCTTACAACCTTAAGCTTTCAGCCAGTCATGTGTCTTAAAGTGACCATCTATAAAAGTTAAGATAGGGGTGTGGGTAGATTGTCCACATAGATTAATTATCCAAATGAATAACAATATTTTTGGAGTATGTATTGGGCATGTATCTGGACACCTGAGTAATTGTACTTTCACTCATCAGCAGTCACTTTGAAAATGAAAGAAACATTATTGTGTTAAGAACTAGTTTGTTTGGAGTGAGCACTAGAGTATATGGTCTGTGTTCCCAGGCATTACAGCGTAATGTGAATAAGACCTTCACGGCTTTGCCCACCTGACCTATGACATCACAAACTCATAATCTGAGTCTTGTAATCTGCATGCCACAAGAAGGCTGGGTGTAAGACCTCATGACAGGATATATCGCATTGTGATAAATCTCTTTTCATTGCTGATTGATTTGTTCTATCTTTTCTGTGATATATTAGAATAGTAGAGTAGGTGCCACAAGTGAAGTCTACATGCAGCAACAAATGGTGTTGGGTTTTCAACATTTAATTAGATTAAATATGAAGAATTATTAAATAACCCTTAAACACATTAGTACACAGTCAAACAGCGCTTCACAATGTACTAATTTGTCACATTAGTCTACTTCACTGGTCAATGTTTTATTTACTCTATTCTATGCACTTTGCATACAATATAAATATTAATTCCTAAGTGATAAATGGTACTGGTTCAATATAGAAGTGCATGGTTCCCCCTGTTTATCGAATTTAATGTTCAACTGTAGACTTCTGTTGTCCCCCAAAGGACCCTCAGTGGATTTTCACACAACAGATGAATGATGGAGACTGGGGCGGAGACATAGGGAGTTGATCAGAGGAAGAGGATAATGGTATTTAAAGCTTTAAGCATCCAGATCCTCTCAGTCAGCACATTAGACAGAGTGCGTTACATGTGTTTGTATGTGTCTGAGTGCATGTTAGAGACTTATTCTGTTATTAACGTTGAAGGATGCCCCCTGGCATCCAGTAACTTACCACTTATATCAGCCTTTGGACCACCAGGATGCTGAAACTCAAGAACAGGAGACAAAGCCTCTTCCCAAACTACAAGGTGGGCTGTCCCACCCCATCAATAAAAGACCCAGGAGAGGACATCGACCTACCATTCGCCCAACACAGCTGGTTGAAGCCATGGAACTCGCTGACGGAATTAAGCAAAGATATCTATGACATCTATGCTGAATATGAGGATGAGGAGGACGACAGGATGTTGACGCCCATGAAGCTTGCCTCTCCAGCCAAGAACTACGTGATCAACATCAACGTTGGAGGCAAGGTGTACCAGATTCCTTACAGGTCGGCCGCAAAGTACCCCAAGACAAGGATAGGCCGACTTGCAACATACACTGACCACAACAGGAAGCTGGACCTATGCGATGACTACATCGTCCAAAAAAACGAGTTCTTCTTCGACAGGGACCCGGACATCTTCCATAACATCTTCATCTTCTACCGGACGGGTGTGCTCTGGATCAAAGACGAGTTGTGTCCACGCAACTTTCTGGAAGAGATCAACTACTGGGGCGTCCGGATCAAGAACACCCATCGGTGCTGTCGCATCTCCTTTGAGGAGCGGCAGGATGAGCTTAACGAGCAGCTGAAAGTTCAACGGGAGCTCCAGGCTGAGGTGGAAACAGAGGAGAACGTGGAGCTGTTCGAGGAGATGGCCTTTGGAGACACACGGCGCAAGATCTGGAATCTGATGGAGATGCCCTTTTCCTCGGTCACAGCCAAGCTGATGGCGGTGGCCTCCAGCTTCTTCGTGCTCGTCTCGCTGGTGGCCATGACCCTTAGCACTGTCGAGGAGATGCAGTACACCACACCCACGGGCCAGCTGAGTGGACACTCGTACGCCGAGTATGTGGAGACCTTCTGCATTGCCTTCTTCACCATGGAGTACCTTCTGCGGCTGATCTCGACACCCGACCTGCAGCGCTTCGCCCGGAGCGTGCTTAACGCAGTCGATCTCATCGCCATCCTGCCGCTGTACCTGCAGATGGTCCTCGAGTACTTCGAGAAGGAGGATCGCGTGCGCCATGATGACATCGAGACGGTTGGACGTGTGGGCAAACTCGGCCAGGTGCTCCGCATCATGAGGCTCATGCGAATCTTTAGGATTCTCAAGCTAGCACGCCACTCCACGGGTCTCCGGGCATTCGGCTTCACGCTGCGGCAGTGCTACCAGCAGGTGGGCTGCCTCTTCCTGTTCATCGCCATGGGCATCTTCACCTTCTCCGCCATGGTGTACACAGTGGAGCATGACGTCCACAAGACCAACTTCACCAGCATACCCCATGCCTGGTGGTGGGCTGCTGTGAGTACTTTTTTAAACATACTCGCTCCCTTTAAATATCAGCACGCAACTGACTTATACTCAGATGTTGAGTGTAGTTTTTGCTGTCAAATATTGTATATACAGATCAATAAAATAGAGCAGTCACCACTATCCCCATAAGCACAGGTGGTTTTGTGTCAGGGGTATGTGATTGATTCCAGGTTAATGTTCAATGATATTAAATTAAATTTAAAAGATATTTTAAATTTAGAGTACATTCTAACTTGCTCACTTTAATTTCATCAAAATGTCCTGTCATGAAAGGCATTTTTTATTTGTAAAAAAATACTATTGAATGCTAAGTAGCTTAGATCTTAACATCATAACAATTTAAATACATATTTGTAGTAAATGCCTATTCTGCTGCAAAGTGGAGGGTGGGGGTTGCACAGTATTGACAGAAACCAATTCAAAGACCTGAGCTTTTAGCTTAAATTCATTCAAATATTTCTTGGTATAAAATAATTTCTCTTACCATCATTTATGGTAAATATTTATCAGCTATGTTTTTCTCCATCTCTGTCATCACTAAGTATCAGTACAGTCAGTCTACTCTACATGGCACAACAGCTCATAATCTACAGTGCCCACTGGAGCTTAGTATGGGTCTTAAGATAATCTTTGTCTGACACAGATAACTACAAAAAGCCTTGAATGCTGTATTTTCTGAATGTGAGAGGATAACTACACAAAGTGTCTTGTGTGAGAATTTGAAGAACTCCGCCCCCTCTAAAAAATTGGTGATTTGACCAAAAACTGGGCAGAATCAAGTTTCCTTTTCATCTTGTTGCGTATATCTGTCTATGTAAGAATGACCTAAAACATAATATATAGCCTACACAAACCCTCTGGATTTCACCAAATCCTTAGTGGTCAGAATGCTGGTGAATAAATCAGCTGGCCAGAGGCCAGAGCTGGATTGTATCTTTGGGTTTCACTCAGTAATGCTATTAAACACTTCCTTTGAGTGAGACTGTGTGTAACCGCATTAACAGGCCCTGCCACTCACGCTCGCCCCTTACAAAACAGTAGGCCTAATCCAGATTCCCAGCCTGTCCAAGAGGCTGTGTTCTTGTTCAACTGTAGGTCAAAAGAAAGTCAGTGCCTGTTCAAGATGTAAATAAGACACATAGCCATCCATTGCATGGCACAGTAATAAAACCACCCCTTCGTTCTCCACTTTGTTTCACACAGAGGGTCTGGACATTCGGTGGTGAGATTTGATTGCTTGCTGAAGGTGTTTAAAAAGATTGGATCAGCTCTTGACTGATAGCCTACCTTGACTGATGGCATTCTAGCTTTGCATTCACAACCCTTCCCTCTGTTTGCTCATTGGACAGGTTAAAATGCCTCCTGAGACAATGATCTGAATGGGATCAAATCCAGACTAGCACTGTAGGGAGATGATAATGGAGCAGAAGTGCATAGGAAGGCATGGCCAGGCTAATGGCATAGTAATAGATGGGAGTTAAGCTTACCTTTTCTTTAGGCAAGCAGAGAGCGTGCAATGGCAATATTAATCCAACATATGTGATATTAAATAAACTAAGGTAAAGGAAACGGGTCGTTTGAATTGAAAAGGTATTAGGAGTATATCAAATTATGACATAGGATAAACTGGTTGGCACCAAAAAGCAGTGTGCAATGACCATGATCTATTAACCAACCCAATCACATCTTTGGTCTGCACTGAAAGCTTGCAAATGAAACAAATTATTATTTATCTCCAATGAAACTGACAATTTTATACCTGAAACACATTGATTGATTGACTGGGGGAGAAGGTTAGGCTATATGAAAAGTTGTGCACTTTGCTTTTTGAACTGTCACTATAACAATCATAGTGAGTTTTAAGGAAGCGTCCTAGTGACCTCCCAAGTGCCATACAAGTGATCCTGTTATAATAAGCACCCCGAGTTCACCCTTCTGTGTCCATCAAAATATTGACATCAACTATTTTTCACTTGATAACTGTTAAGCGACATTTTCTCATGGCTGCATGTTTTCTTTCAGGTCAGTATCTCTACTGTGGGCTACGGCGACATGTTCCCGGAGACTCACCTGGGCAGGCTTTTCGCCTTCGCTTGCATTTCCTTTGGGATCATTCTCAACGGCATGCCCATCTCCATTCTCTACAACAAGTTCTCGGACTATTATAGCAAACTAAAGTCCCACGAATACACCTCTACTCAGAAGGGCCGTGGCAAGCTGCGCTTTGTCAAGAGAGCTGCTCAGACGATCTCGGACTCTTGTAAAGACGCTAGAAGAGTGCGTGAATTCCCGCGAAGATACGCCGCGTTCGACGACGAGCAGGAGCCAGAGTCAGGAGCTGAAAACTGCCACCACAGAATTCCAGGTTGACAGAAGCCATCATTTGTATTATTTAAAAAGAAACCGTCCTGTTTCTAGGATCTATAATCAATTGTGCGCATTAGTTTACGCATCGCTATGTTTAAATAGGTTTAAGACAGAATAACTGACAATTCATTGGTTTGCATGCACCCTGTTAACTTCGATTGGGTGTTCAGCAATTCAGAACTTTAGACTTACATGGACATATTTGTAAACCACAATCAGATCTCTTTACCGAGACCTCTTTTTTTTTTTTTAACGAGATGTTCTTTTATCGAGCTACCGGTAATCCCACACAGCAAAATGACAAATCAGCAGCCCATGGTGAGGAAAGAAAAGAGAAAACAGGCCTGCCTGAGATTTCTATTTTTGCTACTTCTACAAATAAAAAATATATATAATCCACATAGATTCAGATATGGTTGATGTAATGAATGAAAACTGACCTAATTCTAATCCTGTGGTGCCAGAATGGGTGTCAGATTATCAATTGGAAAGGCAACATTTAGATGATAAAAACAGACACTACTTCTCTGGTCTCTGTGGAAATCTGTCTGCAAGACCTGATCATATTAAACTGATTTATGACTAGGCCATATAAACCATTAATGATTACATTATATTTGTTTTATGTCTTCAGATTGGGACACACTTTTTGTCCAACAGGTCATTGCATGGTTAGCCTACTTATGCCCGTCTTTCTATCTATTGAGTTCTTTCAAAAGTTATTGACATTCATTGTCAAGTATAGCTCAGTGCATTGATAATCCCTAAAAAGTATAATCCGTACAAAGTAGGCGGATGCCAGGGATTGGGAAAGAATGGCCGAGCATATAAGCATTTCCTCAGCTGTCAGTGGGCAGATGGAATGAGACAGTCATTATGGATTTTACGACAAGGTCACGGGGATATTCACTCCCAAGAGTATGAACTAAAGTAAAGTGTGTGTGTGTGTGTGTGTGTGTGTGTGTGTGTGTGGGGAAAAAAAAATCTGTAAATATTTCAGAGCCATTATGAATGACGATTAGGCCAAAATACTTATGGATGTATTTTATATTTAAATACATAAGTCATTACACCATAGTAACATTTTAAGAAACGAACACAAAAATAGTTCATGAACTGTGTACACTGAACTGTACATCACTGTACAGCAAAACTAGCCAGATAGAATGGCAACAGGGCTGAACCAAATTGGCAGTGAAGGTCCAAACAGACCTCTTTCCAGCTGAGACACTTGAAAGTGCAAAGCCTGCTACTGTGTTCAGCAACACCCAGGTTTCTCCAGACCTGTGAGGATGTATTATGTGTAAATACCAAAGCATCCATTTACTGAAGCATCCGTCACACGCTGGCAAAGTGTCCCTCTCACAGTCGCCCCCTTCAGGCAAGCTTCTCCAGCAGCGCCTCCACTCCTTTGGAGTTCTGGATCTCTTTGAGCTGTGGGACGATACCCTTCAGGGCCTGCTTGACTTCCTCAGCCACTCCCTCGTCAGCACTCTGAAGTAGGCTGTACATACACACAAACACAGTTTATTAAGCGGCAATGATTTGTCTTTCTTTCTCCTATGAATGTAAGTCAATAACGCTTGTGAGGACTGAAATCTGTATCATAATTGTTTATAAAAATTCTGTATTTCAGAGGTCAGACAAAGGAGGCATGTGTAAACCACTCACAATTAGATAACTTTGCCATCTTCAGACAAGCATATTCTGTTCGAACTTCAGAACCATATCTTTTTTTAAAATAGATTTATGGTCAAACTAGTACAGAATGATGGTGTTGGTAATCAAGCAACATAGCATAATATTACATTTACAATTTGGCAATTTGAAATATGTTTGATAAAACTTAAGGGGGGAGAAAATAATGCTCAATTCTTTTGTCTACGAGATTACCAGGAGGAGGAGCGGGGAGGGGAGGGGGAAATAAAGGAGGGATGAAAAGCGGGGGAGTGGATGAGAGCAGGGAAGAAAAAGAGAAGGGGAGTGGAGGAAAAGTAATCCCCAGCTCCACTGGGCATCTGATTGGCATCCTGAGCCTGGGTTAAGTGTGTTTGTCCTGGGAAGTGGGACAAGTGGGCATGCTCAGACACTATCATCCTCAGCGCTGATGGCTGGGAATGAAACTCTTCAGGGTGGAAAAACACAACCCTCAAAAAGAAAAAAAAAGAAAAAAACAAAGCCCTGGGTGATTTATCCATCCTTAGAAAGGCAGGGAAAGAAATCTGACTTAATGAATGATTCTGAACTTTATTCTTGAAGTTTATAAAGCTGAAAGCTGAAACTTCAGTATTTAAAAGTACTGGAAGCAGTGCTGCTTGATGTGGTATGTTCACTGTAACAAGAGCAGTACAGCAACTTCAGTGTCATACATACTGTGCACTGCATGTACTGTCTACTATCACTGTGCTGTACGCACAGTATTGATTAAGCAGTGGTAGTTCATGAACACCTGAGGAATGGTTGACCAAGGTTCAAAGCCCAAACTCAATGTTGCGAGACACTTTGGATAAAAGCATCTGCTGAATCATACTCCATTTACTTCATGAATGCTTTGTGTTTGATTACTCACCAGCCAAGTACAATGGCTCCACGGTTGACTGAAGCCCAGGCCTTCATCTTCTCAAGGCCCACCTTGTCCATTAACACCCGGGAGAAACGCTCTGTGGACAGACATACAGAGCCTGTAAGACTGGCCGTTAACATTCACTTGGAAACAACACTCTCTGGGAATTTTTTAAAGAACATTTATATTTGTTGGTGGAGGCCACTCAGAAATGACAGAGGGTCAGATTGGATCCCTGATTTAAGTGTTTGGTTCGGTTCAACAATGAGAAGTTAGATTGGTTAAGCTAAGGGTAACAAAATTATCATGGAAAACCAGTCAGGCAGTATAGGTTGGATTATGGTTTTGCCATTCTTTTGAAATTACATGGGTGAATCTTGCCAAAAGGGTGGGATGTTAACACCGCTGATTTAGATTCACAATTCTGAACGATGAAGGACTTCTTTTCAGCACGAGAATCAAACGTCCATTATACATAATCAATAAAAGTCAGATTAAATTATTTCAAGGAGATCTGGTTGAGCACAGAGCGAGCACACAGCACAGATGCAACAGAAAGCCTGATTATTACGTTCTGCTCACTACTGATCATGATGATGAGACCAACAACTAATATTAAAAAAGTAAGACACAGACTAGGCTACATGTACTAATCTAAACACATTTCATTTATGGTTCTTTGATTCGAAAATCGCCGGAAATGACATCAGAACACAGTACTGTGTAAGGCCAAGAAACTCAAGTAATGTTTCTGTGTCCAATGGAAGAATTCCTCTATGGCAGAGGTTGCCAAACTTTTCTATTTGTCGCATCCAGGAAAATCTAAACAGCCAAGGGCCATTGCAAAATTAAGAGCCTAGTTTTTAACCAGTTTCCGGTTCTGGCATGCCGTCTAATGCTACACTGTTTAATGAGATTATTGGCAAACATGTCATACTAGTACTGAAATTCAGTAATTATTATATTTAATAATAGTATAATGTAACAATGGGTCACATTACTTCTTATTTTTTGACTTCCTGGCGGGCGGCGTGAAAGACAGCAGAGGGCCGAAATTGGCCCCCGGGCCTTAGTTTGGCCACCCCTCCCCTATGGTAAGCTCCAATGAAGGCAAACCTTGGTTATTTTTTGCAATGTTACAGCTCCCCCTGAAGGCTCAATCTAGTGTTACACATCTACTCTGTAGTGGTAAAGAGCACCATATAAATAGTCCCATCTAGCAAACACTGGCTACTAGCTTTATGATTTGACACAGTAGATACCTAAACTTCATCCTATAGTTTATTTTGTACAGATAATAGTATGCATTAATAGTATATAACAGGCAAAGATCAAAGCAACCAGCAAAACTAACTTCAATTTGCATTAGAAGTATAAATCAAGCCTTGGCCTACAGCAATACATTGAAAGCTCAAAGTGTACTAAAAAAGTGTACTAATCACAAATCCTAAAGGTATTCACACTTCACAGAAACTTCTGCAATTCTGATGCAGAACGAATTATTACCATCTTCCTATGTCAGTATTATTATACAATATCAGAGAATATATTACAAAAACAAGCAAACTGCTTTGGCTGCAGTTCTCACCTTCTCTGTCTGCTTCTTTCATCTTGGAGTCCTGTTCTATTAGCCATTTCAGCACCAGGTGACCTGCAGGGTGTTCCACCATATGCAGCTGCAACAAACAACAGGACATCAGGATGTAATCATCCAATATATTACGGGCCTCAAAGCCATTTAATTATACAGTCTGTGTATATCCAGCAGAACCAGCCCAGGGCCAGGTGACTAATGACCTGGCATAAACAGACAGTAAGAAGTATAAATGCTCTAATTTTCACACACTGTGCAGCAGAGAGGAATAAACACGGACTGAATCCCATTGTCCCTTCTAAGCTCCGAGGTTTGAACTACTAATGACTTAAAAAGGACCATCTGGAGTAAATTAACCAATAGCCCTCTTGTTTAAGGTTTAAGAATGCTGTTGGTAGGCATGAGAAAATTTGTTACTGACACTGACCAACTCTGCAAAACGTGGGTCAATTGACTTTGGACTAAACAGGACTGAATCATGCAATCATGAAGCTGAATCATGCCAGTTAAGTCTTTGAGGGCTGAGGGCTCAGGGCTTCCAGTTAGTGAGGACAGAGATTCAGCTACTGGCACAGAAATAAGGACTAGAGATGACAGATCAAGCAGCCACACCTGTCCGTCCACACCGCCAGGTGCAAACTCTTCAGCGGCGAGGTCAGCCACTGCCTCCATTGCAGGTCGAAGATCGCCAAGCGCTCCGCCCAGGATGTCGCTCACCACGACGCAGGAGGCCTTGTCCGTAACCATGGCACGTGCGTTTTCAGTCAGGTGCTTGAGCAGCGTTGGGGAGATGGCCTCCAGCAGCTCACGCCGCCTCACCACCGTATCCTTCTTACTGCAGAAGCACAGAGCACAGGAACAACACATTCATCACATTATTACATCATATCCAGCACATCATTACACTGTATCCATCACATTATATTATATCCATCACATTATTACATTATATTTATTACATAACTATGTAACTAAATCATGTTCATACCATTATTAGGTTACATTATTAGTGGATTATATTCATCTTTTCGTGACCGTCACATTTAGTAATTTAATACAATACGTTGATCTTCATTGATAATCCATAATCCTGACAAAGTTTGTCAACCACTACACCCCACTTCAAAAGGCCAATGTGTAAGGGCCATGAAGCTTTTTGAGCATCATGTTTAAGGTTTTTTTTCCAGACCTGTGTGCATTGCCATCTCCTTTCTCCAGCAGCTGGATGATCTCGGGAAGCAGGTGAGCAGGGTCTCGAGGACTGAGCAGGTACAGCAGCACCTTCTTGCCATGTTTGTTGCTGATGACCTCTGAGAGGGAGGAGATGATCTCCTGCAGGTCAAAGGGTAAAAAGCAGGGTTGAAGGTGCAATGCATCTCATTGCTGGACATGCACTACATGACAGACAAAAACAACACCAGCGGCTGAAGTGTTGTGTATTTCTGCAAAAACAAATGTCTGTATTCATTCATTCATTCATTCATTCATTCATTCACTCCATTCCATTCATTAATTTATTAATTCATTCAATCGCGAACAAATTTCTGATTTCAGTGTCTCAGGGGAGAAAAAGACAAGCGGTTAATTATGTACATCTTTATCCTTTGATCAGTTTGTCATTTTAATTTTGCAGCGAGAGGAGATTTGTCCAGCAACAGAGAGTGCAGTGACACTATTTCATGTCGTGTTATGAGCCATGAAGTTCTGGAGCAAAATGACTCCCCCCCCGCTTGTCTAATCCTGGGTCATACACATGCAAGTAACAACTTATTGTTTCCAATCATGCAATTGGTCAACTTGGGACTGACTCACCGATATGATAAGTTGTTTGACGAGCTTGGTGTCATCAATGCAGTCGAAGGCAGCCAATAGTACAAGGTTTGCATATTCACCCTGGAGAGAGAAAATTAAACATTATAAGCATCACATGATTAAACTGTATGAAAGTCTATGAATTCTATGTTTTAAGTCTCAGAAAAATCTTGAGAGCATTGAGAGAATCCTACCATGGCAAATTTGTCTATGTAGGTCTTCATGGTTTTGATGATGACTTTCCTGTCCTGTAACAAGCACAACATGGTGAATGATCAGTTGAAACTCAACTGGTATCAAACTGTTATATATGACAGACAGACATGGATGCATGAATGCGTTCGACCATTCAGCCTCACCTTGGGCGTCCCGTGCCACAGGCAGTGCATGGCCACCCGTGCCCCATCGTGTGTGTGTGCCATGTACACAACTGATTCCCTGATGGACTCAATCATCTCCTAAATGGTGGTAGGGGGTGGGAGGTGGGGGGGTAGATGTTAGGAGAAGTACTCACTTTGTGAAAAAAGCCTGGCATCAAATGGGCATAGACCCATCTCTCCCACCCTCACCCCACCCCACCCCCACAGCTTTCCTTGCCTTTGCAAAGAGATTAACAAAATCAGCAGAGAGGACACAATGCTACTGCTACATAAATTAAAAAATTTCTTCTGACTGCCACGTTTCAATTTTAAAACTAATGCAATTGCTTAATTGCCTCTTAGCGCTCATGAAATATTTTTTGGAAATGTTGGTACACTGAGAGTTCGCTAGACTAGTACCCAAGTAAAAAGTAAAGGAGAAGATATAAAAGCAGGCTAGCAGTAACCTGCAGAACCACCAAACAGCAGTTGAAAGCACTGAGAATATTAAAACACAGCATGACGCTTACCGCTCTTTGTTTGGCTGGAGCATGGAGAAAGAAGTCCAGGAACACTTTATGAACCAAGGAATGCTTGATAACCGCCTCTCTGTTTCACACAAATACAATGCATTTGTTCAGGACATTTTGTTCAGGAAGAAATTGTTGTATTTTTGAAAAGAAAAGTTTGTATTGCATTTTTCCATAAAAAAAATGAAATGTTTTGAATGCTGTACTCACTTTTGTGACATGGGTGTGAGAATCTGTTTCATTTCCTCCATAATGCTCTCCAACTTGTCTTGGTTATTTTCAAGAACCTTGTCTAATGTGGGACAAATTGTGGACTGCAACACAAACCACAATGCACTTCTCTTGAATACACTGCACAGTCTGTTCACATTTGCAATGTTTTATTCACACATCTACACCTCCTTGAAACAGCGTCTTTAGTTTGAATTGTGCTTTCATGTTAACGTAGCATGCTCATGTGCTTATTCTGACCACACCAGCCACGACACACATATGCATCTAAAATCTAAATTCTAAACCCTAGTATTCATGCAGCTTTATCACTGATCTCAAAGCACTTGTACTGTACACATGACACAGGGTCAAAGAAGGTGAACTGCCTAACCTCATATGGGTAGAAGTGATATATACACACTGGTACTGGTGCATACAGGTCTGTGTTTACCCATTAGTGTGAGCACTCCATTTCTGTGTATTTATGTTTGATGTATGGCATAAGAATATGGAAACTGATTGAATCCCAAGACAAATTACTTTATTACAGTATGACCACCCAAGTAACTTTAAATAAACCACTACATAACAATAACAACAACAACAACAACAAAAATCACTGTCTGGATATGTAGGTGTACACTGATAATCTAAAAGCCAAGCAAAAAGACTGGAATCAGTTTTCAAATTTTTCAAAAATTAACTGTCAATACCTTGAGTACTTGGAATGTGTTTCCATAGAGCTCCTCTGTGAGCATAAGCCGCTGTGAGAGGACGGCCTTGTCATTGTAGGCGTACTCCACCACCGACGAGGCCTCGGAGTGACGCAGCATTTGCCTCACGTTCCCCTTAAAGGCCACCATCACCTCGCCCACCTGCTGCTTGTTCCTGGAGCAGGAGAGAGAAAGGGCAGGTTTGACTTTGCCTGTCTGGCTTAAAGTAGTGCATTCTGGTGGGGCATTGAGGCTCTTTTATTGGGCAAAAGCCTGTGATGTCTGGTGATGTTGCCTGCAGGATGGGCTTTTGCCCTGATGAATAAAGTCCCACCCAGTTAGCCAGCCAGTGAGACAAGACAAGCAAATCGTTCACATGACTGTTAGATCACATCCTCTTGTATCACTGCACTTCTAAAATTGTTTACAGACTGTATGTGAAAATCTATCCATGTCACCAGTCATGGACAGTTTTAAGGGCAGCAAGTAAGAAAATCAAGACTTACCCATACATTAAAAATTTCTTAACAATATTTCTGGCATATTTTGATTTGCTCAGCTCCACAATGTGATCTGAAAAACAGAAGAGAATACATCACATGTCTGATTCACACCTGACTAACATTAAAGACGACTACTACTATGCTGAATTAGACACATCAACTCTTCTTTTGCAAAGGAAGCCCTAAGAAGTTGGCCGAATTTTAATGTCCTTCCTGAGTCCCGTACCATCAAGGACTGAAATTGCATGAATCGACTTCATCACTGGCTGATGCGGGTTCATTGGTCTAAGAGGGCTCAGGTTGTAGGGTTAGAGCAGAAACTGGGATTCAGCCAGGCCTTGCGAGCCTTAACACTCCCAACATGAAAGGCTTTCCCAATGGATTAGTTAATCTAAGTGACAGCAGGGGGCAGACTCCTTACCTTTGAGTTCATCAAAGACTTCTTGCCTCTGCTTCTCACTGCCAAACTGAATGAAACATTGGAGCACACGTGTGGAGTCATGCGCAAAGGCAATCTGTAGAATAGACAAACTCTCATAAGCTTTTCAAAGCCAAATCAAGTCAACCGAACTCACCAAATGTGACCCTGGCAATTTCCTAGAAAGACCTCAAGCAATAAACATCACATTCAATTATAATTACAGTTAACATTATAATTAAACTGCAAGTAAGCTATGGAAAGACTGTTCATTACTATTTGATCATTCCTTATTAAACATCAATCAAACAGTCAATTTCGTACTTAGTGTGAGGGCTAATATAACATGATAAACAGCATCACACTCACAGATTTGATTTTCCCTTGCACGAGGCCATGTAACTCTTTCATCAATTTGGCCCGCTTGTTTTTATCACAGTCTTTCCTGAAATAGAAATTCAGGGAAATTAAATGAAATCATGGAGCACGGCGAGGTGTTCTCAGGACATACAGCACAAACAACCAATAAACAACCTGTAAATCAACAAGATCTCCTTATTAGAATGCCTACAAATAGATGAGACAGTACGCCATATCATGGTGTTGGGGTTGAAGAATTAATCAAATTAACCGTTATTACTCCATCATGACTATACCTGGCAATCACTATGAAAACTGTAATTCATCAAAATGTAATGTTTTAGAGACCCGGCTTCAGTAAGTTAAAACCCTGCTATTCTTATATACAACCTGCGCCCTACGCAAAGTTGAGATTACTTAGTTAATTAACTGGTCTGCAGAAACTGGTCTAGAAAATAATCATGATTGTGATTTTTGCCATGATTGAGTAACCCTACTTGGTGTCTAAACACATAATCCAATTAATCCAATATCCTAAACATTATGGATTACTCACCTTCTGACAGCCTCCCACACCTGTTTTGCTCTGGTAATGATGTGAAAAGTTTCTTTTCTTTCATTCTGCTGTCGATTCTGCTTCAGCTCCTTTTTCTTCTGTTTAAACTCATCCCATTTAGGTTTCTTTGCCTTTGAACCTGAAGTTGGGATGAAACATGGATACCATGGTCATTTTTATTGCAAGGTAAACAGAACACTATGGCCTGCACCCTTCTAATATGCTTGACAATTCTCACCATCCTCATCCTCCTTTCCTGATTGCAACTTTCTCTTCTTGGAGAATTTCCCATCAGTTGGAGTCTTCTTAGAGAACTTCCGGGGGCCATTCTTTCCAGTGCCTTGAAACTTTTTCCCTTCGCTGTTGAATCTCTTTCCTTCACCCTTGAATTTATTTCCAGCTGCATCAAACTTCTTTCCCTTGCCGGTGTTATGTGGTTTGAAAGGATGCTTTCCAGATTTACCTAAAGCTTTACCTTTAGGTTTGCCTGTACATAAAGGAAAAAGCAGGAAATCTTTTTACTAATAATCGTGGGAGATATGCTTTTATGATATCAACATAACAAAAACAACCAGGGACAAGTTAAGGCACTGTCAAAATAATAACAATGATCACAAACTACTATCACGCATACCTGACAAAGCACCACCTTCTCCTTTAGATTTTTTCCCGTCCTTGTGAGAAAATGACTTCTTTTTCGGCTTTCCGTCCATGGTGACTCTGTCGCCATCAAACAAAATAACGTTAAATTTAAAAGGTTGGATCTGCACACGCTTGCCTGAAATGAAAGTTAGCTTGTTTGCCAACTTGGCTAACTAGTGGACAAGATACCTAGACAACTAACAGACTGAGGATTTACTAACTTCATCTTCAACTTCAACATCTGCCCTTTAAAATATTAATCATACGATGCATACACGATAACAGTATATGCTGGGTGCATGTCAATATTTTCATCTTTCTTACAATCACGTGCTGGTAGAAAGGTACACTAAGCTAACGTTGCTGCTGTTGAAGGTTTGGTGCGGAATAGCAATCTAGCATTGAGTGGACACGAACATTATCGAAGACTTCAAAACAGGTCAGATAACAGATTCTACTAAATGTACAAATAGAGGCTCGTCAAGATAAGCGTCAAGGGGTTTTGTCCAAACTGTCGGTCACAACATACCTTATACAATGAAGCTGAATACAGTCATTAGCTTACCTTCCCATGTGAGTCGTACCGTACACACGCGCTAAAGCACTTTACGGCAAAAAGCCACTAGGCCGAAGAACTGTCGTAAAACTGAATTCTGGTGGACTCCGAAATGTGACACGTAGGATATGGGTCTCATTCACAAATTAGTCTAAAAAACAAGTTTGTTCTTAAAACCCACTTACGAAGTTTAAATGGTACCTTAGGAACAAATTTAAGAAAATTCTTTTATTGATGAATGAGGACCGATTAATGTTTTTTTATTTTCATGTTTATTGTACTTGGCAGACGTGTAAAAAATCTACCAGCCTACATAGCTAATTAAAAAGAATAAGCACGTATGACGAAAAGCATATCTGATAAATAACAAAATGTATCTGAAGTCAGCCTGAACACAACATCCAGCCCATATAGGCTATTTCAAGGTGACTGACATTTTACAAACTGAATAAGTCTGTTTTCCGAATATGCTGTCCTGTAGCTAAATTAATTTTATCACATTCAAGTGAACGTGATAAACACAATGTAATTGAAGCAAAACAATGTAACAATCACAATGTAATCCTGGTATAATCTAAATTAGGCCTAAATAGTAGTCTGGGTTGTATTTCATAAATCAGGTCTATAGGTCATATTCAGACTCTCATGTAGCTGTTGTATATTGGAGTAATGGCACAACAGCATACACAGAAGCATGATTTAATTTTATTTCCAAACATTTATAATCAGCTGCAAATATTCCACACACATGCAATTATAGAACGTCTCTCATGTCTCAAATAGGGTGGTTAACATAGGAGTCTACATAAAGGTATTTTACACACCTTTCTTGGAGGACAAGATCCAGTTTAACAAGGTGAATGGTGTAGGCCAGAGATCTTTAAAGCGGTTCCATGATCCAAAGAGGGCTCCAGAATTAGGCAATGTATCCATAAAATAATTTTATTCACAATTATTCTATTTTTTTATTCTCAAAAATGTAAAAACATAACTAATTTTCCTCCAAGTCTGTTAAGAAATAGCTTGTTTTTAAATTTTACAAAATATATATTTTTTATATGGTAACATGCCCTATACATTTTTATTGACCTGGTTCAATATGCAACATATTCCACACAGTATGAGTAGACCAATATCCCTCTGCCTTGTCCGTATCATCCATGGGGTTCTTGGCCTAAGCGATGTTCAATACCTCAGTGAATCAGAGTATAGTGAGTGAACAGATATGATGGGAATGTGGTCGGATAGTGATGGGATGACTTCAGAGACCAGGGTGTCTTAGGCATACCTGTGGTGAAGGGCCAGATTAAACATTCAGTAATCGCCACAAGCAGTCTTTGTGTTAGTATGAGATATACATGCAGACAGACAGAGAGACATTAAAAAAAGACAGATAACATCTGCAAAAAATGTGGAGTATTTAACAACACTGAGAGAACTGCTGCTACTGTTGAGAGAAACATCCAGCCACCCACAGAAGAAATACAACTACTGCTCTGGCTGTAATATGGCCACATACGATTGACATATTTAAATGTACTGCATACATGGACCCCACCCGTTTTGTTTTTATTTTTTTTCTGCCTCTATAGTGTACATTACCCAACCTCTAGTCCCAGGGTTCAGGTGAATCTAATCTGTCCCATCATGCCCTGCTGGTGTGGACACACTCTATGCTCCTGCTGTGGGCACTCTATGCCTGAAGCCAAGTGGGCACCCTGGACAAGCAGACAGACATTCATTTTAAAAGAAGGCCACTACATTGGAACTGTATTGGTTACTATTTCTTATTTTATTGCACTAATGCTAAGTGGATATCTTCTCTAAATTTAGCTATTGAACAGGCCATCATGACCATCACTTTTGAGTCAACATCAATATATTAATGTCATTTCTGACATTCAGAGCACAGTTTCATGTTTCACAGGCAGCCTCTTACCTGAAGAATGGATTTTTGAGATCCAGTGTATTGCCAGACTTAAATCCTGACTGGTCAATGACTGCCACAATGTGAATATCATAACTTTGCCTACACAGGACACAATATTGATTTGTTATTATTTCTTTGAAAGGTTCTGTGGAAAATATTTAAGCACTTCCTGTTGCAGTGACAGTAAGCACCTTTTATTGGCTATGAGCTGAACTGTCCCTGATAGTGTTTGCCCCATTTTGGCAAAGAGCGGTGTCTGGAGGAGGCATCGGACCTGGTACCAGTGGGTCAGCGGTTGGTTAGGTGCTGTTGAGAGCCATATGGTCATTCTGTGGAAAACATTTAGAAGAACTTTCTAAATCCAAAATGAATCAAAGATGTGGTTCCTTATCTCCACAGCCATAGCCTATTTAACATGTATATTTGGAAAATAGAACCGATAAAAAATTACTGGGATGCCAAAATCTCAAGACATCTTGGGGAAAAAACAGGACTTCACATTTACAATATTAATGAGCAAGAATGACAAGACAATACCACAATTTTCTTATGTTGTACCCATTCTCTACATAACATTGGTTGTACTATTTCAATATGATTGTGATTTCGACCATGTGTACCATTTCATTCCTTTATACATTTCAATAATGTGTACCTGGATCCAATGAAGGCTACATCAAACCAGAAGGCTATGCCATGGATCAGTCCTGTTTGAGACAACTTGAAAACAAAGGGAATGTCCAACCTACATTGTGAAAATAAGCGTATATTAAACAGACCATAGCTTTTACTTACAAAAATATATAGTCCAAAACACATACAGTATAAGTGACATTGTCACAGTGCTTTTAAAGTGTTTACATTACCTTGATCAAGACACATACCTGTGCAAGTCCTCCTCTTTTGCCTCAAGGAAATTTATAGTGTATTTTGTGGACCGAGCCATTAAAATCTGCCAGTCGAATGTGTCCTAAAGGAAGATAAAATGTGACTTGAGAAAAGTGGTATGGTATATGGAACATATGTGAAGGCAAGATGAGGAAAAGTGGCATGGTATATGGAACATATGTGAAGGCAAGATGAGGAAAAGTGGCATGGTATATGGAACATATGTGAAGGCAAGATGAGGAAAAGTGGCATGGTATATGGAACATATGTGAAGGCAAGATGAGGAAAAGTAGTATGGTATGTAAAGCATACATGAGAGCAAGATGAAAAATGGTATGGTATATAAAGCATATGTGAAGGCAAGAGAGTTCAATAAAGTGGGAATATTTCCTTCACGCATGTGCTGGATGCTACTTGAACTCTATGCAAATTCATTAAAGGAGTCATGACTCACACATTTTTGTCCATTTCTGCTAAATGCTAAAATTTCTCCTTATGGTCTTTTAAACTGTCTGTTCAGTGTTGGTCCACAGAAAAACAAGTGTGTGTGTGTGTGTGTGTGTGTGTGATAGAGAGAGATACCACAATAGGCTGTCTGAAGAACTCATCCACAGCTGAACTGTGAAGTCCACTCAGATTGATGCCATGGAAACAACTCTGTTGCCTGCCAAGGGAAACATCTTGCATTTCAAATTTGAGTTTTCAGTTACATCGAAACCTACAGCACCTGCATGAATGTTTAATAACCTTGTGAAAGCAGCAATCTGAAATATTGCTAAATTAACAGTTAAACTGCACAGCTCTGCAATAAATTAGAAACAATTTCAATTGTGCTGTGTCAGCAGGCAGGAAAAAAACGACCAGATAAATTGAGCTTTATTAGCATAGTTGTACTTGGCCAGTTCTGCCCTCTGAGATGCTCCTGTGTCGTGGGGGTAGTTCACCATGTTTTGGAGATTAAAACCTGTTAGTCTGAAGCTGTGAGCGTGCCAGAAATGTTAACTGCCACCCCTCTCCAGCTGCAGTGTTGTGGTGAAACCTACGTTGTCATGTCTCTGTTTGGTCTCCAAAACACACACCTCCATAAAACTGACTTCAGTGATATTCCTGTCTCCTGTCTAAAGTGATCCAAACCTCAGAAGCCAAGTTTTTTAGCTTAGAGGTCTCAATGAGTCTCAGGTGTGAAATTGTCGAGCAGAGCTACCCCGCAGAACCCTGAATCATGGTAGGAAAACGTTTTTGAGAGTGTAAGCATTTCTGGTTAAACTACCATGATGTATCAGATAGATACATTTATTGCACTGTGGCGTTTATGTATTAAATAATGAATATGCAGGTTTCATCTTAACATTTTACGATGTGCTGCAAGTCTTCATACAACTACACGAAACAATTCAGAATGGAAAGCAAATAATCTGGAACATAATTTGGATGGATTTTAATGTGTGTGTCTGTATCTGACACGTTTGACACGATACCAATGACTGGATCAGTGCAATATATTGCACCAGAAAGTTCAGTATTACTTCAGTATTAGAAATTAGTCTTATTTAGTTCTATTGTGAATCTACACTGAAACGAGTCGAGTATCTCTTAAAGATATGACAGAATTTTTTTCTGCCAGGAGGTGAATGCAGAGCATTCGAAGCTGTGGCAACAAGCTGATATCCATACTGGTCTGTGAATCTCACTGTGAGTTCTGGTTTTGGCTTTGTGCTGTCAGGCTTGGGCCAGAAATCTGGGTTCAGCCAGAACTGAAGCATTTAACAGCATCCCGGAAACCCACACGCAGAAGGGGTCAAGGCACAGTGACCTCAAGGCAAAACACAGTGGGTGGGAGCACTGCTTACTACATAAGCTCATCCAGAAAGGGAGTTTGCATTTGTGCATTGTACATAATGTAGGCATTTGACTTTGTACGTACGTACGTGTGTGTGTGTGTGTTAGAGAAAATATGAATGTGAGCCAGTGTGTTTGTGCATATATTGCATCCTAGCATACAGACTGCCTGCTTGTATTTGCAATGAGGGGGAATTTCCAGTTCTCATGGGTCAGGTTGTAACATGCAATGCTCGCTGTATGTGTGTGCATGTGTGTGCGTGTATGTGTATTTGTGTGTTTATTTTAGACTGTGTGTGGGAGACTGCAGGGGAGCGAGGCGGCTTCACGTATGGGCTGTTAAAACACTGCAATGTTTTGTTCCACCCAGTGATGTGGGGGAGGGGAAAAAAGTGAGCTCATCTGCACAAGTGTTTCTACACAGCAACTCAGTGCACGCTACTGATAGACAACAGCAAAACCACTGCAACACCACAAGTGGCCTTCTGTGGGGGACTGACGATGACACACCGAAATGTTACAGAGTGGCAACTTTATCATGTGCACTTGTAGTCACCAACACCAATAGTACACCTGGTAAGTGTAGTAGGTGGTGAAGTGATAAACCTGGTTAAGTAAGCCTAGAGAAAGTGGTAAATCTGCTAATAGTGGCCTGTTGGCTTTGTTTAGTTAAGAGAATGAAGACTTCAGACTCCTTTGTTCTCTAGTTTACAACACTGGGTAAACTTACCAAGGCTTGCTAAATCACCCTCTTCTTGAAATACCCTCCTGTGCTATTTTAGTACACCAACAGTCAATAGTGCACCAACAGTCACAAATGAACGACTTTGGAATTGGTGCCATCATTAAGTTTGAAGTAAATTTAGGATTTAGTAACTAAAGTGTTTGCTTCTTTATTTTACCAGAAGCTGGAGCGAGCATAGTGCTCCATGTAGAGTTGCTCATCTGTGAATGGGGCCAGGTGTATGTCACTGGAGGTGGGGAACATCATACCTATCAACAAACGGACAGTAGGAGAGGGAATGCAAATCAGGAGCAAGTCATCAACTGACATGCATGCATAAATGTATGCAGTGTTGAAATATTCATAATATGCACAGTAACTTGAGGCTAATATCTCATCAATTATCTTAAGAGTGCAAGAACATGTGTGGACTATTTAATGATATGGAAAATCCATATCAATCATTTATATTGGCAACCATGTCACCTATCAGTTGTCAACTGTTTTTGCGCTTTACTTGTGAATCTATATCATCAACAAACATTACCAATGCAAAGATATGGACTGTTGCAACATGTCTGTATTACTTTGTAGTTAGATTGTTTTGCACGTTAGTATTAGAATCATATCTGAGCCTACCTTTGGCCCTGAGCCATTTCTTGGCATGCAGATAACTCTCCAGCATTCTCTCATTCAGCAGCATGTAACCAATAGGCTCCGAGATAATAACGTCGACCTGCTCAGGTAAAGTGACCTCTTCCACTTTTCCAGCTAAAACTATGATTTTATCTGACAGACCGTTGCTCTTCACTAGAACCTGAAAAGAAAAAAAAAGATCTGCTTGTTATTGCAAACTGGTATTAATCAAATTTTGCTCCCAGCCTGTGGTGGAATGATCTAGAACTCAGTCACTGATGGCTGTATTACACATAAATGTGCTGCGATACTTTAATATAAAACATTAACAGGCATCCAGTTGATTTCGAAGGATCAGTTGTCTGTATGGTCTAGCCTCTCGTGGATTTGAAGTTTTTTGACTAAATCAGCGCAAACACAGACAGATAAAAGGCAACGTGGAAGAACCGGCGGGAGACACATCTGGTTGCTCTCTTAAAAATGAACCCCTTTGTGTTTCTTTCCAGCGCGTGGGGAGAGTGGAACAGAGACGCGTATGCTTGACTGTGCTTGACTGTTTGGCAAGCGTCCACCCACCCATGAAAATATGTTTTCTTTTGCCCCATTGGAGTTTTTTGTGCCAAAAAGGGCAATTGCACCATTTAGCCCTCTGAATTTGACGCTCTGGGGTCAATCTGAGGGGAGCTTGGAAAACTCTAGATGTGTCTCTGTGATATTGTAACATTTCCTAACAACTAGTGCATTTTTGTTCATGGTCCAGCACGTTGTTATTGTCAGTAAATGTTTCCTGGATATTTTGTGCTTAAAGTTTAGCAGCCGACCAAAAAAAAAACAATTGGCATCATGAGGTTGAAACAAGAATGATATTGCATTCATGTGGTATTTCATATTGTGAGGTTGTCCATGATGAGAATAGACACAACATTAAGACATTAACAATGTATCTTCATTATCGTGTCTAAAATATTTGGTAACTCTTGCGGCTATGCTGACTTAGGTTAAAGGGCACATTGGCTGAAGTGTTTTTAAGACGAGCTCCATTGGCAAAACATCTGGCCTGTTACTTAGTGTCAAATAACTGCATTTACACTTGGGTGCTAAACAGCTCACAGTGAAAACACAGTCAACAGAATGCACATCAATACCTGAATGATGGAGTAATAATATTCCATCTTACAGGCTGAATCCTAATGTCTGCCCTAACTTTTGACACTGAAAGACTGACATGAATCAACCAATAATGTCTTTGAGACTTTAGGACTTAGGGGAGATAAATGGATTCAGCCAGAGTCCGTCAAATTGACAGTAGGTAGTAGTACATTTTATATATTTAATTCAATCAAATCAATGGTAAATTGAGTACACGCTCACCTCTGCATACTTGGCCACAGCACTCGCTTCCACGGCATACACTCTTTTGGCACCTGCCTGTGCGGCAAAAAAGGACAAGATCCCCGTTCCACAGCCCACATCCAGCACTATCTACCAACAGAGTGAGAGGAGATTGAGATCCACATGTGGGCCTTGTCATGGATGAACTCACACCACACCACTATTGGACAAGTTTGAAAGGAGAAATTAAATCCTGCTCATTGTTCTGACTGTTCTTGGCCGACATGGCTAATTGTCTGGTGGTAAGACGTTCAAGCAGAAAACATTGCATAATAAAATATGTAATGTATGTAATGTGATGTGTATGTAATGTAATAATAAATATAATCACAAAAATATGTCTGGGATGCTAACAAACTAACATCACTATGCTTAGTCATTTCTTACCTTATCTCTGAAGTCTAGCTCGTTAAGGAGAATGGCCTTCTGGTAAGTAGCAGTCCTCAGGAAATCCTGAAGCATGTTCTGCTGTTGTGACAAACAGCCATAAAACTACAATGAGAATAAGCAATTATGTAAACAAAAAGCAATCATAAAGATGGCCTCTTGTTCCTTTTTCTTGATGCTTCATTTCTTGACCACATCAATGAAATAATGATTGCAACTATCACCCACCAGATTCAGGAAACTAGAAAAGGTTAAGAGGAGGTTGCTATAGCAGAATATAGTGAACAGACAGATGAAGTGTGTGGTGTATACTGCTTCATTGTGTTATTAGCCAAATGAAGTTGATATGACATTGTGCAGGCTTCCACCTGGAAATACTGAAGCGCAGAGGAGCCTTCTGTCCGCCGGTCAAATGCACAGCATTCCTCCCGAGGCTCAGTCTGCCTGCTCAGGAGTCTTTGGAAGACTTGGTATTCTGTGAATCAACAACACATGCATTTATTTACCACCAGTATTTCACAGAGTCAGATGTGTAGCTTTCAAATGTAGCCAACTGTATGCATCGGCTCCATAAGATACAGACATACTTTAATGTCAGCCCAACCCCTTTCTTCTGCTGGCCTTTGTAAAGCTATGCCACCATTGATTTATTTTCCTGGCCATTCATCATTGGCGTAGCATACACACATATTGAAGAAATATGACAACACACTCTGCTTGAATACACAGATCATATACCATTGTGTCTGTGTACCACAGACAGAGTACGTTAGGCAAATGACAGCCATATCTGCATGAGCAACTATGCTCAAGTTCAGACTCGCGCCGACGCGGGAATGAAGTAGACTAATGCCACCACGTTCTCCATTTGCCAATCTCGGCGTGAGCTGGAAAACACTTCCCACTCATCGGACTTCTCAGAGAATAGGGGTTTGGGTTCTCCGCCATGACATTCCATCCTCCATGATGAAGCCGACCATATCAAGAAGGACCATTACACCCCTGCTATGGACGGGCTGGTGAAATAACACAGCTCCAGCCGAGCTTGCAGTCTCTACCAATCCCCCCTCCCACCCCCCCCCTTCCCTCCCACACACACACACACACACACACACACACACACACACACACACACACACACGCACTTCTCCACCCCTCCACTGTAACGCTTGTCTGATCCTGGCTCTGGTCACTGCGTGTGTTCCTGGGCGCGCAGACAGAGGCTTGTTTGAAGAACGCGCACAAACACACACTGCGTGCAGATGTATTGCACATGTGCAGCGGTTCGACTTAAGAGAGAGACGGTGGGGTGACCTCATTGCTGTCACTGCAAGGATGTCTAATGCTGGTTATTACACATGGAATGTGGCACACACACACACACATACATATATATATATATATATATATATATATATGTATGTATCAGTAAAGGACAAAAATAGAGTCATTGGTCATTGTAAAACTCAATATGACTTTTTATGCAAATTCTTTATGCAAAATCTTTTGTTCGAGGCCTGAGAGATGGCAAATGCTGCTTGTAAAAAAATATTAAGAAAAAGAGATTGATCTCATAATGTGACCACCTTAGAGAGAGAGAGAGAGAGTTAGAGAGAGAGATGGCACAATATTAAATGTCAGTGCTTGAGTGAGCGCTGAGTGACTGGAGCATTAAATGCTTGGGGAAGTGTGTGCACCAGAAACAGCATGTGTTGCTCTGACTGAACATATGCTGTGTGTGTGTGAGTGTGTGTGTTCATTATGAGGTCAATAGCTTGTTTATGGTAAACGCATACACTTGTGAGATGAATAATAGCCGAAAATGAGGTTTGAGTGTTTGTGACGAGTGTCTCTGTGTTTGCGCGTGTGTGTGTGTGTGTGTGTGTGTGAATGAGTAAATGAATGTATGTGTGCTGAGTGCATAGTTGGATGAAGGTCTTACCTGACGGTGTTCTGAAGCACAACACAGAACTCATGTTGCCCTTGGACACCAGGAATGACTGGGCCCCGACACGGCAACAGTCTGTCTCAGTCGTGATGTTGACCTTAAGGACACAGCTCCTGTCATCTGTAAGAATGACATCCCACAGAGAGAAACTCAAACAGCCTCTAGAGTAGACATCTCAAGGCACACACACACACACACAAACACACACAAACACACTTTCTCTTTGCAGCTGTGATAACAATTGTAATAATAACTACAGCTTTGCAATTACAGTTTTTTTTTTTGCTTTTTCTCTGCTTACATGGGCTGATTTATCATGCATATCATGTTTATGTTGATCTGTACGACTTTAATGCTTTTATTGACGTCTGCAGAGTATAAAGTGGTGGAATTATGTCTCAGTACTATCCATCAGAAAGTAAAACCTATTGTTATTCTTATCACTGAACCAATACGTCACAGTACTTTCAATCTTTGCATTATGACTAAGCAGGAAAGACACACTTGATCCAAAACATCAGCAAACAGGAATCTCTCTGGCAGTCAAATCCATGGTTCCATGGTCGAGGAAAACAGACCAGAGCATTGGCAACCTCACTGATCTTTCATAGCACAGCCCTTCCAACTTCAGAGCCCGCCATCAGAGATTGACCCCCCTTTCCCACACACACACACACACGCTAAGTGGCCACACAGCTAGTTTCAGCCCTCAGCAGGTCTAGCACTGCATCTTACTCCAGCAGTAAATCTCATGCAGCTTTCAGCAGCCAAAGGGCAGAAACCAAGCCAGAACCAGACAAAGAGGCAGACAAATCTGTGGGACACCTGAGTAAAGCAAGATCAGAGGGAAGGAGGAGGTAGAGGGCATTTTACCAGCCCTTTGCCAAACTCAAGCCAAATGATCCTGAACTGACTCTTAATTCTGATGTGCCAACACAGAATGGTCTTTTGACCATAACTCTTCACTTGACCAATCCAGTTAAGTACTCCTCCTTCATGTTGAAACTGGCAACATCAGATTGACAACAGTAGATGCCTGTATAACGTTTGAGGTGCTGTCTCATTTCGACATAATGTGCCCTGAGAAATTTTTTTCCCATAGATTCTTTAACTGTAAATGTCATTGCAAAGGGTTAAACCTTTCTCCAAACTTCTGATTAACATACAAGTCACTTACCATCCATTAAGACCAGATTTACACCCTTTCCTTCTTGGCTGACTTGCAGCGAGAGCTCCCTGTGCCGGCCCTGTTTTGAGACTTTAATGCCATCCTGTTCCTGGTCTTCACTAAGACAGAACAAGCTGACATAGAAACTGGTCTTCTCCTCCAAATCATCCATAGCTCCATGTGCTGCTGGTGGTTCCTTCTTTCCCCTGGGAACTAGTGTCAGGGCTCCTGTGGTTCACCTTACTAGAGAGGCTTCTTATGTGTTCAGTCATATATAGGCTACACACTGTAAACGAACAGGAGGGGCTTTAACTATGAGGGCGCTGCCCGCCACTGGTCGAGCTAGACTTTTAGGGTGGGGTTTGCCTCATTGAGGGAGACTGAAGGAGAATGCATTAAGCACTATTGAATGAAATGTGGCATGTTGCTGCCATCTGTTGGTGACTGCATTTTGCAAGCGCACATTAACATCACATTTGCTTTCTTACTTAAGCTCCTTTTCAATGACTAATAACTAGAACCATAACTCTTACTTTACCAAGTATTTATCTTATCACTAAGCTAGTAATAAACCTATTTAGCAAGTGTTAGGTCTGGTTTTATCTAAGAGCACTATACTTGTTTTTACCTAAGGCCTACTTGTCATGTATAGATCTGCAAAGTCTACAATGGAGCTAACCTGGTAAAAAAAAAAAAACAGACCCTCATTCTACACTTTTGTTTCGTCTGGGTCTGACATTCAGTAGTGAGATTCGATTGATTGCTTGAGGTGTTTCTGTTTAAAAAGATTGAATCAGTCTGACAGCTTGCCTTGACTGATGGCATTCTACTACGGCATACGCCTCTGTTTACTGATTGGACAGCTGAAAATGCCTCCTGAGACACGAACTCAGTGGGATCAAATGCAGACTAGCACTGTAGGGAGATGACAGCGGATGTGTTAGGAAGGCATCACCTGATTTCAAGTTGGATACAAGGGATCTAATACTTCATACCTCGCATGACATCTCCTTCAACACACAAAAAATAGGGGGAATTCCCACCTTGCAACAAACTTCCACAACCACAAGTCACACTGTTGCTAATTTCAAAAACGCAGTTACAGGTCTAACAACAGTAATGTGGTGACTGCACATGGTTGGGAAATTCTTTTCTGGATCTAGAGCTGATCGTTTAGATATCTAGGGGATAAATTAAGCTACGCACGAAGTTAAACAATGTGAAAGCAGCTGATGCATCAGGCTAAAATGGAGATATGAGGAAAAACTTTTTAATAGAGTAGCCGGCTTGCTTTGTTTAGTTTAGTTAGGAGAATGAGGATTACAGGCTCTTCTATTATCAGGTTTACCACCTACCTACCTACTTGGAACACTCCCCTACTCGTTGCAGGTAAAACTCATAGCTTCTGTTATTATGTCTACCCTCTGCCATGAGGGGTACAGTGAAGTCTCGGCATGCCCGGCCATGTGGCATACTGGGATTACATGCGTAAAATTTCGAAAAGATATTTTTGTATTGCTTAGAAAGGACTTATATTAGGACGTATATTACTGTTCACATTAATCTCAGCAGACGTATTCTAATTTAAGTCTTTAACGTAGGTTAAGTGATACACTTGTCAGAGTTAGGCTAGAGAAAGTGGTAAACCTGCTAATAGAGTAGCCAGTTAGCTTTGTTAAGAGAATGAGGACTTCAGGCTTTTCAATGATGAGGTTTACCACTACCTCTGGGTTAATTTACCCAAGTTTGCCACTTAACCAAAGAGCGTGAAAGCGTTCTTTAGAATACCAACCAGATCGAATGCATCTTTGATGAATCAACACACAACCGCAAGTTAACTGAAAGTATTTTATTGAAGCATGTAGACAGAATAAAGAATAAAAATGCATTTAACAAAGCTCAGATTAATCAAAATTAATGTTAGACAAATTTACCATTGCATTACCACCTGGCAGCATCTTTTCAGTGAGCCCATGTGTCCTGGACCTGACAAAACAGTGACAAATACTTGTTCATTATTCAAAATGCACTCTTCACTTTAATCTGACAAAACCTTTATGAACTGCACCCTCATAAAAATAGCTATAAATATCCTTCCCAAAAGGGTCAAATGGGTAGTGAGTCTAATCATTGGGACAGTCAAAGCCATGAGCACATTGTCTTAACTCCAGTCCGACAAATAAATAGTGTCTTACCTGTGCAAGATTACCGTGGCTGACAAATGTCCCAAAGAAACCTGAATAAAAAGTAAAAACATTTATTTATACCAACAGGCCATACAAGTAGCCTATTCAATTCCTCACCACGTGCGTGCAAGTAATGTCAAGTAACTCCCTAGATAAGCAAATTTACAGCACGTCCTCATAATAAATTAGGAGATAATCACAATAAATCATTATGTGAACAGCAAAAGTGTTTAATCATAGGACGAACAGCTGTAAAACTGTGCTAATAAGCAGACAAACATGAAAGAACTTACGTTAGCGTTACAAGAAAAATAGCGTCTTCGTTTCTTGATAAAAACGACAGAGCTGAAACAACCAAACCATCATCATTGACCAACTTCACCACTTCACTGTTGCCTTGTAATTACTAACGAAAACTAGCGATATTTGGAAATACCTAGACAGGAAATTTCTCAAGTAATCGCACCAGTCTCATGTGCTGCGACTCGTGTAAGAAAAGAAAGAAGGGAAGAGGTGCTTCTTCTACTTTAGGAGTGAAGCACAACTTGGCTCATCATCGCCATCTGGAGTGCAAACATTATTGTGTAAACCTCCTCTTATAGCATGGATTATCATACACTCTGAAGTGGAATCATAAGTACCAAAACAAAAGTGCTTCTTTTTTTTTTTTTAAAGAACTGTATAAATTTAATTTTCTTGTAATTTGTGTACAACATACTGCTGAAAGATCACCATCACATATTCTTCTGCTAATTAATAATTGTTACATTTGCAAATAATTCCAATGAATTTTAATAATCTGTGATACTTGGTGTTATAACAGTGAGTATAAACAAGATAAATTAAACAGGTAAGACAAGGCAATGTGGGGGAGGGATACACATTTACAAGAAAAAAAAGGAAAGAAAGTAAAGGGTGGGATAAACTCATGTTAACAGAAATACAAGCCATGTTGCACCAACATATACAATCAACAGATTTCCGATCCTAGTGAGCTGTTTGTGTGAAGTCTTCTGTACACATACAGAGGTGAGACAAGGTAAAATTACAATTACATTTCTTTTCAGTAGGGTTCAGTGTTATAGGACATGTTAGAAATACTGTCGGAAAGTACAATGAGGTTTTCTACTTCAGTATTTGTACAATATTTCAAAAGCCTGCTTTCAACCTCGGATTTCCTTTGTTTGGTTTTGAGAATAGGGCACAGTCTCTGTAGACCAGACTGAAGGTCCAATTCCAGATATATTCGGGGTGAGAGCTGAGCTTGGGACTTGATTGTGCTTTGTGTTCGTTGGCAGCCCTCAGAAGCATTCCCACCACCAGGGGCGCACTTTTGGGAGGGACACAGCAATTTTACACACAGACGGTGAAAATAATCTTTCAAAATTGATTGAAACTATTAGGGTTGACTCCAGCAGTCCTTCCAAGTTTAAAACAAACAGTGGAAATAAAATAATCCATATTAGTTCTGAAGTGCTTGGGATGACATGGGGAGGAAAAAAAAACAATCAATGGGTAGGCATCACAAGGCAGGTCTCCTTTGAATTTGTTTGCAAATGCATAGTAAAACTACATCTGGTGCCTCAAATTCATGGGAGTTACAGACGGTGCAGGGAAATGGCTAAAAGTTAAATAAACTCAACAAAGCCCTGAGTAATAGGTGATGGCTAAGGCATACTGTTCACATCCGGGTGGAGAGCGCAAAGGATCTCTTTCAATACAAGGAGCTTTTAAAGGGGTTAAAAAAAATGTAGAAATTATTCATTGACAGTTGTAACCACACTTCCAAAGTTCATGCAATTTAAATCAGATGAAAAACAAAATGGATTCCAAACTTTATTTTTTTTCATCTCACTTTCCTCACCACCTGCTGAGGGAGCCTTCTGCTAAACACTGATTAAAAAAAAAAAAAAAGATTCATTCGAACACATTTCTGCACCACAACCTGCAATTTTCTATTTAACCGAGAAAGGCACTGCAACCCAGTCTACTTTAACATGGACACACAGACTAATGGTTCTTCTGCGCATTCTGTTGGTATTCACTGCATAATCCACCCAACACGAGTACGTTTACTACAGCAAAAGAAACTTCATGAGGTACTGGAAAAAATTTGTACAGCCCAGCAGCAGCCATTCATACATCATGTGGCTGTATAACAGGAAAATCCTGGTTTGGTGGTGGTGGTTCTGTGTGTGTGTGTGTGTGTGTGTGTGTGTGTGTGTGTGTGTGTGTGTGTGTGTGGCATGGGGCAGGAGGGGGTATAAGCCAGTCAACTAAATGTGGGATTCTGGAACAACCATTACAAAACTTTCCGAATATTATAATGGAGAACTATGATATTACTGCACCCTTATTTATTTCTAAACGGCATGTCAGCTTTTGTTTTTGATTGACTGTATAGTTTAGCCCAACTTAAACAGCCGCTGTTATTCAAGACTGTCAAAGACCTGAGGAGAGCTGGTAGTGAAGGAAAAAAAGTGTGGCTTTCTGATAACAGTGTGATCACTACAAATTGATAATTTCAGACATAAATGGTCCTTGTGGCCTAATTAATTTCAAATGATACTTTATTAGTCCATTTTCTTGACAGTTAATTTAGTAAGAATTCTATATATCAAAAGTTTGTACATTTTATGAAAAAAAAAAAGTTAAAATTTAAGATCAAAATTTTTACATAATTTACCAGTTAATAGCATAGCTCAAACAAGACTTTGTCTAGGACTAAGAATGCTCCAACTAGGTCTTGCATCATTCTGAACAGGAATTTAGCACAGGCCAAAAATCACTTTCCAAATTCGTGACCACCTGTGGCTGCTGTGAGGGAAAAAAAAAGCCTGCTAACGCAAACTCAACCACATTGATATCGTTGCCTCACACTCTTCTGAGATCCAAAAGGTATCAAAACAGCTCACTGATAATTACCTACCCAGAGTAACTTTCCACCATACTTTTCCGGTTGCTTCCATGGCCGATCCCCAGACCCAAATAAATACAAAAAGAACCATCTCTTATTATAGGCTACAGTATAGGCTACTTTGCTGTACATGAATCATGATTGGAGAAGGAGCTGAAAGCTGTATACGAGGATGCCTCAGCAGCCAAGCCTTTTGAGGTGAAGCAGTTAGTTGAAAAAACGAGCATTTCAGAGAGACATCTGAAGACTGCACTAAAAAGGTCAGCGATTTCCATGATGGATTAAAAAAAAAAAAAAAAAAAAAAAAAAAAACTGCAATGAAAAAATAAATCATTGAGATAAAGAAATAAAAACCTACTTCAAAAGTAAATACAAACACTCTAAACACATCCCAAAGAGGCATACTGTGCAATACTAGTCTCTGCAGGAGCCAACAACTTATCATTCCTGCTTTGGATGCCATTTCTGTCCTTCCCATGTCTTTTTGTAGCGCTCTCGACTCAGCAAGAATTTGCTGGAAGAGACTGCGCTGGTGAGGGGGCGCTAGGCCTCTGAGTTCCTGCCTCCAGCTGAACTCTCCCAGGCCTAGAGACAACTGGAGCCTCTTTTAAGAGGCTGAGACTCCGTACAGCCATATCTCTCTCTCACCTGTGGCTGCACTTTCCCCGATTAGCGAGGGACGTTCCCTCCTTCCTTCCTTCCTACCTGTCGACTTGGGTAGAGACTGAGAGGGGGTTATCCCTGCGAGTGCTGAGTGGGGGTTGATTGAGGTCTTCCAGCGATTTTTTGTTTTTTGTGCCAGACTGATAAGTGTAGTTGACTTGGTTTGGGAAGATGACCCTGACCATGGCTGTCCCCACTGAGAGACGCCAGGTGGTCCATCCGCTGGTGGTGGAGGAGGAGGAGGAGGAGGAGGTGGTGGTGGGGGTTGGGTTAGTGCTGGCTGCCTAGCAGCAGTCCGTCTTAGCTTTGCCGGCATAGTTAATGATTCTCTTGAGACAACGGCCAAACTCCTCCAGATGACCCGCTCGGCCATCGCCTGCGACTGATTGGACAGTTCTGCCTGCTCTGCCTGCTCCATCAGGCAGTCACAGGTTGCTTCTGCCACTTCCTTAGTAACAAACGTATAGGGAAGCCTGCAATTGGGAGGAAGATAAGCAAACAATCAGCCTGTGAAATTTCCTTTTTAAAAAAAACAGTGCAGAACAGAGCAAAACGTGAAGTTGCTACTTGCCCCACTACAGAACATGACTGAGAATACAATTTTAAATTCAGGCTTCTCACCCATTTTTAGAGAATTTTCAATGACCTTTAATGAAATTTATATGACTTTTTTCAGGTCTGAAAGTGAACATAATAGCACACACTTTCGCCACAGATTGGGCCAAGATTTGAACTTAAACGAGATCAGATCAGCATTTTCACTTCTGCCATTACCAGTATTTTGTATCCATGTAGGAAGTGATCGAAATGCTAACAAAAATCATCAAATGACATTTCACAACACAACACTGTCATAAGGGGAGAGGAAACTGGATGGCCTTACTTCCCCCCGCCACTAGATATGGCTGGAGTGGTGCGTGTTAGCAGGTCTGAGATCTGTGACGAGAGCTTGGTCTTGGCCGCCGTCTGTTGCTGCACGCGGACCTCTGCTGCGTCAGCTAGGTGCATCAGGGTCTTCCTCTCAGGACTCTCCTCAAAGTTTTTGCAGCCCACACACTTGCAGATGGACGAACACATGATCTTGGCCTAATAAATACCAACCACCAACCCACCCACACAAACACACAGAATGATGAATAGTTAAATAGTTACTTAAAGCCTGGTTTAAATGCAACCTTGAATACTTTTAAAGGATACTGACAGTACATCCAAGACATTCTATTGATACGACTTCAAAATGGACACTGCCCATCTAATAACTGAGACCACTAGATGCAACAAACAACACTTGTTAACATTTCACCGGCATGCATCCTGATTGCACCCGTCACCTTTCCTGAAACTGACCTCGTAACACTCGCAATAGTTCTTCAGACAGCCTGAGCGTTTGCAGTTGCAGCCCTTGCTGTGCCTACGGTCCGATTCACCCTCTTTGCCTTTGCCAATTTTTGGCTTGAAGGCTTCTGGGTTCCGGTCCAAACATGCCTATGACATAAACCATACAACTCAGAGATGTCATAGCAATAACATTCATTCATTCATTCATTTATTACTTGAATACAATGTATTCACATGAGCTTGTGCAGTTGTGTTCTATGGACACGTGCCTTTGAAATTTACATTCATTTAAGTGGCAGAAACTTCTTACCCAACAATTTGCATTAAAGGACAGCATTCTTAACTTAATGTGGGCTTCCTAGGCATTGACCCCTGGATCTGGTCATACTTTACAACTTACAGTCAAAGCTCCACATCAATGTTTTTTGTTCAGGAATGAAACAAAACTTCAGTCACTACATCACACAGAAGATTTAGAGGGGTGTAATACAATGTTTGCATCTTAAAAAACATCTTTAGAAGTAGCTCAGCTACTCTACTAGTGAGAAGTCTAGGTGTTGCATTTAAGATCACAACCCAATCAAATAGTTTTCAACAGCAATCCTGTCAAAGCAGCACAGCGCTTCACTTATACAGGCTACAGCACTTCACTTAGTATCAGTGCAACCCATTTAGTTTTATCTCTTAAAGATCGTTTTAATTTTGAAGCAGCTACTGTGAATAGGAACCCTCATTGATTATATGGTGAGTAGCACTTACCTTGATGGCTTTTAATCGCTCTGACTCATGCTCGAGGTTATTGAAGCAGTTGGTACAATTACAGTTGCTGCAAAACTCCCCATTGGCAAAACAGTCGCAATAACTGAGAAGTGGGATATTTGAAAATACATTATGAAGATACACAATCTTAATTAACATCAAAATTAATTATAAAAAAACAGAAAGTTACTACAAAACGAGGACTTATTTGTGACTTACAGTTTCAGACACTGGGATTTCGTGCAATTACATGGCTTCCTTGGTCTCGATGTTGAATCTGAAGCTGACAGACTGGACAAAAAATAAAAATAATGGACTCTTAGAAGTGAAGGTTAACAGTGCTTAAGCTATCTTGTATCCACGCAACAGGCCAGGCTCAGTGTTCAGATGTGTTTCCTCTTTTTGTTTAGTGCTAGACCCCAAATGTCACACTAGAACATAAACATCAAAAAGTAGCATGATCATTGTCACAAAGACATGTGCGCTACCCAACCCTTTGGGCAATAAGGTTTGGAATAAGTAACAGCAATTCCCCCTTCAGCCCCTCTTACCCATTCAGAGGCAGTCTGGCTTGTGTCTGGACACTGGATGGTGTGGAAAACCCAGTACTGCTGGCCAGTGTCACTATCGTTGATTGCTGAAGCTGAGGAACAGAGACACACAGTTAATACTGAACTTAAGAAAATGGAACTGCAGCTAACAGTGTATTGCACAGCCTAGGACTTGCTGTACAGAGATGTTATACGCTGTACTTAGATCACAAATAGAAGGATAGATAACAAAATATGGCATCTGACAACTGAATTGTGCTCACTGTTACTTCAATAATGGTTCTCACAAGTGATCTGTACACTGAACACCATGAAATAGGAACACTTTATTTGGATGGTCTGGACTGGTTCCCTATAGATGATCTGTAAACCATTTAGGGAGTTTGATTATTAGCATCATAGCTGTTCCCACAAGGTTTCCTTTTAACGTTCCACATGGCCGTTGGATGTGATGTTTACATAGCAGAAGTAGTTTAGGAACAAAATGGAACCTTCATACATTGTTTTTGGTTTCACTACTGCAATGGTCTACACAACACCTACAGCACAACACAGCTGAACGCAAGCTCTCTGTTGAAACTATGTTTACTAAATTTAACAGTTAAGAGCTGGATTTTCAGTAGCCCGTTGCCCATTAACAATTTCATATACTGGACAGGGGTCTCAACAGGTCATCTGTAAAGTCTCTATAAGAAGACCATCCAACAACAACAACAAAAAAAGTTTGCAGTTTGCTAAGTCCACTTGCAATTAATTCAGACCAATCAAAAATACTGGCTGTGATGACTGCATTCACATAGCAAGCGACCACTAAAAATGTAGAGGATGTCAGGTCAATGTTACACATTCCCTTTCATCTCAGAGCTATAGTTTGGATTTGCCAGGCATTCCTATAATCTGAAGTGTGACAAATACAACCAGACAGGCGTGTAATGGGGGCATACAATAAACTGCTGTTCTTACAGTTTGCACAAAGCTTTAGCTGGACTGTTTATAGTTTGTCCTAATCCTGACATCACCAAATCTAATATTAAAGTTAAGGACTCAGGCTAGGGTAATGAGGATTAGATCATGGCTTTAGACAAGTGTAGGCCAGTCAGTCAGTTCCACAGGAAACCTATTCAATCCAAGACCAACCTGTTGCACTGACTGTTTCTGGAAAAAAGCAGCATTTTAGTTGGGGGTGGGGGGGTCAAAAAACAATCAAACAAACAAACAGGCCCTGAGCCTCTAAAGACTTAGCAGGTATGAACTGACTTGTGTGATTGGCTGATTAATGCCAGTTAGGGCTTAGGGTTCTGGAGGACATCGGACCACCTGCCAGCTGAGAAGTATCTAATGTTGTGCTGTGTCTCCTGACCTGTGTGACATATGGTGCAGAGAGAACGGCATATCCCATGTTCCCCTGACCAGGGGCGGGCGCGAGCAAAGTTCCGGGGGGCAGAGGCTGTATCTGCGGGAGGGGCGTGGCTGGCATGATGAGTCGTTGCTGTTGGCTGGTCACCACCTGGGGGGTGGCTGACGTCATGGGTTTGGGGACGACCTGGACAGGTGATATCAAATCAATGCAATTTTCAATAAAAAAAACAATTAACATTTCCATTTTTTGCCCATTTCCCATTATGACTTATATTTATAAGGACTCAGCTCAACACTGAACTTAATTGTAATTATTAATTAAGACGACTCCGTTCAAGACAGCAGGGCATTCAGCAGGCCCACATATGACAAGCACATAAGCTGAATCAAGTTAAGGAGCAGAAATAAAGTAAAGAAAGGTCGAATAGTTCTCACCTGCTTTACAGTTTGAGCCGGTACTATGGGAACGGACATCCTGACCGCAGCCGAGTTGACCACCATAGGTTTGGCTGTTAGTTGAAAAGGGGGACGTTTCAATCAATCAACACAATACCAAAGCCTCACTACCACTTGAAAGGCTGGTGCTGAAGGACAGAGCTGTGAAACTTCAAAGTGTCTCAAAGCTCATCTGTTTACCTTGTATCAAACTGATTAATTTTCTATATAGAGTTTATGATTATCGTTTTATTCTGTTGATATCTTTTTTTTTCTAATCTACTGTTATTAATGGCATTATAGCTATTTTCTGTTACTTTATATTTAAAAAAAATATTTCACGTTTGAACTGTTACGCAATCTTTACTGATATCATTGGTCACCTTTGACCTAAGTGTCTAAGAACTCCAAGCATAAACACAGAATCACTGAATCCAAGGATTTGTGGATTTTTAAAAATTATTACTTTTTTTTTTTTTTATACTACGGGCAATATGTACAAAGTATACGCATGTACTCTGTGTGAAATTATAACCTCTAATAAGTATAACTATGAAAACAAAAAAGAAAAATAAATTGCCTGTTGGCATTGCATTGGTTGTCATCCTGTTCATAAAAGAAAGGGGATGCTAAGATGCTATCAGCATGAACACGTGTAGCACTGAGAGGCCCACCTGGTTGTATGGTGGCAGCGACACTGCTGGGGCTGCTGCCAGCGGCCGAGGGGCTGCCACTGGACGCCGTCACCAGGCGCACGTAATGGAAGCGGCTGCCGGGGACCTGGATTTGCTGCACGTTGGGAGGGGTGGCCAGGGGGACGATGGTTTTGAACTGGGGCGCCGCCACTCCCCCTACTGTGACCGTCTGGACTGGTTTCACCGTCTAGGTTAGAGGACAGAGGGAGAGACAAACGAGGAGGGAGGAAGGGAGAAAGAGCAAGAGAGTGAGAAAAAGAAAGAAGAAAAGAAAGAGAAGGGTAAGGAGATAATGACAGAGAGAAAGGGAAAAGGAAATAGTGACAGGAAGAGAGAGAGAAAGAGAGCAAGAGATAGAGAGGATGGGTGTGTCAGTGCATTTAGGGACATTTAGTGACATTATACCTCAGGAAAGCGTTCATACTACCACAGCACTCAAAGACTTGACTGACTGAGACTGAAGTGTAGGGGCCGATCTCACCTGTGCAGTGGAGAGGCTGGTCCCAGGTTTTGCGGGTGAGGAGGGAGTGGGCTGCTGCACTGCGAGAATCTGCTGACCCAGAGCCACGCTCAGGGGAACAGCCACAGACTTCTGAGGGGAGGCGGGAGACGGGGACGCCATGGTTACCACCGTCAACTGCGGCCAAACACATTTGGTCATTTAATGGACAGTTTTCATTCTAACTCACCCACAGTCCTGAGGGTTTTTTTTTTGTTTCCTTTGAATATGAGGAAAATAACTGTTTGACAGAGGTATGCACTCACGTCCATGAGCGTACACACACACAAACACACACACACACACACACACACACACACACACACACACACACACACCACACACACACACACACACACCACACACACACACACACACACACACACACATAGAACTTGTATTAATAAGCAGTGGCATTTCTCTGAGACATGGGGATACACAGTCCATCTGCTCTTCATGCCCTCCAGGATGTCTCCTATTGATATGGACCACCATATATGTGCAAAAGATGGCAGCTTTTCTCTACCTTATCTGGATAGGTCTATTTATGTCCCTTTACATATTTCTTAATGAATATCACAAAGAAGTGTGGAAGAGCGACGTTACTTGAGGCTAAAACTGAATTAAAGGACGAAACTGGAATCTTGTACAGAATGTTAATCAGACAAATAGCAAACAGCCAAGTTTGTAACTATATATCTGTAAAACACACACACAAAAGATCCCTGATAGTTTGAGGACCTTAGTCTGAGACATCTGAAAGAACATTAGAACATCCATGATGAAGAAAAACCAAGAGTGTGTAAAAAGCCTAAAGTATAAACCTGTTTCACAAACACCATGAACTGACCTTGCTGGGGGACTTAAGGGGGGAGATGGCCACCTTGCTGGCTCCACTCTGTGGAGTGGAGCTGAGCGCCTCCGCAACCGTGATGGTCCGAGGAGGCGTGACTGGTGTGCTCTGGGTCAGAACCCGCCCTGTGGAATGTAACACATTTACATTTAGGCATTTAGCAGACACGTTTATCTGAAGCAACTTAGATTGGTCAGCTATCAATCACTTCAGAGCCAGTCTCCCCTAGGGCAACTTAGGGTCAAGTGTCTTGCTCATGGGCACAGCGGTGACAGCCAGGATTCGAATCCACAATTTCCAGGTGACAAGCATGCAAGCCAGGTTCCTGAACACCTACGCTACCACCTCCCTCACCAATCAAAGACATACACCCGCTATGCACCCTGGGGCTCAGAGGCGGTGTACCTGAAGTTGACACCGTCTTGCCTGACAAAATGCACAGAAACAAACGGCTAATCACTGAAATGTCTACGAGTTCTGTTACTTGCCAATTCTTGCTCTGCTCATGGTCTCTCTCAAACATGCCAGTGACGACATCCAATATGTACACACTCACTCTGCCACTCCTCTGATCAGCTCTGACCCAGAACTTTGACTCTTATGATTACTTCCTTTCTGTAAAAACTTTATGGTATCTAAATTACTAGCATCTGCTACTGCACCTAAATGAATACAGTTCAGTGCATCAGTGCAACCCATGTAAAATGGACATGTGGAGCCAAGAAAGAGCTACTCGGGATCTTTCATATCACTATGCCCTCGACTCACCTTCTACACTGACATGAACAGAACTGGTTGGTCTTGAATCATGTGAAACTGATGAGGCGCATCAAACATACCACCTCTTATGATACGGTGGTAAAATCATAGGTCACATGTACTGATGCCAATTCAACTATTTCAGTCCAGTCCAGTATAAGGCTGACCTTACTGAAATCCTTAAATGACATTACACTGTAATTTAGCAAAATGGGTCACGTAATGAAGAACATTAATTTCTATTCTTCTCATGCAGGAGTGTGGCATACCTGCCAAAGTTCACTGAAAGAGCAGGGAAGAAACTTCAGATGGTGCAGCTGATAAGACACACCAATAATCCTAAACATGTTGATAAGCTAAGGCAACTCTGAAACAGGCAGTGCAATGTTTTACAAAACTTGTGAGTCTAAAAATAGGTCATGCGACTTACTGAACCAGCAGTCTGCCCACTGCTCATTTACTTACTTTGAAATGTTTACAAACTGAACACAGACAGAACTGGCTAAAGAAACAGGTGCTTTTGTGATCACGCTCACTATGTGTTTTGTTTTCACATTAAAGAACATGCAAAGTAACGGGGAATTACCATTACTACTCTTGTCAGGTTTTACTCATTGACGCTATTCTACCAAAACAGGAACTTGAGTCAAACTGATTTCAGATGCTCCCCCCCACCCCCCAACAGATACCCTGCACTTCTGTTCCTTGCAGATATGAGGTAAAAACACTAAAGCACTTACCTGTGACCACGGGCGCCACAGACGTTTGGCTGGTCAAACCTTTGTTGTTAAGAGCTTTTGTGATGATGAATTTCGTGATCACGGGGCAGTGGTGGAGTCTGGGCCTTTCTTGGTGATCTGTCCGAAAAACAAAACAGCCCATATTAATCATGTGGTAGGCCAGCAAGCCCCTGCGGCGGCTGTAAAATAAAGCACAGTGTCCGTTTTACCAAATCTTCAAGCCCACTGGCAAGGACTGCAGATGAAACATGAGGAAGGGCATCAGACTTGCTACACAGTCGGTCGATTGCAGTTGCCGAGCCGTTTTGTTTTTTAGTCAGTAAAACCACACATTGAACAATGGGGTGTATGTAAGATATTAACCATTGTGCATTATGGTTAATTGTGTTTTAGGTTATGCAGCTTGTCAGAGCTCCAGACACATCTGTCTTGACTAAAGTGGCGCACAAGAAAGGACAGTGTGTCTAAGAAACTGTGGCAAACACACAGTGTAAATAAAAGAAGCCAGAACATAGTTTTTTTTCCCTTTTTCTTTGAACACACAACACTACAACTGTTTTCACTCAGGAAAGGCAATCAGGAAATCTCACACTTTCACACATCCTTTCTCTGTGGTTGTTGACAGTAAACAAACAAAAACACCATCTTAGCAGAATCCCACTCTCTGTATTTATACACACACACACAATCAGGGGGCACTTATATCAAGGAAAAAGTTTTACAGAGTACCAGATGGACTTCTCCATGAGGCTAAGAAACTGCTGAGTAGACAGACACACAGCCTGATCTAGACAGATTCCCCTTCCTTATAGGGAACACATGCACAGCTATGCAACAGGTGCTCAGTTTCAATGAGACAAGGTCCTCCTTCTACTCACCACCTCCTGTCACTGACTAAAAGTCAACACTTAGATAGAGCCTTGCACACACCTTTAGATTAGGACCATAAAGACAGAGCCTTACAATTACACAATTGGCCAGTTTGCATGCAGACATGACACCCAATATCATCATATTCCAGAGGCAAGTAAGGCCTACTTAAACCTTACTTAACTCAGACAAGTTAACTTGCATGTAAAAATAAATTATTAGTAATCAGGGCTCAAAATCAGTACTAGCCACTAGCCACGTGCTGGTATGTTTTTATTTGGCTTATTTCAGAACAAAAATAATGATTTACTATTAAATGGCTGGTGATGTTCACCAATTTATTTGTCTGTGGCTGGTAGCTATTTACTTTTCAAAAAATGAATTTTTTGAAGTAATAGTAATATCAGAGGCTTACATGAAAGGAAGGCAGAAACTAGACAACAGGGTAGCAAAATAGTTCCTTTGCTATCAGACAAACTGCTAGCTATACGGCACAGCCTGGCTGCTACCTGTCAAATAGTAAAAATGATTTAAAAATCATTGATTTTTGAATGAATGTGTTCAAATGGCTGCTGTTCACATTCTGTTTACATTCCAACTCATTAAGCCTGTAGACAATGCAGCCTGACCTGCATTCTATCAGTTACTCCATACTATAAGTATTCAAACCAAAAAGGTTGTCCATTTTCAAAGCAATACATCACTCATTATACTTCATCTAGCCAAACCAAGATAATCGGACGCAAGTTTTTCGTTGCCAAGCAAAATAGCCAGCCAAACCTCCCACGACATTTCTGTGTATTAAAAGACATGCTGTCACATGAAAGTTGCCTAACAAGATCTTTGAAGTTCATGGCTGCTCACTCACCTGGACAGTTTTGAGCTGCTGACCCTGCTGGGTTATTTGTGACGTGCCGACTAACTGACTGGCAGTGCTGACCGCTTGGACCCCGACCATTGGTTTCAGGTCGGCGCGGCCCCCGATGGTCACCACCTTGAACTGCGGCGGCTGCCCTTTGCCATCCCCGGTGGTGCTCAGCACAGTGCCAGCTTTAGCGCCCGTGGGGGGCAGTGCCAAGACAATAGGCTGGCCTTGCTTTCCGAGAGTGGTAACCACCAGCTTCTGACCGTCCTGCTTTAACACAGCTGGCTTGAGCTCTGAGCCCGGAGAGGACGCCACCTTGTTGAGGATGAGCTGGTGGTTGGCAGGCAGCGCGAGAGGAGTGGAGAGCTTCTGAAGGCTGCCTGTGACCTGGGGGCTGCTGCTAGGTTTGGGGGCAGCAGGGGTGGTGGTGGGCTGGAGAGTCATTGCAGCAGAGCTGGAGGGGGTCAGGAGGAGCTGTGTGACCGTGCTCCCAGTCCCAGTGGAGGGGATAGAGTCCGTGCTGGTGAAGGTGGTCATGGCCTGAGTTCTCTGCACGGGAATAGAGGGTGCCGACGTAGTCGTGCACAGAGTCACAATCTCCGGAACCTCCGTCTCCATGGGAACAGGAGCGTCCTGTGTCTCCAGGGGGTTGGGCGGAGCAGGGCAGACAGCGGGGAGGTCATCGTCGGTGACGATGGACTCGGTGTCCATGATCTCGTCCGGCAGCAGACTGTTTAGCTCAGGAGGCACCACGTCCATTTTGTAACCGTGGTAATGTCACTAAAAGATGCACAAAGGACCAATAAGTTCTCAAAATCACATCAAAACATTTTAGATCCCACACGATAATAAAGCATCTATCTATCTATTGCTCTTGACAAATTTGTTAAGCTGTAATTTGTGCCTGTTTTTGACAATATTAATGGTCTCATGCACTACATACACACTGTCTGTCTCATTGTAACTGACTGATATTGAAATAATAAGTTACAAAATAATCTACCTTTACCACAGACAACATTATAATCTAATTACTGACAGCAACTGTGTATTAGATGCTTTGAATATGGCCTTATAATACAACTTCTACCGTCTCCAAGTTTTTGGTGTAGTGTAAAGTCTGTCCAGAAGTGGCTGCTATTTTCCTGCTTTTTCCTCATCTAAGAAAAACAAACATTAGCAAGGCGTATCTAAAATAGGCCTCCTTGCTACTCTGCATTAGCCCTTAGGGTCCAATTAAGGTTTTCAACAAGAAACATCTAAATGTTTAAAAAGCTTTACCCTCAGGTCCCAGAGAATTACACTGGGACCAATGGGTAAGTGTTGATTTTCTATTGTAAGGTATTTTCTGAAAGGCTATAAAGTTGGTTCAAAAACATTGGTGAAAATAAAATCTGACAAATCATGCAAGAAATACTGTGACTGTATCAAACCGTTTCAAAACTGAGTCTAATGGGCCTTCAGAAATGGGTAGAGAAAGGTCAAAGGCCAATCAGTTGTAAGAGCATTTTCAAAAAGTGCCAAACTAAAGCATGCTATAGACCCAGAACTAGACTTGGAACTCCTCCACATAATTCATACAAACTCTGCAAACTGAAACGCAATACATCACAACATAGGAAGTTGGTACACAAGGCAACATGTTTGATTAATCAAACTGGCAACTAGGCCAGGACTTGCAAAGGCAACATCTTGAAGAAATGAGGGTCTCAAATAAATAACACTAAACCAGAGGCCGGGTGGCCTGCATGCATAAAGCAAATCCATGTTATGAGTTAAATGCTTTATGTCGCCCACTTTCTCGATTATGTAAAGCCTGGCATGCTGTCAACGCACCATTAGAGGAATGGAGGACATCAACAGTAGAAACATACATGTGTTAGTGTCATTTACAACGTTATATGTACACATTCATTTAATTAATCAATACTTCCAGCCCAACAACAGCGTGTGATTAAGGTTAGCACTTAAACATATACTCAATAACAATACAAATGGATATCGTAAGCATAAAGTATTTAGCATTTTTACTTCAAAATGTAGAGAAACACTACTGGAGGCATCAACTTGGCTAACTTGTTAGCGACACTCAAACTGTACATCGTAAACTATGGCCAGCGCTATTATGGTAAAAAACCGATCGGAGCATGAAAAGCTATTGTTCTTGACAATAAATGTATGGCAGACTGCGTCGCTGAAGTTGTTTGGCCTGATTATGTCAACAAAACAACTTGCCGTTACGCATGGCATGGAAGCATCGTTAACATTAACTCATATTAACATATTAACATTAACTCTACTATCCAAAAATCAATTTAAAGGCAGGTTTTAACTCGATATCTTTAGAAGTCGTGTTTGTGCCAAGGCCTCCTCAGTAATCTCAGAAAAATAACAACCTTGTCTACCTCAAGAGTAAGCCATGCCAAATACCTATGTCAGTGAACTAACATTACGTTACCGAATAAAACTGTCAGTCCAATTTTCTTTTTAAAGAACCTTGTGGACACTGACTGTCAAATCAAGAAATATTAAAAAAGTAATCGATTGCAAACAGTACTAGAGTAACACTGCGAAAGTGGCTAGCTCACTGCGTTTCTATTTCAGGCCGGGGTTGGATTTCGAAAGATCCGCCATTTTCAACTCGTCATCAGTTCATCTTATGAGGAGATAACAAGGGATACAAAAAAAATCCCATCATAATGCAACGTTAGCTAATATCTGACCACACACTCTGGGCCATATGGACAATGCAGGCATAGTATGTTACGACTAAAAAAATCTCATCAGATGGCTGTACCGTGACAACCAGGATAGGTTGTCAATTGTGGTGTGGTCTCACTACTCCGTCAAGTGTAGTAATCAAGAACCTTTCCATGATTCACAATGTTAAATTGCATATGATCACAGATTAACGTTATCTACAGCACATATTTGCATAACCAGCAACGAATACTGTTAAGGCCAAGACAAAAGTTTACAAGTTTATTTCAACAACATAATGCACTACAGAGGAGGGGCTGATTCAAGGGAAAACACAGCTAGCTATGGAATATTTATTAACCTTACTTGCTAACCAGCTAGCTGCAAGGGCAAAGAGACAGCAAAGACTTCTCATTCTCTCTATACTAGCTTTGACACTAGTAATGACTAACGTCAGATTCGCGAAGGACAGAAAATACCTGCCAGATGCCACTACTATCAACTGCATGTCAATAAATGGTTTAACCAATGAAGTATTTAGCCATCACTGTCAAGTTGTCCCGTTAACTGTTATGAAAAACTGAGAGAAAATTAATGACAAGGAAATATCTGGCCTTCAGGTTACACTATGTACCAAAGCCAGTAATACGAACACTGTTTAGCTTTTAAGTTAGCTCAGCAAGTTGACGTTACCACTGGTTTGCAAGTAAGGCCAGTTCACGCGTCAACAGTAGCTAATAGCTGACTTTGCTAACTATTAATACAGTTGCATGTCCACTTCGGCAACATTAGCTGAGGCAGATAGCTGTTAGCAAGCTAACTTCAAAACACAACATAAGAAACCAGCTAATTCCATTGTTAATGTGTTTTTAAGTTAAATAAGGATAGTTCCTTGGCTAACTAAAGTCTAACCATTTAAGTTGAATTATGGTTGACCTGGGGATAGATACACGCAGTTTCCCCCATAACTTGTTAAAGTAATTGGGTTGGTAGCATATTAGTTCACAAACTGCAATTACAGTATATTTTCTGTTGCAAAGGACAGCGGTCTGCAGCACCAAATGTCGCTGCAGGACGTCAGCTGTTTGCTAGCTAGCAAGCTATGATTACTTAAAGCTAGCCATCTGTTTCGCATTGGGCTTCCTGAGTTTCTGATAGCTGCTAGGGTTAGCGGCATAGCAATTTAGCTAACGTTGGCTAATATCATATTGCCTCCTCACTGAAAACCCAACGTAGAGGTAATAGAAATGCTTACACAGTTTGCTGAATTTCCTGTCACAATTGTTTTTCGTTGGTTCGAACTTCTGGTCATATCCAAACCCTCTCGACCGAGGATGGGTGTTTCTGCATCTCGATACTACACCAGCAAACGAAGACGATTGTTTAAAATAACGCGCCTAGCGCCATTTCACCTCGAACATCCCATAATAATGCCACGCCCTCCATGGAAACCATGTATTTCGTCACCACCTGACTTCCGCCTTGTGGAACAAACACTTAAGGGTACCTTACACCTGAAATTTTATATGAGATTATACTCAGTTGTCATTCGACCTGAATTCTTTTTCCACATTGAGCTTTTAGCAATTCTCAGAGATTCAAACAGAGAAAACTTTTATTATGGACACTGAAGTAAAATGTAACTGTAAGGACGTAGGCGACAGTCCAATGGCCCTGGCTTTAACAACAATTATCAAGATTATGTGAATATGTAAATTTTTAACCACTCATAGATTGTATCACACCACTGGTTTGGAAATTACATTTATTTTCTCATATTTGATTAAAACAAAATAGCAAAATATATATTAAATATTTCTCAAAATATTCTCATGTTTCATCAGATCTGGTCATCCTCCTCTTCCAACCCAGCCACCATTTTCTCAATGTCGTCCCAATTAATTTTGCCCAGCATGCTTCCCGTGCTCTCTGAGAGGTTCTCAAGGGCATCCAAGTCACCCTCAGTCCTTCTGACACCCTGTGGGTAAGAGAATATGGCTTTTGGTCCATCCTACTACACAATGAACTAGGGTGACAAACATGCATCATTCTCAAGCCAAACCATTTTTAAAATCTAACAACTATCTCTGTGTACATACCATGCATGTAACACTTACCAAATACTTACACAGTACTTCATATATATATATATATATATATATATATATATATATATATATATATAATATATAGAGAGAGAGAGAGAGAGAGAGAGAGAGAGAGAGAGAGAGAGAGATTGACTAATATTACTGTACTGTACTGTATTGTTGGACTCTCTTATACCTGTTCTTGGTCCTGGACATCCATGCCCAGTATTCTGCGGATCTCCAGAGGGGTTTCCCAGGGACTCAGAAGTTCTCTGTCTTCAACCTCAACCTCCTCCACTTCCTTCTCTTGTTTGCGCCCTCTCTGTTCCTCTAGCTTCCGCCTTGTTGGGGACTGACTCTGTGTTCTTCTCTGAGCTGTAGAAAATGAAGTATATAACATGATGATGATGTGTTCTACAAAGTGCAAGTGTTTTGAAGATTTCAATGAAATCTCATGGGGGCGCTGAAAGGAAGGGAGGAGGATATGTACCGGTAGTCTCTTTCAAGGAGACTGCAGATCTGCCTCTGGTGTAAGCCAGCATGCCTCTACGTGTTACATGGGAGAGCCGATCTCCTGGAAGAGCGTTTGCTACAACATCACCCAGAAAACACACACTATTATAGCTAATCACATACAGTTGATGAAAATACTGCATCTCATGATGTAGTAAAGAAAATACTGCATCTCATGATGTAGTAAAGAAAATACTGCATCTCATGATCAGGATGTAGAAGAGAATGGATCATTGCCAGTAATTATATTTCAATTGCAATGTATGTGTCCATAAACAAGTGGACTAAATTCATAAACTTAAACTTTTAACTTTTTGTGTATATAGTGCATTCAGTTTGAAGTAACTACATTGTGTTGTTTAATGAGCCATCTTTAAACCAAACATTAAGTTTTTTCACAAGCTGATAACATTTTGACAACTTGAACTTTCCACTGGTTTCTAATGTACATACATTCTTGCTCAGTGTTTTAGAGGTCTTATCAATTTTTACTCTTTTCTGTATATCAAAGACTAGACTAAGCTTTTGCACTGTTCTCTTAACTGCTTATACTGTTTCTTTATATTGCTGTGTTTTATTTTGTGTAGCCTTCTTATACTTATACTCTGCCTGTAACAGAATCTGCACTGGAAATGTACTTTGCACGGACACTTTTGCACTAGGGTTACCATAGCATCCACCTGCACATTCCACACTACTTCCACACCAAGTTAGTATCCTAAAAGTCAAACATGATGGGATTTATTCTCTGTATTTTTATAATTTATGTATGTAATGTGTAAGCCAGGTTGTGGAGGCTTAAGGACATCAGAATTTCTTATGGGATAATAAAAGTATCCATCCATCCATCCACTCATCCATCTATCTATCCATCCATCCATCCGCAGGTTTTGTAAGCTGAACGGGGACTCACCAGGTCTGTTTAGCCCCAGTCTGCCGCTGAGGCTCCCATGCGATGATGATGTTCCTGCCCGTCCACGGGACAGCACCACTGTCCTCCCAGGGGAGGAGAGGGAACGGTCCAGCCCAGGGCTTTTCCTCTTCCTGCCAGCTGACTGGCTCCTGCTCCTGAAACAACAAAAGATTCACATCCAGGTTAACCAGGGTGTCTAGACAACAGCGATTTGGCGTTAACAGAGGGGCGGTGGTGGCATAGTGGTTAAGGAACCTGGCTAGCATGCAAGTAGCCTGGAAAATAGTGGGTTTGAATCCTGGCTGCCACCGTTGTGCCCCTGAGCAAGGCACTTAGCCCTAAGTTGCTCTAAGGGAGACTGGCCCTGATGTCATTGATAGTTGACAAAAGTAAGTCGCTTTGGATAAAAGTGTCTGGTAAATGTAAATGTAACATTTACATTAAAATGTTTTGATTAAAACAAATTAAAATGTAAATGTTTGGCAAAATGTTCTGTTTATTCTACTTGTTAAATACACTTCATGAATAGTGCTGGAAATTGGAAACAACTGGGAAAACCTGAATGTTGAGGGCACCTGAATTAGGGTGTGGCTGATAGTCAAACATAAAAGAATGCAACAGAACAGAACACAACAGAACAGAACATGAGTTGAAAATTTTACAAACATGAAACAGACCTGATGCTGATCTTGGCTGAAACAGGGCTTGTGGACTTGGGGCGTGGCATGACAGTAGGAACAGGAAGTGGGGTGGTCAGCAGATCTGACATTAGGCTGTAGGCCTCTGAAGCTCTCTGGGCATGATGCTCCAGCAGTGCTATCCTGTGGAACCATGAACAGCACAAATACTCTGTGAACTGTGTGTGTGTGCGTGTGCATCTGTGTCTGCACGTGTGTGCGTGCGCATCTGTGTGTGTGTGTGTGTGTGTGTGCGTGCGTGCGTGCGTGCGCATCAGAAACAACAATTTTGGAATGAACACAATGAAACTGGTAAATTGCAAATGTTTGCACTTACTTATTCTTTTCTTCTTTGATCTTCTGATTAAGGCTGACATCTTTGGAATTTGGTGACTGTACAAACACAACGGCAGACAACAGTGGTGAGTGATGAAAAGCCTGCTAGCTTTGTGAATCCTAATCTTTTCGAAAACACTCACTTCGAAACATCTCACCAAAACTTATGACTATTCCAGCCCTAACAAACACTTTTTATATGATTTCATATATCTTGTAATGGTTTCCCTCATAATGCCTGTGGGTTTTCTGTGGCAGCTCCCTGCCTACCCAAGTGCTCACCAGTGTGGCAGTGGAGGTGAAGGGTCTACGCTCCTGTGCTTGCCGTTCCTCCCTCTGGCGTCGATACTCCACCAGACGCTCCCGTTGCTTCCTCCTCATCCAGGCCCTCAGCTCACGACGCTCCTCTTCAGACCGCTGGCTCCGCGGGGGCTGCTGGGGATGCTGGACGGGCTTGCCCGGCACAGAACTAAACACACACACACACAAACTCAACATTACATGACATTACATTTATGCATTTAGCTCCAAAGCGACTTACATTTTGTCAATTTTCAGTTGTTCAGGGCCAGTCTCCCCTAAAGCAACTTAGGGTTAAGTGCCTTGCTCAAGGGCACAACAGTGGCTACTGGGATTCAAACACACAACTTTTTTCAGGCTACTTGCACGCTAGCCAGGTTCCTTAAGCGTGCTATGCTACCACCGCCCTACGACACAAACCACACACACACACACATATATTAAATGCACGTACATATTCACCCAAATTCTTCATGATTAAAAGGATGGTGTTCATCATGTGCACCACAAGCAGTTATGCTATTATTATGCTATACTAGTAAAGGTGCAGGAAGAATCACCTCAGTTTGAATCTGCACTGCACCAGCTTTTAAAGTCTCACTCAAAGCTAGTATTTCCCTTTTCTTACTACTTCCACCCTTAATAAATATATGATACATTATTACCTCCGCCAAGGAGGTTATGTTTTCACTGGTGTTTGTCTGTCTGTCTGTGAGCAAGATTACTCAAAAAGTACTGCACGGTTTTCGATAGAATTTTGGGGCAACGTTTGTGTTAGGCCAAGGAACAGATGATTCAATTTTGGTGGTGATCTCTTTGTATTGGGTCATGTATTGCCTTGGCGGAGGTCTGCGCTCTCCAAGTGTTTTCAGTTGAGTGTGGCCGTAGCACACAAATCTGCCATATATTCTCAAGACACAGATATATACTGTCTATCACTACCTCCCATATGACTACTTTCCCTCAGTGTTGGGGAGTAACGATACATGTAACGAAATTACATAATTTAATAACAAAATAAAAGTAACAGTAATCAGTTGCATTACTTAGAAAGAATATGTAATTAAATTATAGTTTCTTTCAGAAAATATTCAGGATTACAATTTCAGTTACATCTGAATATCTTCCACAGAAACTTTGGCTATATGTTTAATATTAGTTTTGTTTTGCCATTTTTTTTCTTGTGCACAACATCCTCCATTTACTGATGAAAGTCTGATACTATTCTGATATGCAGGGGCAGTTTTGTGCCTCTCACTCCGCTTTTACCCTCTCTGATCATACTGTTTACATAGTTACCTAATACTTCCTTTGGAAGTCAATCTACCTTGCCTTTTTATGATGATTAACAAAGGGCTATACTACTGTTTGTTACTATAAACAATACGGCCACAAAATATTTCAGAACCAAACTACCTGGCAGAGTTTATACCAGATATTGATGATCTTTGGAGCAGAATTGACGCCCCTACCTCTCGAGCGGGTATGTTACAAGTGGCACCAATGGATGCTCCTGGTTTTATTTAATACATTTACCTCCATGCTAAGATACGGTGACCAAACCACTGAAATGAAAATCAATGACATTTCCCTGTATTTTTCTTTGGGAGCCAGGGACATTCCTATTTCTGTAGTCAATATCATTAAAATAATGTTTTAGCGTCAAAAATTGGGGACAAAGTGGATTTTCTCCTATTTTACCAGGGACAGACCACAAAATCAGGGACTGTCCCTGGAAATCAGGGTCATCTGGTCACCCTATCCTAAGAGCAAATATACCCATACCACGGCTTTTTGAAAGATAATGAAGAAAAAAATGACGCTATTAAATGTTCTATTTATTCTGACAGAGGCACAAAAGTTTTTAATTTTCTTTTTTTTCTTTTTTGCAGAAAAATGTCGCTTGGGCAACCGCCCAAGTTGCCCATATCAGAAACCACCTCTGCTGATATGTCTAAGTGGTTATCCTATCATGTTTGAATTGGCAACACCACCCACTTGCTGCTGGATCTACAATCTACAAGCAGTCTGTAGTTGTGCGGAGGCCTGCAGTGCCAACTACAATGTAGGTCTAGCCCATTGCAAGATATAGAAATTAGCTTTAGTGAGCAGGTGCACGTGCACAATGAATCCCACACGAATAGACTACTTCTTAGTCAGTGATGGTCAGCAAATGTTAAATGTCAAACATCTGATTTAGCAGGCATAGCTATTCAAAGATCAACATGATCTCTGACACTGCTGTGGCTGTGTTAAGGAAGTTTAAAAAGATTTTGACAGCAGTTAGTATTGAGTAATGCTGTAAGGTTAATCCTGTCAGGTTTCAAAATGAACAGAATGAAAATTCATTCAAAATGTAGAAAGTAATCCAAAAGTAATCAAAGGTAGTTAGTTACATTACTTGAAATACTTAAAGTAATTGAAATAGTTACACTACTATTACATTTTAGATAGGGTAACTTGTAATTGTAACATATTACATTTTCAAAGTAACTTTCCCAACACTGTTTATACACACTGTTGAAGCCATTTTGTTTCAGTAGAGTATGGCTGTGGCCACCGTTATGGGTTGATAGCGCTTACCTGCTGAACCTGGCTGCCTGTGTATGGGACAGACCCAGAGCAGTGGGGGAGAGACCTCCATCCCGCACCAACTCTCCCAAGATGTCTGCCACGTCTGACAGACCACTCAGGCCGCTCAGACCCAGTGTGTCTTCTGTTTGCCTGCTATCAAGAGGAGGGGGGCAGGGACATCAACAGAGAGAGGGGGGAAAGAGCATGGGAAAGATAGGGAGTGAGAGATTGTGAGACATTAGGCAAAGGTTTAATAAATACAGGTAGATAACCAAGCCAAATGTATATTTGGAACATTCTGGAGCATTTCAACCCATAATCCGGTTCTTTGAGGTCATAGAGAGCTATTGGCAAGAAAAAGAACTATAACATTTGGTACACAATAGACCGCATAGCGAAGTGGCAGCTAACACTGATTGAATGGGTCAAAGAAACTTCAAAGTTCAATATGCCTTCCTCTGTTCAGTTAGTGTTAGCTGCCGCTTTGCTATTTTACTTTAAACCAACAATTACATTGCTGAGAAGAATTTTTGCAGCATGCTACTAATGTGCAAGACAATTACCTTCCAGACTGGTCTCCGACAGCTCCAGAAAAATCTGCAACAGAGGATCCCAATGTTAAAAAAGGACGACACAGCTGACCATGACAAGCTAAATGTCTTGTGTTCCCAGTAATTCTGAGGCTGGAAATCTATGTGTAATTGCCGCTTCCAGGTCAGTGAGTGTACAGTTACGTGTTTGGTTCTGTGGTGTAGGATAACACACAGAACAGCATGTGAGATCAGTGGGGGACCAGTCAGTCTCTTACCCTGCCCGGCCTCCCAAACCCTCTGTTCCATGGCCACTGGAAATGAAAATACCCAGAGACAGGATCATGTTAAAACTTCTGGGCTTTGGTAAGGTAAAGGACGAGGTGGCTTCAGCTACTCTCTGAGTGCCAAATGATCTCTCGCATGATCTTAAATGACCGGGAATGGGATTGTCATTGTACGTCCCTTTCTAGCACATTACTTACATACCTACACTGGCTTGTGGTTCAATTTAATATCTATTGATCGACAGAGGCTGTTTGGGCAACCAAATCTCATAGAACTGCGGTACATATGTAACAACAGTTTTTTTATTTCCCCTGTTTCTGTAACATATCTGGCAATACATTTTGTTCTAACAGACACACACAAAACACACATTGATCAGGTGTAAGTGTGTGTGCGTGTGTGTGTGTGTGTGTGTGCGTGTGTGTGTGTGTATGTGCATGTTTTATTGCTACACATACCTGAGTTATATGTGTTGAAGTATGGAGGTTGAAGGACGGAGGTCTGTGAAGAGACAGGATGTGAGGAAAGTGGGGAAGATCTCCTCCTCACAGCTGGACGGCTAACAGCAGTTGGGCTGGAGTATAGAATCTCCTCCTCTTCCTCCAGCACATCGGTCAGCTCCAGGGCAGGCCGTGCCACACGTACCAGACTCTTCACTGCTCACAGGTGAGGAGAGAGAGACAGGTGTGTTGATTTAGTTAAGACAGGGAGTCAATGAGCTGTCCTTGCCTGTATACTGACTGAGGGTAACCTACTTAAAGAGCTGTGCTATCTGTATGCCTCATGTCCCGAGAAGTCCTGCATGGCTTGTAAAATTTTCCCAATAAATGCAAAATTGTAAAATACATCCCAAAGTTAACTGACTATACACAGCATACTGTAGTGTGTTTGTGGTGTGCATGTATATGTGCTCAACAAGTGCAAGTGGCAATCAGACACTAACACACTAATTAATACCCACAGTTGGAAACAAGCCGCCACCTGCTCAGTGAGGTGACACCTGTAATAGAGCCATTTGTGCGTCTTGTGCGTGGGGTGCCAAGTGTCTGTAACCTGTGCTTGAGATATTGGAGAACCACAGGAGTGACTCACCTGCTTTGGTGACGGCGGGCTGATTAGAACGTGGCCTCTCCTCAGCACGAGTTAAAAACCCAGGGGTCAGAGTGTCGATGGTTTTCACCAGCTAGAAGACAGACCACAATCAAACTCTATGTATTTGCACTGCATCAGAGATAACATAGGGCGAGGAAGTTAAAGAGAGAGAGGGCAGACAGAGACACACACGCTATGGATGTTGACAGATGAAATAACAAATACGTTTCGGCACTCTTTTAGATGCCAAGACATCAAGGTATGTAAACAGATACAACACATGCAAATACATACAATATTTACCACAAATAGGTATGTGTTTTTCCCTACTGAAATGCTATCACAGAAAAAAAAACTTATGGACAACAAATAGACCTGAACTACATTATAGGCCTAAAAAGAAGTAAAATCGGGAGAGGTAGAAAAGTCAAAACAGAGATGGACATGGAGTTGAGCATTTATGCATTCAGCAGATGTTTTTTTTTTTATATCCAAGGCAAAATGAGCACTAAGACATCACTCACGCAGGCAAAAAAAAGGCAGAGAGGAAAAGGAAAAACAGACATTCATTACCAGACGAGTGTTGACGAACTCCTGGTCCATCTGGTCTGCGATGTTCTGCAGGGCGGCCAGTTGCCTGTCCATCTCGGACAGCCGGGCGGATGCCTGCCGGATGGACACCTGAGACGAAGACGCCTGGCTGCGCTCCAGCTGGGCGGTGCTCCACAACGGTTGGCCCAGCAGGCTCTGCGTGAGCTTGTCTCCCCTGAACTCCTCCGCTGCCGCCAGCACAGCGGGGGGAGGTGACTCCTGATGGGCACGACCAGCGGGGAGACCGTCAGATGGGTAAGAGGGGTCAAGACCAGAGGCAGGAGGAGACGGCCTTTCCACCACAGGCTTTCCATCCCTGGCATGTCCTAAGACACAAACGCCACCATCAAACTATTGCCCTCTCCAGAAATGGTTAGAATAAAAGCACTCCTTCCCCCAGTTGCTTAGTTAGGTATATTTTGGAAGAGCAGTTCACAATACTGCAGTACTGCAAATGGAGAGAGAGTACTGCAAATGGACATTTCTACAGAGAGAGTACTGCAAATGGAGATTTCTACAGTATATATCTGTGGTAGTAGTGTATCTATAAAGAGTGAGACATGGGGAAGCTCTGTATTCACATGTAGTTGATGCACAGTATCTACCGACAGAATTTAGAGTTTTTTAAACTTTCGCCCTGGTTAAGGCTTCAGATTTGAAACCGAAGGGTTTCTGGTTCGATTCCTGACCAGTAGGAAGAATGTGGGCAGGGTAAGTGGTTAAGCTCTGCTCTCCCATGCCCACATCCATGGCTGAGGTGCCCTTGAGCAAGGCACCTAATTCCTCACTGCTTTCCCTGGGAACGGTGTAGCAGGCAGCCCACTGCTCCGGGTTAATGTGTGCTCCTCACAGTGTGCTGTGTGTGTCTCACTAATTCATGATTGGGATAAATGCAGAGACCGAATTTCCCTCACATGATCGAAAGAGTATATGTGATTATACTTATACTTGGAAGTTTCCATGATCAGTACCATACTGAGAAATGTTGTGTGCATTTACTTCTCTTGTCAGTAGTGTCTCTGGAGCCATGTGCGCACAGGTGTTTGGTGGAGGGGGCAGGTGGCAGCATACCTAAGAGCTCCTCTGCCTCCCGGGGTGGTGAGGGCGAGAGCAGCAGAGGTGGCACGTGGGCAGCGTTGGTCACTGAGGCAGCCAGCAGGTGGAGCTGCGCTGACGTAAGTGGGGAGGGGGGAGCAGGAGTGGAGAGGTGGTGGTGGTGGTGGTGGCGGTGGCAAGGGGCTGGTGGTGGGGCAGGTCTCGTAACAGAGACTCGTCCTCCAGATCGATCACATTGATGAAGCGTCGCCCCTCAGCGTCCTGACAGAAAGCAATCAGAGAGGTTCATCAAACAAGTGGATGAATGAAGGGCTGTCCATTTATACATCAGTGTGTGTGTGTGTGTGTGTGTATACATAGATGAGTGGACACATTAGATATAATTAATTTAACCATATTACCAGCTGCTTTGGAAGTGATGAACTAATCGTTACAACACTGGGTCATTTCTACAATAGCCCTGCAGCTCAGGTGCCACATGAATTATTCATTGCGGATGCAAGACCGGATGCAAGAGAGGTTTAATTATTTAGTTCCAAAATTACAAGGTCTTTAAGGACTCATTGCAACAGTATGTTAGCCAGCTGGAACTGGAAACATGTTAAACATTTTTTTACAGGACGCAAGTTGAGGAATTAGTAACAGATCGTGGGTTACCACTTACTGTGAGTTGCAGACTAAACTACCTGTGCAGAAAGGATTTTGAATCACAGGGCTCTCTCAGAAATGCCCTTATGAGGCCGTCTAAGGGGGCAACTGCCAGATGGACAAATAGATTCACAGAGCCGGACAAATGAGCTTGTTGGTATGAAGAAATTAATAGGAAGACAACAAACAAACAAACAAACAAACAAGTGCATGAAGGAGGGGCAAAGTGAAGTTGTGGGTGGTACCTGAACAGAGCTGTTGATGTGTGGGCAGTCATCGTCTTTGGGGAACCGCAGGTCCAGGAAGAGCTCAGGGGGCAGACAGGCAGCTGCATCACCAATCCCTCTCTCAGCTGTTTACATGCACGCACAAAAACACACACACATACACACCAACAAACAAACAAACACACACACACACACACAAACACACACTTGAGTCTTGTTCATCCTTTAACCAGAATACAACTAGAGGAATGTTAATGTCCCAGGACACTTAGAGGCTGATTGATGCATCACTACTTACGTTGTGGGGCTGCACTGGTCTGAGAAGACGGCTGGACAGAGGCGGATTTATCCTGCAGTAATGGGGTAGCTGTTTTGGGGGAGACAGTGCAAACACATCCACCATGTCAGTATAGGTCAGCTGGCAGAGGACAGGCCCAGAGATGCCAAGGCTGTGGGCATGATGCCCATTGGGCACAAGTCTCCGGTGAAATAAACAGATCATCTGAAATATACAAGCAGCTAAAATACTGTAGTCCTGAAGAGCCCTTGACCCTTACAACACACTCACTCACACACACACACACACACGTACAATAACAGACACACAATAACACACACTGAAGCACACAGATTCACTGAGCATAATAAGCCCTTTAGAACAATGTTCTTTTGACCTGGTAATAACATAATTATTGCATGTGTGTGAGGCCTTACCTGTCTCATTGTGCCCTGTGCCTGACTTTCAAAAACTACTATTCATGTAATCAAAAGTGTGTGTGTGTGTGCGTTCAGTCGGGTGCCCTGTCTCACTTGTCTCTGTGTTGGTGCCAACGTCCTGAAGGTCTGGAGGTCTCTTCTGCGTGGAGGCGAAGGCATGGAGCTCAGCAGCAGTGGCGATGGACGCCTGCAGCAGCCTCTGTCCACTCAGCGCGGAGTCACAGGAGCCTGGGGGACACAGCGGTCACACGTAAGGTACAGAAAGAAACAAGTAGAAACAAGTAGAAGAGGGAGAGAGGTAGTAGAGAAGATGCCTGTGTCCAAAACGGGAAAGTAGTGACTTGCTGTCTTGCTGTCTTCACTGTCTAACAAGTGACCTGTCATAGAAGGCATTAAAGCACTTTGTTTTGGACGACCTCGCTAGATAGCTAATTAGAACGCCTTTTTGTTTATTACATAGTTCAGGCGCTGTTGCCAAGATACTGACAACATAATTCCATAGAATGTTGGACGTTGAAGGCAGCATGAAGGATACAGCTATGCTTCTTTCAAAATTGGGCAGAACGAAGGTACCCTCGAAGGCAAAATTTTATGCATTTGTCTGATTCGGACATGCCACCAAACGTTCCCTTTGAAGGCAGCATTTTTGCACAGCAGATTAGTCAGTTTGCCCTAAAATATCCCCATATTCACAGACACACACACGCACACGGACATACATATACATGGACATACACACAACCTCTCTCTCTCTCTCTCACACACACACACAGCGGTCTTATGATAAGACAGGCCCACTGACTTACCAAGAGGCAACACAAATCCATCTCCGGCATCAGGAGACTCCATGTCAGGCTGTCAGGAAGGAAACGTCAAGAAGTCAACATCTACAAAACTCACTCTAAATATTTCCAGAAACCCCGCCCCCAGTACTATTAGTAGGAGAACTAACAAGAACATTTGGTAGGACATAGACTGAAAAACGACCTGCCAACTAACCCTAACTGAACGGGGCCAAGGAAAACGAAACTTCAAAGTGTGTTTCTGAGTCCTATTTAGTTAGATTAGCTGTGGATTTGCTATTTGGTCTATGTTGCACTAAATTCTCTCATTCTTTTTCCCACCAACAGCACTTGGTGACCCTGAACAGCAGCGCTACTGCACTACAGCACTCTAGAATACTGCTTTAAACAAACAAAATATAAACCCTCCACTCTCCATGTGTCTGTACCTCTGCAGGTGGGATGATGGAGTCCTCAAGCCTGAAGGAGACCTCCACTGTTCTCTCTTTCTTCTCCTTCTCCTCCCTCCTCCTCTGCCTTGAAAGAGTTGAAGAGAAGGGGCAGCCAGAGTGAGAGAGAGAAAGAGAGAGAGAATGGGAGTGAGTGGGAACCAAGGGAACCCACAACAGATGGGAGCCAACGCAGCTCCGCACAGAGGAGCAACTGAGACTAAAGGCAGAAAACACATGAGGCATCGGGTGGGAGAGACTGTTTGGTCAGTGGACCACAGAGCTATGGTTACTGTGTGAGGAAGGGTGGAGTAACAGTTGTAAGGAGGGAGGGAGAGCGAGAGAGAGAGAGAAATAGAGCGAGAGAGAGATCTTAAGGCACATTTCCACTTGGGGTAAAAACCCCAGTGTTTGAGGTAAAGCTTTGGACTTTTCTTCTTTCTATGATCGACGTTGGACCGGAGCCAGGGATCAAACGGTCTTAGGCTAGCCCAATAAAATCGAAGAGTTTTAAAAACTGTCAGGTAGCATTTGTTTAGGGTTGCCTAGCAACAGAATTTATACAGTTTGTATTTATAGTGAAACGCAATCTAAAAATATTTAAAAACTTTGCACAAGATCCAAGGATAATGGTTCACGATATTCATTTTGTGACAGAGCTTGCCCTACTGTTGATAAGCAGTGTCTGGAAGTTTCTAGCATCCCCAGCAGCCAAACATGAAGCTGATTCAAGCCAGTTAAGTGTTGCTGAGGCTGAGGGCTGAGGGCTGGGGCGGGGTGCATTTGGATTCAGCCAGACAGAGAGAGGGAGAGAGAGAACAGTCACCTATGAGAGGAGGGTGTGCTGGAGACAGGCTGGCTGTGGATGAGACTCTGGCTGTGGGAGTGGGACTGGACAGGTAGGGAGGCCCTCAGCAGCGCCGGGCCAGTCTGAGGACCTCCAGCTGCCCAGCTCATCAGCGTCTCCAGGGGGATGAGACGGGGAGTGCGCAGTGGGGGTCCCTTGGTACGCCCCTGAATACAGACACACAAACCCTCACCAAAACATCACATTGCATCACTTCATTCACTGAGTTCAGCTGATCAAAGCTCATGCAGTAATTCTACAAATGTCCTATCAGATGAATGCAAATGAAACCAAGGAATATAACAGTTGTCTGAAACTACTACTACTAACTATTACTGAACTTAAAAAAGTTAAATTAAAAACTAAATTATTACTGAACTTAAAGTAAATTAAACCTGTGCTGAACCATATTAAAAATGCAGACTGGGGTGAGCTGCATGGATCTAGGACAGCTGAAGCTGTGAAGGTAAACTACAATCTACTACGATCTACTACAGTTTCCTACTGTGCTTGGTGGATCCGGACCCCTCTGCAGCAGCTGAAGCCTGGGGAAGGGTCCCATGCTGGCGGGGGTCAGGAGGGGTGCAGGAGCAGGGGCAGGGACAGGGATTTGTTGAGGGATAACAGGGAGGCTGACTGGAAGACTGGAGGAGCTGGGCCGGAGATGCAGAAGAGGAAGCCCACGGGTGGGAGCGGCATGCTGGGGAGTAGGGAGCAGACAGGGGCCCCGGTCCTCCTGCCGGGAGACCTCAGGAGCACCAGAAGCCCTTTCAGACCACCTGTGAGCAGAGAGGTGTGGAGGTGGAGGTGGAGGTGGGTATGAGGTTGGGTACTGAGGAGCCCATGCTTCCCTCACAGGGCCAGGATAAGGGGGACGCAGGAGGGCTCGCTGTGCAGGAGGCAGCTGTAGGAGCCGGAAACCTTCTGGTCGAGCTGGAATCCTGTGCGGGGGAATGAGTGCGGGAATGTTCTGCATGCTGCCTCTAGGGGGCAGAGTGTGAGGGACAGAGGCCACTGTGGTGAGCAGACCTTGGGAGGCAGGGATCGACTCGGCTGGTCTGCCCCTCCCTGGATCTGAGGCGATGGTTAAGGGCTGCATATTCTGTGGATGACGACACACAACATTATGTCCTGACACTCTGACATTATCATGCTCATTGCATACATTCCTTCACCTCAAGTCCTCAAGTCACACCAAGTCTAAAGGTAGCTGCTAAGCATTACACAAGCATATTTCTTCTTCCTCTTGTTTACAGGTTACATGAACAACTGTACAAAATATTGATATAATAATATGCTTGGTCATATTCTGTCACATCCAAAACACTGGAAAATGCCCACACATCTTTACTGGGTCTATACCTTTGTGCTGTGTGGGTACTGCTGGCTGTCCTGGTGCTGTTGCAAATGTGGTCCAGAGAGAACCGGGCTCTCTGGAGCCCCATGCTGTTGGGTCGAGGGAGCATGGCTCTGTGTGACTGGGTTTGGGGCAGGGGATGGATGAGCAGGAGCAGTGAGCTGAGCTCCGGGAGGAAGGTTAGGCTGGGTGTGATGGGTACTGGGCTGGGCCTGAGGGGCGTGGACCTGAGGAGGCTGTGCGGCTGAAAGGGTGTATGTTGTGTTGGGCTGGTGGGAGGGGTGAGGGGAGGAGGGATGGGGTTGTGAGGAGGCGATGGGGAGGGAGAGAGGTGGGTTGACCTGGGGCTGTGGAGCCGACTGGGGCACAGGGAGTCTGGCCTGGGAGAAGGGGAGGTTAGCAAAGGAAGCCCCGACAACTTGCATGAGACTCATGAAGTTGAGTTGCTGTAACTGCATGAAGGAAAGTGTGTGTGTGTGTGTGTGTGTGTATGGGGGGGGGTGTACGTGTGTGTGAGTGTGTGAGAGAGAGAGATACAGACAGAGAGAGAGTAGATATTGGATATTTAGATATTAATTATTGATATCAATATATATCAATATATTAATTATAGATATTAATCAGAAATAATTAATATGTATGAGAAGCACAAGGGAGATCAGCAAGGATTAATATCATTAATTATTAAGATGATTGTTATTAACACACAGCCCATCTGTGTGACTTGGCTGACCTGCACCAGGCGAAAGAGCTCGTCCTGCACCAGCTGGGTAACAGGGTTAGAGTTAGTGCTGTCTGGAGCTGTAGCTGTAGCGGGGTGTGTGTGGGGCATCCCTGAGTGTGTGCCCAAAGGAGGAGGCTGAGTGCTCCCCACAGGCCCTGCCTGTGAATGGGCCCCAGGAAGGGAGCGCTCTGCCTGCAGCAGTGGGGCTGGTCCAGCAGCCTGACTGACGGGTCTGTTGGGAGAGTAGCAATAGCATCTTAGCATCATTATAACCTAGAACATGATCTAGAAAATTCTCTAGTACACGATGTAGAACATGACAGGTTACAAGACGGGCTATCTTTTAAAGAAGCCGCAGTTACATGTTGTCATTTATGATCTAGAACATGATCTAGAACATGACGAGTTACAAGAGAGGCTCTATAACACAACAGGTTACAAGACAACAGTTACACATTAGCATTTATAGCCAGAACATGACTAGGCTACTACTACAGGAGCTCTAATCTCTAAACTTTTAACAGTTCATAATCTGAGCTAGTGCATAGAGTGTAAGAGAGTGTATGAGAGGCTGCTAATTTATCTCTGGGGGTTTCTATGGACTCACATGCTCTCTGTTATGTTGTTGGCCCCAGCAGGTCCGTGGTTTGACAAATGATCCTCTTCAGGGCTGTAACAAATGCAATCAGTCTCTTACCCATAATGCACTGAGCACACACCTTCCCTTGAACACAACACAAAGAATAGGCACCACTCTAGCATGGTGGTAACCCTAGTAACAGTGTGGGAACTGTTTACATTCTCCCCATGGCAACAGTCAAGCAGCCACCCCATTACCACACAGTACAGTTCTGCTTCACGCAGCGAGCAAAACTATTCAAATGTCCAAATATCTATAACCACACATAATACACACTTGACATCTTAGCAAGTTTACACATCATCACGCAGATTTACTACAGTAATGAAATTCTACCTAATATTTTCCATTTTGTTGTTTCATTTTCATAACTCACTGAGAGGCAGCTGCTGGACTTCCTTGACTTTCTGTGTCCTCCAAGTCAGCAAGTGTCAGACCCTATAAACAGATGAATAAATAAATAAATACATACAGTATGTTCATATTAAAACAAAATAAATATGTTTATATTAAAACAAAATCAGACTACAGGATCCAGTTCTGTCCTATGGGAACGGTTAAAATAATCAACATAGCCTATTTAAGTCAATAAAACAGAATAGATCAAAATAAAATATGAATATCAGACATGCATATATGCATAATATATTCATATCTACAATATGAACAGAAGAGTGTTAAAGATGTTTCTGAGATGCATACCTGGCCCAGAGGGCCACTCAACCCTGTGGACAAGGGGGAGCGACTCTGGGCTGAAGGACAAGCCAACTCCTCTACTGAGTCTTGCTCTGCTGGGAGATCAACATATCTCAGCTATCAGTGTGCACAGACAAGGTTAGGCTGCTACCGATATGAAGCAGCACAGATATAATCAAACACCATTCAGCCACTGACAGGAAAACCTTAATAACATCACAACACAAGATCACAGGATTACAGCAGATTACCTCTGTGTTACCCTGAGAAATGGATCTTTTTATTTTCATATACTTTTACCTTTATATACTTTTACTTTTCTGTGTGTATTCCTACTGGACTGCGCTGCTGTGCCAGGGACTTTCCCTTGGCATACTAAAATATCATCTTATCGTATCTTATCTTCTCACCAAACCTCAGCAGACTCATTAATGCATTGGGTTAAAAGAGTAGGGGAGTTTGCAGGCCAGGTTTGCAGGCCTTCCATCTCTTGTTTCCTAACTGAAGGGACATTAAAACCCCTCACCTTCAGACAGGTAGGTGTCAGCCATGTTGCTGGCCTGCGTGGGGGGGCGATTTAGGTACCGCCTCAATGCTGCAAGGGTCAGAGGTCACAGAGTCCAAGTTAGAGGCCTCACTCTCAGACTCCAGCTCCAGTTGCTCACAGGCCCTATAGGGGAATTTATGGAGCTTCAGTGGTCACAGACATACAAAATACAGTTCACCATAAACACACATGCACCCAGTGAGGGGATATTAGGACAGACACACATCTTCACTTTGCGGTAACACTTTATTTGAAGGCGTCTACATAAGAGTGACATGAGCACATCATTAGCATGACATGACGCGTATCATGACCCTTGTATCATGACCCATTAATGACACTTTTTTAATGTTTATGACTGTTGTCGTTAAAATTTATTCAGTTTCTGTAATGTAAAGTTGCCACTGGGGTTGCAGACATCCCAAAAGACCGAATGACACTTATTGTCAACAGTCATTGAAGTGTCACTAATGTTCATTATACGCGTCATGCCATGTTAATGACAGGTTGATGTCACTCTTAATATAGACACCTTCAAAAAAAAGTGTTACCGACTTCTCTTCATTGCTCCTAACTGTACTCACTCAGAGGCCTGGGGATGCTGGATGTCCACATCCGGCAGGGTGAGGGGGGTCCCCACGGAGCCTGGGTAGCCTGTGTCCACACTGCTCTCTCTCTCCCTCTCTCTCCCCCTCTGCCTCTCCTTCTCCCTCTCCTCGTCCTCCACCTCGGTCTCCTGATGTCTCTCCCCTGAGCAATTTGGGAGGTGCAGCACGGGAGCCACAGTTAACTGCACCTCAGGATCCTGTGACACACACAGACACAGACACACACACAGACACAGACACACACACATACACACACACACACACACACACACACACCACACACACACACACACACACACACACACACACACACGTGTCATCTGTAAACTGTGAGAGATCAGAGATTAACCCAGTCAACATCATCACAAGCCATCCATATCGCTGATAAAATGCCATATATTTTTATGTTGTAAATGAAATTATGCAAAATTTCAAGATTTGCTATGTGCAACAAAATAAATTGCACAAAATAATTCCATGAATGCTCATGTTCTGTGACATTCACAGTGCTGGAAATCCCGAACACAAACACTTCACTGATGGAACATAATGCTAGTGTGTGCTGTTTAATACTGTGTGTGGTTGCGGCTAACTACACATCCCACATTTCCACTGTCATGGTAATATGAAATACGTACTCTCATGTGGCTCTTGTCTTCAACCAGCAGGGCGGCGCTATAGCGCCTCTCCAGCAGCAGCAGGGCGGTGAGGACGGCGGGGGCCGAGGCTTTGGCCCTGATGGCCGGGCCACCCGCTCCTTCTCGCTTCTGTTCCTCCATCCTGCGGAGCAGCACCCGGCGGTCGGCCCAGCGGGACATCCACTCCAGCAGGCGGCCCAGCGTGGGGAAGTGGGCCTCCAGGTCTGGGTCTAGCTCCTGCTGGAGGTCCAAAGACGGAGACGAGGTGAAGGCTTTGAGGGAGGTGACACTGGGGGAAGGGCTGAGGTCTAAGGTCACTCCTGCTTGTTGTTTCCCCGACCACAAGCCGAGAGAGGGAGAGTGGGGTTGGACGAGGAAGGAGGGGTGAGACATGGAGGATGGAGGGCGCTCAGGTTCCGGGGAGTTGGTCGGCTTGGCATGGAAGCAGCGGCCTGCCAAAAAGACTGGCGGCTGAGAGGCACTGTCTCGGGCACGTGCCCGCGCCTGAGCCTGCGGCCGGGCCGAGCTCTTCCTCATGTCCCTCTGCCGCCGCTTCAGGGTGGTGAGCACGTCAAAACCTAGCGAGTGCAGCTCGCGCTCCTGAAGGTGCGCCCAGAAGCAACCAATCAGAGGCAGCTCTCCCTCCTCGCCGCCACCGCCTCCACTGCCACCACCACCACCACGCTCCAGTAAGTAGCTAAGAAAAAGCTCCAGAAAGCGTGGGTACTCCTCGTCCTCCAGCTCAAACTCCCAGCTGCCCACCTCGGGTAGTGTTAGCGTGCTAGCATCTCCTAGCGCCTCCCGCCATAAGCCTGGGTGCTTCTTGTTCCCTTGCCCAGATGGATCCTGCACCTTCGGCTTCAGAGTGCTGCGGTCACAAGAGAACAAATTACTATGATATCAGAAATGCCTTCTCAAGTGGATAATTATAAGATGCATGTAAGTTGTGGAGCTAAGGCTGCGCTGTATCTGTCGATCATTGTGTCCGTTTGTATGACTTAAATATTATTGTTATCGTAAAAATCAAGCTGAAATAAGAATTTCAGATGTTCACAACTTAATGACTGATGCTCCCTTAAAAAAGGTCTATGATGGCATTTTGCCCTTGACAGTATGAAGTCACTGGTTCTGGACACATCTGTAATATGTAGTAGGAGTTCACCTGTGGCGTGGTCCAGACTGCAGCTCCGGGGAGAATGAGAGGGGTAGGGAAGTGGTGGCATCGGTGTTGCTGGTCAGCGTGGCTGCCGTTGTCTCAGTCAGTGAACTGAGACTGCGGCTGGCCCCCAGGGAGAGCCTGTCAGGGGCAGCGGAGGGGGGGTCGGCTCGCTCTTCGACCCCCTCCTCCCTCTCCCACAGGTGTAGCTGGACCCGCGCCATGTGCTTGGCCGTGCTGGACAGGAGTCGTACACGCCGCTTTCGGCACTTTTTCAAGATTGCCGACATCAGTGGCTGTTGCTGCTCCAGACTGTCCTCTAGCTCCTGTGAGGCATCTGTTTGGCCATCTGAACAAAGAGACAAGTAAAACTCAGATAAGCGTTGGATTCAAGATTTAAAAGTGGGGTTGAAAGTGCAGTCAGCAATACTTGTGGAAACCACATTTGTTTAGGTTTGTATTTCTAAGCAGATGCTTTTGACCAATAAAGCCTCCATTATATTTGACCCGAGGACCGGACAAAACATGCCACAGAGGTAGCTCACCCCTGCCTTCAGTCCTTTTGAAGAAATTCTGTATTATTATTTGAGGGCCAGGCTGCCCCTGATTGTTTGTTTTCAGTTTTTGGAGTCTGGGTTTTGTAAAAAGGCCAGAGAGCCAGAAGAATAAAGAGCTAGAGGTTCATGAGAAGACTTATATTTTTATGTTGTAAAGAGTGTAATGTGTTTACAAACCACATAACATCACTGACTGCACCTTTAAGGTACATGAACCAACAGATATGGGGTTTCACCATGTGTTTTGGTGGGTGGGACCACAGAGCAAGGTCCGAGCATGTTCAGTAGGTTACAGTACTTCTCTCTCAGGGCCACCCGAACAGACTGTTCCTCTTCAGGGAAGGCCCGCACTAGCACCTCTGCAACCTGCAACACACATACACACACACACACAAAATGCATATACATATGAACACATTTCCTATGTTTATCCTTATGGAAAACCCTATGGATATTGTTTATACATGGTCTGTAGGCCTTTAATGCTGTTTGTTTGTTCGCTCAACCAATAACTATGACTATTTTATAAACAAGACCGGTATAATAAAATAAACAACAATTAGAAATAGATATTGCCATTTATGCTATAACGCATTGCTAGTTAGCAATTAGCAGAGGACTTGGCTGATTGTGGTGGTGGTTACCATGGCAGTGGGTGGTAGTTGGGCCAGGAGGCTGAGCAGCAGGTCCTGCAGCAGCTCCTCGGCACAGAGGAAACGGGAGAAGGGCATGAGCCGACAGGCCCAGAGCACTGCCTCCTCACAGAGGCCAGAGTCAGCACAAGAACCCATCTACACACACACACACACACACACACACACACACACACACACACACACACACACACACACGCACACACATATCAAAACTCATCAATCTGATAATGGCCACAAAATAAAACTATTTAAATTATGCATACGTGAGTGCAACTTACTGCTACTAACTTACTACACCGACATACATGATAAAAGAAATTTTAAACCCAGAGCACAACTTTACTTTAGAATCTCTCCCATGATTCCGTGCTGCTTGGTACTTCCTGCAGGAGGCAGTGAGCTGGTCCCGGACATGAAGCATCCACAGAAGCCCACACAGCTCCCTAAAGCATGCTGGGAAAATATTGCCAACATTATGCTCAAGCACTACTTTGCACTATTTGTGTATAGATATATATGTATTTGATACTTACTTCAGCACATGTGAACTTGTAATAAATATTATGAAGTCATAATATTACTGCAGAGGATGTAATATGGTTTTCAATGCACAATAGTTTTCACAATAGTGATCTGAGAGCATTTCCACCTACTTAAAATCTGAACAATGACAGGATCCATGGGACCATCTCCAGCAGCCCCTGCCCTGAAGAATCCAGAGCGAGAGAGAAATCTCTTCAAGCCCTCGGGCAATAAGGCCTCCTTCTGCACTGAAGACTTTTGGATCTGAAGACATCGAACGAGACAGTTCGCAAAAACAACAATACAAAACGCAAAAACAACAATACAAAACATATACACACACTAAATGCATAAACATAATGTACATTCACACACAAACACAAACATACACACAGGACCTACGTGGTATTATGACTCCACCTAAGTGTGTGAGTGAGTGGGTGAGTGGATGAGTGGGTGAGCGAGTGTGTGAGCGAGCGAGTGAGTGGGTGAGCGAGTGTGTGAGTGAATGAACGAGTGTGTGAGCGAGCGAGTGAGTGAGAGAGCGAGTGAGTGAACGAGTGTGTGAGCGAGTGAGTGAGTGCGTGTGTGAGCGAGTGAGTAAGTGAGTGTGTGAGCGAGTGAGTGGGTGAGCGAGTGAGTGAGTGAGTGTGTAAGTGAGTGAGCGAGTGTCTGTCTATCTCTGTAGCCCATGTCTCTATTACCTTTTTGTAGTTCTTCCTGCAGCGCTGCAGCCTCCTGATGTACCACTGTGCTGCTGGAAGGGCACAACGGGCCGCACGCTGCAGCAGGAAAGCCTTGCGCAGCACCGAAGACACACGCAGACGACACGCACGCTCTGCATGCAGCCCCATGTCTCCACTGCGCTCCTGTGTAGACACACACACACAGACACACACACACATACAAACACACAGAACAATAATGCAGCCTTCAATAACACTCTATATAATAACAGCATTACATAAACAGACTTTACTAAATATCCTCACACAAAAAAAATATTTGTCTACATGTATATCCTTCGTCCATATACCACTATATATATACTGTATATACAACCCATGTTTACAAGTACTTGTGTATAAATGTGAATGAGGCAAAAAAATGTGTGTGTTACTAAAAGTGTGTTTGTTTCAGGGTGTACATGTGTACACTGCATGTATGCGTATAAGTGTGTGACTCTGTGTGTGTGTATAATAAGTGTGACCTACCTGTGCAGAGGGGGTGGGCTGAGGGCAGTAGAGGGGCGGAGCTGGGAGATAGAGGCCTGCAGGCACCAGAGCCACCAGCTCCGAGGACATCTCCTTGGCAACGGCGAGCAGCTGAATAATGGGACGCAAGAGTACGTCCACTCTCGCCATGACGGAGGCCTTGAGCAGCTCCTGCACACACAGACACAGCTGCTCCTCGTCATCCTCCTCCACTGGGTCTGACAGACAGACAGACAGACAGACAGAGAGAGAGAGAGGGTGGGGGGTGGGGGGAGAAAGAGCGAGAAAGATGGGGAAAGAAAGAAAGAGAGACAGAGACACAGAGAGAGAAATATAAAAATAGAGAGAATGGAGAGGAGGGAGGATTTAAACAGATTTGCATAACCTTTTAATAATTTAAACTACCTTTTCCACGTACCACTGTAAAGTGAGCCATTCTGTTAATTGTAAAAAAACAACTAATTAAATCCCTCCATATTCAGTAAATGCCTTTGTTATCATTTCCTGTCCATTGGACCTCAAAACAGCAGACTTTAGACAGCAACAAAAGAACACGCAAATTAGTGTCCATTGTCTAGACAAATTAGGAACAACAATGTAGAGCCTGAACATCTAAACAACTAGAGCACAGTTATAGCATATAGAAAACACCTCACTGGAGAACACAATAAGAGTAAATGCAAGTGCTAACAGGCGTGCAAAGCGTAAGCCTGACAGTCCGGGGGGGTTGAAAAGGATAAAAGTCTACAGGAAACCTATGTGCCCAAGGAGACAGTAGGTAAGGGTGATGGGGATGACAGAGAGAACATGATTAAATCTCCATTGTCTAGACAGGAAAAGCCATGTACACTAGGAGTGCTCAAGACAGAATTGGAGACGATAGGTAAGGCATCATAGGTAAGGCTGATGGGGAGGACAAAGAGAAGGACAAGATAAACAGAGAAGCAGAAGAGGGGAAGTTTGATAGTAATGCTGCCCACGCACCATTAGGTGTCTGTGCTGGGAGTCTCTCTGCTGTCTGGCTTCTGCAGACGCTGGACCCAGCAGAGCTTCCAGCCGGGCCTGAAAGATGGGGCCAGGCTGCAGCTCAGGGGGTAGATGGAGCTCCTTCCACCTTAGCCTGAGAGTGCACACACGCATACACAATTAAAGGATTTATTTAATTTCCGACCGGTGTGTGTGTGCGCGCGTGTGTGTGTGTGTGTGTGTGTGTGTGTGCAGGCGTTCACCTGCTCAGCAGGGGGTTCTCTTTGCAGTAGTTGCTGTAAGCCAGGCTGAGGGCTGCTGCCGTGGTCCAGTCCCCGAGCCGTGACGTCAGCCACACGGCCTCAGGCAGCAGCCCACCAATGAGCAAGAGCTCCAGGGCGTATCCCACAGTCCACTGCTCCGACAGCTGCTGGGAGCGAACCGCTGCAGCCACGCTCTGCTGGGACAGAGCCACCACACGGGGACCTGTGGCTGAGATGACACACATATCAGTTGAAAAACTCTGGGGCTTGACCCATAGCCCTGTTGTTCGAGGTCACTGAGTGCTGTCTGTAGAAAAGAAGAAGACAAAATCTGGTACGACATAGACAGAAAAGCAAACTAGCAGCTAACACTAACTGAACAATCCAAGGAAAAAAAAAAAAAAATGAAAGTCAGCTTCTCTGCCCTGTTCAGTGAGTGTAAGCTGGCGGTTCTATATTGTACCAAATGTTAACTTTCTTTTTCTCCACAAAGAACACTCGGGGACTTCCAACAGCAGGGCTACGGGATGAAACGCAGATTTTCCCTTGTGTGTATGTGAATGTGCTCCTTACCAGAGGGAAAGTGCAGGGGATCAAGCACGTCCACACAGTGGGGCGGTCTCACAGCCAGTGGCTGGTTGGCGAAGTACGCCGCCATGAACCTGCCTAGGCTCTGGACTATGGCACAAGCCACCTCACGGTGCACATGCACTGGGGGCCAGCTTCCACACACACACTCCTCTGGAAGGGGAAATGTACACCATCACACACACACACACGTGCATGCGCACGCACACATGCACACACACAAATATACAAACAACAACCAATGACAATCTCTGATATATAAACCAGGTTAAAAGAAATGTACTTATAAAGAACGAAATGTACTTATAAACCCTCTATGACACTATATCACTATATAAACACTCTAAAACACTATAACACCATATTAAACAACTATACATTTTTTTTCAGCTTTTAAGACATTTGTTTGAAAACAAACATCCTCTGGCTAATGAGGTTAAAATGTCATACAGTACTTTGGCGAGGTGTTTTGAGATAATGTTCTGCTAACTCAGCATCGTTTGCTAACATACCCTCTGGCTGCTTGTTTTGGCTAGGTTCCTGGAGCAGGCGTAGGGCCATGTGGTCACCCAGGGCCTGGGCCTCCCGCAGGCGGTACTGGTGGAGGAGGCTGTAGAGGAGAGCCAGGCTGTATCGTGTCTGCAGGTAGCAGCTCCGGGGGGGCAGGGTTGCAGTGCCTGTGGATGAGGGTTGGAGTGAAGGCACTGGGGGATGGAAGTCCCAGTACGTCTCATAGACAGACAAGGTCTGCATTTTGATTTTTTAACACTGTTTATCTGCTAATCTTTGTTTTTGAAGTCATGAACTCACTTTCCTTGTATATAGTTCTCTTTTGGTCTTTTTTTCTTTACATTCATTTACTCGAAAAAATTGTTGGTCACAAAAAAAAACACAGACAAATTAAGTGAAATTAAGCCACACAGACAAGGGAGCCAAGGGAGAATTAGTTAGAGAATTAATTTGAAATTGCATGAGATGCTAATCTTGGATGCTTTTCATCTTGAAATTCTGTAAATACTGAGATCCTAAACAAATAAAGATTTGATCTTGTGAGATGTAGCTGTAAGTGGCATTCCTGCAGACTGTGTCAATACTTGGTATGATGATTAGCAGAGAGAAAAGTAAGCTAAATACTAGCTTAGAAAGAAAAAAGCAAGCTTGAAAACTTGTCTATGATACTCAACCTCTCTCTTGCTCAGCCCACAGTTCTGCCCTCCATGTTTCTGTGCTCTGTGTGTAGGCCCCCTGGAGAAAGAGCTCCTCACCTGCAGGAAAACACACACACACATATACACACACACACACACGTAAAAATGCATTCAGAGGGCAAAGCCAAAGTTATGGTGTTCAATCAGAAGTCAATCATCCAGATTTACCAGCCAGAGAGTGCAGCTTGGGGTTTTCTGCCAGACTGACCCCCGCTCGTTGCAGCTCTCCCTGGATCAGACACAAGGTGGCCAACAACCTCTTGTGCTCTCTGCTGCCGCCCTGGTGGTCTGTTTGAGAGCGCAGAACAGCCTGGTACTGAAGAGCTTGTTTGTATAGCCCCTGCCACACACAACCCAGCCTAGCAAACACAGAATACATACATGCGTGTAATATATAGAAGCACACATCACATGGATGACATCAAAAGGAAAACCTGCAATAAGGAAAATCATATATCATACATACATATATCATGAGAACATACATAACACAAGAATGCAAACAAACTTACACAAGAAAAATATGCCTATACTTAATGTACGTCTCTCACATCAATACGCTCCCCCCCAAAAAAGACAAAACAGGCACGTGCACAAGCACACACACACACACACACACACACAGTGATAGTCATGAAATTATCTGGATGTCAATACACAACACACACACACATACCTATGCCTTTATGGGACACTATTTTGTAGAGTTACTGACCGTGCTGAGGGCTTTTGAGGGCAGGCCTGTACTGACTCTGGATCGACTGTAGTAGACTGCTCCTGCAGCATAAGGGTTCGGTACACATCCGAGGAGTGTGTGTGTTGGGGAAGGGTTCTGGGTGGCGGGCTGTACGCATCATCCATGCAGCGCGTAGCGAATTGCAGGAGGCCAGCTGCGGCGGCAAGGCTGTGGGAGGAGATGGTGAGGTCTGGGCCGGACGAGAGAAGGAGCTCGGCGAAGCTTCGGCTGAGCTCCACGAGCGCTGCCACCCCGCTGCCTCCGCTGACGCAAGGCCCGTCCCACGGCAGGAAGGAGAGCAGGGCCTGGAAGAGGTGCAGCACCCGGGACACCCACGTGCGCTTGGCCGCCTTCTTCTTTTTGGCTAGGCCATCTCCGAGACGGAGCAGCTGGGCCAATCGGGAGGAGCAGCGCACGGCGTACCGCAACAGCCGTGGTCTCTGCTCGACACGGCCGCCCAGAGAAACAGCCAGGGCCCAGGCAGTAAGGAGGAAATGCTGAGCTCCGTCCAGCTCCGCATGCAGCGGCAGGAATGCCTGACTGGGACGTCGGGAGCCCTGGAGGAGGTCTGGCTGGGCGTGGAGAGTGTCAAACATGGAGGCAAACTCCAGGCTGCCTCCATCCTCCCTGCGTAGGCCAGAAGACTGAACATCGCTGGTACAATCCTCCTCGGCCTCAGCCTGTGAAGAGCGCGCACACATCCCCACACAGATGCAGATGGTTAAAACATGGATAAAAAACATACTCTCAACATAGTGAATCTGAACTGTATGTAAAAGAAATATCTAAACAGCTTTTACTGATGCTAGACTGCAGCATCTGTGCTTGTTAGCTACCTAACTCAGAAAAAAGGGTGGGAAAGGGTAAGGGGTAAAAACGTGCTTGGATGAGTCAAATGAGTCACAGCAGGTCAAGGAAGCAGTGATATCTGACCTGGGCTTTCTCATAGGCCTCTTGGAGATCGTCTGTGGTCCCGTCATCCTGGAGACAGAGAGGCAAGCTGGGAATAGGAGTCTCTCTGTCCTTCAAGGCCTGTAGACTGGCTGTGAACTTCAGGCTGGAGAGGGATTCCAAATGGGCTTGTGGCTGTTGAGGACACACACACAGACACACACAGACACACACACACACACACACACACACACACACACACACAAAAGTAAACAAACCAGCAGTGTGTGTCTAAATCCCCGTCCACACGGAAACGTTCCCGTTTTTTTTTTTTTTTGCGGGTTGAAAAAAATCCGAGTCCACACACGAGCCGGAGCGAAAAATATCCGTGTCCTCATGACAACGGAACACTGAGTGAAAACGATGTAAAACATATTCCACATCTATATGTGGCGCTGTAAACAGATACAGCCAGAGCCACTGGACACACCAACACCAGAGAGCGCATGCGCGTAGAGCACAAACACAACCTACGTTGTCCTCCATTGTTGTTTTTACCGCTTGTTGTGTGCCAGGGTCTTCACTGCTTATCTGGTCACGTGACAGTGACAGATTGGCGACGTCATCGTTTTCAAAAAGTTGCGTTTTGCTTGTCCACACAGCAATGAAATGACTGCGTTTTCAGATTTTTCCACTCTGGAACCCGTTTTCAAAAAACTTCGTTTTAGGTCACCCAAAACGCCGGCGCCGTGTGGATGCAAGGCCAAAACGCATAGAAACTTCTCCATTTTAACAGAAAAACGTTGCTGTTTGAACGGCCTCTATGTGTGACCCTTTTACTTCATGTACTACAAGGCTATAAGGCTGGTCACAGCACAGTAAGTGTTTGTATACAGGAGCATGTGAGCCCTGCTATGTGTGCATAGAACAAAAGAACTCCATCTGATCAGCGTTTAAATTCACATAACAGAGGAGAATGCTCACAGAAATTAACTGTTAAATCTGAACGATTCTGCCTAACTTTCCATCTCAATGATAATCCTCTGCCCAGTTTCCCACATGATCCTATGGTATGTTTGCAGAGAATTACCTCTTAGAAATGTTTGTGAACATTTACGGAGAACTGAAGATAAATAGAAAACAGCAAATGTTTGCAAACGTTCATCTGTTTGCTAAATTGGATGCATTCTCAGGTCAACTCACCTGAGCCTGTAGCAGGAGAGTGCGTGCTTGCTCGAGCCCATGAGCTGCGTCCAGCAGTAGGGCACTGACAAGGGTGGTGGGTTCGGGCAGGCTGGAAGCCCGCAGCAGGGTGGCCATGTAGCCGTCAGATAGAATGAGGAGGGCCTGGCGTGGGTGCCAGGTGACAGAGTAGCGCTGCCTGAAGACATCCTGGAGAGAGGCGCTGGAGCTTGACACATTGCCATCAGCACCCAGGGGAACAGGCGGCCTGGACGGATTGGTTTGAGAGGGTTTTACCCATGATACCATTATAGTACATTATACTTCACATTAGACAGGCAGGTGTGGTGGAGCAATGATAACGTCACTGACTTACAATTAGTGGACTGGTTGAGTTTGATTCCCAAACTCCAAGATGTCGCTTTAGCTAAATACCAGTTAGCATCTAAGACTATACTTGAGACTAACCAGTCACTGTTAATGGCACAATTTTCTGGTCGCATGTCAATGAAATGTGCCATAGTCAAGTGACCTGAAGTCCACTTCATACCTGTAGGTGACAAGAGGGTGGAGGGGCAGGAAATGAGCAGGACCAAAGTCGATGTCACATCCTGTTGTGGAGAGGGTGACCAGTCCGCCTAGGCGTATCAGCATCAACAGGGAGCCGCGCTTCAGCACACAGGCGAGGAAGAGACCGTTTGGAGACCAACACACACTGGCTACCCAGTATGACCTGCAAGGGGAGACACTTGGTCATGAGAAACAGTTCACATGTACACAAAGTACACAAGCACACAAAAATGGTATCTCCTAAGACAGACATCACTTTCAATTTCAAGGGCCACATTAAAATGTACTCGACTAATTACTAGAATGTTATTTTAACAATAAAATGTTTGCCCTTTCATTTTTGAAAGCAATCTTAACAGTCTTCGGACATCAATACAGCGGATGCGACCATAACACCTAACAGCAGACCTACTATTTTGTGTTATTTTCTTTTGGTTTAGGCCAAATGTGATCAGCATTTAGTTTTTTGCCTTTCTAAGATTTTAAGATTTCTACAATACTTCTGTGTGTTTATGAATTGCTCCAGGGGTGAATCAAACTGCCTTGTGGGCCTCATATAATATGATCCTGAGATTTCCCGTCTCTGTCTAAAGATAATTTCTGTTCCATCTCTGTTTATGGTTTGCGCAATATAAAACAGACCACCCGACCAGTTTAGTGAATACTCCAGTCGCACAGACATATTGCTTTACACCTAATAAAACAGACTTCCTGACCATTTCAGTGCATACGGCCCTTAAAAAAAAAAAAAGACATACCTGACATACTTAGCAGGGATACTTAAGTTCTTGCTGCCACATCCCCCCAACCCCGTCGAGACAGACACAAAGTTCTGAGTGCTCACAAAAAGTGCCTGAGTCATCTGTGAAATAAACAAAAAAAAGTTCATATAAAAATTGTTAATAGTATTATAGCTAATTGTAAAACATTTAATTACAACAAGGCAATAAGAACGATAGTTCTTTCATTAGCAATCACCAGCAGTGGACAGTGGGACAAGACTGCACTGAGTGGAAGGAATCAGAGGACAGATGAATATCAATCTTAAAACTCAATACCCAGGAATTCCATTTAGACATTTATCAACAACCAGGCTAATATTAAACACATTATTCAATATTGAACAACATTTTGATGCCACCTAACAAATAACACCACCCATGTTTTTTTTTGTTTGCTATTTGTGCTTCCATTTAGCAACCATGAACCATTGAACCATTCCATGAAAACAAACTGCTATAAATACGTTGTAAACGTTTAAGTTATCGTGTGGAACAATAGGTAAACTCTTATTTTGTATTTTGTTATGGGAATTCCAAATGACTTAGCAATGGAAAGATATTGTGACATACTAATAACAGTCAACAGTCTGACTGTACCTATTCTTTCCGGGTATCTTTATCACACATTTTCTTAATTAGTAACTAATTATGGATTCATTTTAACAAGCAGCACTCCCATTACCTGTATGGCATTAACTATTATTTGAAAGTTCAAAGAGATTGCTAAATGTTATCAAGGACAGATTAAAAGTTGATAACTTTTAAGTCAACAAGAGTTGCAGGATTCAATTCGCAGTTATTTACTTAACATGTCTCCAGGGGAGAAACAATTGCCTCTTATAACGGTGCTGTCTTTGCCTTTCAGACACAACTGTGTCTTTTTCTCCACTGGGAGTTTTAGAAGAAAGCAGAATTCAATACGATCTAGGGTGATCTTGATTAAGTGGCTAAAAAATAGCCACTTAAGTCCACTTTAAGTTCAACTTCAGATCTTAAAATGGTCCTCTGCCTTTCTTTCTCTCCTAAAGGCTCGATCAAAGATCACTGAATATTGACAGCTTCAACCCTCTCTGGCTAGACTGTGCCTTTGTGAACTAGTAATCTGCAACACTGCTCGTATAAAATTGACCTTGACATAGCAAAACAAAACACAAAATAAATTCCCTTTCTCCAGCAGTCTCGACCAACTGTTACTAGTCATCTGTCATGACTACAATACAATTTGTTATTAAGCTACTGGCAAGAAAGAAAATACAGTCTAGCGGGTCCAACACTCTCATATTGGCTGAATTTGCAACCTGAAATGTTTACTGGTTAGGCATGGCTATGATAAATGTTTAATAACTTGACCTATTGAAAATAAAATTTAAACCTCTAATATTTCCTGTTTTCAGACCACAATATTTTGTCCTTTCTTGTATGCTCTTAACAAGCTCCAAACACAAATGAGTTTATAAATGATGTGTTAACAGGTGCATGTAGAGGTAACAAATAGGTCAATAAAGCAAAAAAAAAGTTAATTAAAAAATTATAATTACCACTCAAAAATAAATGCTTTGCTAATTGTTTAACCCTCTATCTATCATGTACAAAACTGGTCAACTGGCTCAAGAATATGCATGTCTACCTGTGTTTCCATCAACTGTGTAAAGCGAATAAAAAAGGAATATTTGGCTGATCAAGCAACATGTTCTGACCAACTGTTGGATAAAAACATAATGCTGCCAGGAAAACGACTATGGACAGAAATGTAGAAAATTATAATATAAACAAATTAAACGTCGACTTTAATCACAAAATGCCTTATTCGCATTAAGAGTTAATCCACACGCCTCAATTGAACTGAATTTATATTTAGATGTTTCCACCCAACGATTAGTTATTTGCATAACTGTCACGTAATAACAAGTTGGATGGAAACCCAACTATTGAAAATAAGCCACAGCAAACTAAAACAAGAAAAGGAAAGAAAAAGAGTTTTAGTTAAGCTCATAACTGTAAAAGCACTGCAAATGCCAATTTGCGGCAAACAAAACACTTTTTCTCAAAGCAAACTCATTAATCTTGTACTAACATACCTATTATTGTGTAATTATTATTTTTTCTATTTTTATTGTGTAATAACAATTTTTTTACGCTTGTGAATATAATTGCCTGATTACACTGAAGAATAAAACACGTCATAGAAACAATAAAATTTTAACATTATGTAGTCCAATGAATTTAAAAGAATCACTGACATTGAAGAAGGGCACATCTTATATTTTCCATCTGCTATCAGACACATGATAACAGCTCAGACTACTTTATCTAGGTGATTAAAAAAGCTGAACTTGCTAAATTTGCAAGGGGTCCTAATGAATAAAAAGGGACAGGTTCCATGGATGCCTCACTCAACTGCTGGTGAAGGCTTGAGAACATCAATCATGAAGGCTGCCATTATCCTGTGTGTAATGTTGGCACTCTCAGAGTGCATGGTCAGGTCAGTAATTGTTCCTTCCATGTCCATTTTAACTGCTTAGGAGGAAGCTAAATTTGTAGCAACTTATGACTTGGTGAAGCATGAAACTCGGTTCTCACTCTTTCCCAGAATTCCTCTGAATAAGGGGAAGACAGCCAGGGAGAGTCTGGAGGAGAAAGGTCTGTGGGAGGAGTACAGGAAGAAGTATCCCTACAGACCACTGGCCAAGTTCGACAGCTTCGCTGTGGGCAACGAGCAGATGACCAATGATGCTGATGTAAGTTGACAATGTCATCTGAACTCCATTTCATCATTTCCAATGAATGCAAATCCCTGTCGCTGAGTCTGAACAACTTGTGAACATTTGTCATTTTCCTTCCCCTACAGCTGGCCTACTTTGGTGTGATCTCCATTGGAACACCCCCACAGTCCTTCAGAGTGATTTTCGACACTGGCTCTTCCAACCTTTGGGTGCCCTCTGTGTACTGCAGTAGCACTGCCTGCAGTAAGTATAACGACTCTATTATGCATTGGTTAGTCTAATAATTAACCCTGAATTGTGTAAAAACTTAAGTCAAACGGTTCAAATTAAACTATATATAACAACAAATATTACAAAAATATTACTAAATCCCTAAATAAATATTCATAAATTCCTGATGAGGCACTCACCAAATAGCTATTGACCATGGTTCAAATAACCCAAATAATTGTTCTCTTTTAGACAACCACCACAAATTCAACCCCAGCCAGTCCTCAACCTTCAGGAATACTGGACGATCCCTACAGATTCAGTATGGAACTGGCAGTATGACTGGATTCCTGGGCTATGACACCGTTGCTGTGAGTGATGCTAAAAAAATGCTACCTGAGATGTTACCTGACTAAGCAGAATTATTAAAGAGCTTACTTACTCTACTGAGTGATAAACTACCCACAAAGCTGACATCACCCAAACTCTCCAAGCATCCTAAACATCACAAAAGCTGCTTGTAATTTCTCTTTGCTAGGTTGGAAGTATCCAGGTGCCAAACCAGATCTTTGGACTGAGTAAGTCTGAGGCTCCCTTCATGGCTAACATGCAGGCTGATGGCATCTTGGGCCTGGCCTATCCACGTCTGGCTGCATCTGGAGCTCAGCCCGTCTTCAACAACATGGTCCAGCAGGGCCTGGTTAAGGACTACTTCTCCGTCTACCTGAGCAGGTACCAACCTCTGAACAAACTCAAATGCTACAATAATTTTCTGCAGAGTGTATAAACCACATAATCACACAGAAAGTGCCTGGTAGCTCAGTTAGAGAGATGAAGAAAATAACACATTCCCATGAACATCCAATTCCCAAATATTAAATCCAAAGTTTTTTTTTAACCATGGAGCGCCCTCTACAGGTGCTGATTTTGTTGTCACTTACACCAACTCTTAAATTCATATTAATGAAGTGCATTTGCTTGATGTAAATTTGATCATTTTCAAAGAACCATGTTGACTGACAAGGTAATGAGCACAATTTCATTAAATTCATGCATAGTTTCAGTGTAGACAGGTTGACAATAGCAAATGTGAATTATCTGTATTGAGCTTGGGTACCAAAAATTTGTCAGCCAATAACCAAAAAGTCTGTAGCATATGCCTGAAAACAGCAGCAATCCTTGTGCAAATCATCTGTTTCAATACAGTCCTGCTTCTCTTCAACAAAATTTTGAGACTTTTGCTTCTTAATATCAGCTTTTTCAGTTCTAACATCTGATTTTTGGCACAGCAACTCTGAGTCTGGCAGTGAAGTGACCTTCGGTGGCTACGATCCCAACCACTTCACCGGCAGCGTTACCTGGATTCCCCTGTCCTCTGAGACCTACTGGCAGATCACTGTTGACAGGTATAATGATGGTGTATGCATGTGAAAATATGCACTGCATTCAGACCCAGAGGCAGTGATATGCATCATGAATATACACATATGTTACATATGTATATAATGTGTTAACATATGCACAACAAGAACTAACTTTAGTTAGGAGTCAAAATGTAAGAGTTCACCTAAGCAAGTTTCAATGGCTTGAAGCATTCTATTGTATTCTGTAAGGTAAGGAAAATTAATCAGAGACTTTCTAACTGCAGTGTGACCGTCAACGGCCAGACAGTTGCTTGCAATGGTGGATGCCAGGCTATTGTGGACACTGGCACCTCTCTGATTGTTGGACCCACCAGTGACATTTCAAGCATGAATAACGCAGTTGGTGCTAACAGCAATGGCTATGGTAGTGTAAGTATTAACAAGAGCTTACAAGCAATTGTAAATAATATAAATGTAAGAACTACAAAAACCTTCAAAACCTCTCAAAACAAGTATCCTATAAAACTAGCAGGGCATTGCTATTATAATGTACTATCTATGCATAAATATTTATGATAGGCTTCATGTTTCAACAAATTTGATTAATTTCATTTTAACACAACTGAAAATGGGTGAATATTTGGCATATGTTTGGTCTCAGGCCACTGTTCAGTGCGGTAACATCGGAAGCATGCCTGAGATTACTTTCAACATCCGTGGACATGCCTTCACCCTCCCTGCCTCTGCCTATGTCCGTCAGGTAAGCCCTGGTTTAAGCTGATGTAATACTAAAAACTTTATGGCTACAAGGATGTTTTATTTCCCAAATATAAACCACATCCGGTATAGAAAGCAGGTCAGTGTTTCATGGTAGCTTAAAAAAAAAAATGTAAATAATCAAATCAATCAAAAACAGAAACAAACATGCCCATGATTTCATGAGAATGTAGAATGAAGAAAAGGAATGCATTCCCCTTGTACTGACCTCCCACATGGATTAACTCCATAAACAGACAGACATTTCACTAAATCAATGTATAAACTTCAGTTAATAATCAGGAGGTAGAGGTCCAGTCGAGACAATATGGCAAGGTGGAGATATCTAACATTTTCTGAATCTCATTTTTCACTCCCTGCAGTCCAACTACTATGGCTGCAGTACTGGATTCAGCGGAAGTGGAGACAGCCTCTGGATCCTGGGTGATGTTTTCATTAGGGAGTACTACACCATCTTCAACATGGGCGCTAACTATGTTGGATTGGCTAAAGCTGTGTAAAATGTCAGTTTGTGGTTGTGACAGCACACTTTAATCAGTTGTAGGTGTAATGATTTTTTTAAGAGTATTTGCTACCGCCTGAAAGTATCACAAGTGCCTTGTGCAGAATGAACACCTAGGCTATTTACATCCATGTCTAGTCCACATTAGTATTGTCATGTCTGTAAACTGTGAGAAAACTGTTGATTAAAAGCACTTAAAGCATATGAGCATCTAATGTCATTAATCGTCTTTTTTGTCATACAGTCCTATGGAAAATAAATGGTGTATGTGAAGATCAGAGAAAGAAGGAAATGGTTCTAAATACAAGCTTGGTTTCACAGGTCAACCATTTCCGTGAATCAGTCAAATATGAAAAAACTCTGAAAAGTCTAAGTTGATGTTCCTGACACACAAGTCGGTCCATCTCTGCCAGGGAACAGTTCAATTCTCCAAGTCTAAAACTTAGCATACAGTATTTTCCTCTCCAAACAACACTAACAAATACATTCATGAGGACTTGGCAACCACAAATTTATGAAAATCTGAATATGTTAACATTTATGGAGATGAAATAGCCTAGAAATCTAAAAGTATCTAGCAGTAACAAACTATTTTGCTAAGCTGATATGTCTAGCTACGCACCACAGGGCCTCTGTAGGTCATCCACAAAGGCTTCGTCAGACCAATCACTATGTTTTTGCAGAGTCGCTGGGCAGCTTAGCACAATGCCGAAAGTGCTGCAATGGTACAAAAAAACCCAACTAATTTGGCTGTGACTGGTTGTACCACTATTCTATTGTATGCCGAGGCAGTTTGAGAAATAACCTTTGATTTCGCCCCAATGATTGAGCCCAGCCTGTTGGTCATGGCCAGACTGTTATTGTCTGGCATGTCAGGCTACGTAGGGCAGGTAGGTATTAACATCCCATAGTAAAACTGATCTACAACAACAAAATGTGTATTATTATTAATTTGATAGATGTGTGCTGTGTCAAGGTGTGTGCTGTGTAATCTCTGGAACACTTTCGTGCAGCCTATGGAAGTGAGTTGGCAGTCAGCACCTGCACCTGCATAGCAGGTGATTCAAAGGACACTGAGAGTTCATGGCACAGTCAGCTCTGAGTCTGCACGTTGCATGGACAAACAATGCCCACATATGATTCAGAGGTGTGTAGCTTACTCAAATAAAAAATGGAGATAGCCTACAAAAGTAGCTCATAGGAGGGGTCCCTGGCAGGGCCTAGCCCGCTAGGAGGTTCCCTCAAATGGTTTTAAAAAAAACTGCAGACAAAGCGGAGCTAGTCAGATCTTGGAATTCTAGTTTCGGTTTGTGATGTTAGACTTTCGACAAAATAAACCATATTTTGCATTTAACTTTGCCCAGACTCTTTGCTTTTTGTTGTTTTTTTGGGATTAGTTTTCATTTCAACATTTATAATAGTGTATTTTTGTAACTTTGCAACTTTTAGAGTGAAGAATCTAGCACAGTCCTCCACCACTTAATGAATTTCCTTGAGGTTAATTTTTTTTTTTTTCAACAGTTTGCAGTCTGTAGATCTGACTGTGTAACGCCTCATACACACTGCAATCTGTGCATCCGCAGGGCGTATGCGGTTTTAGTCCTTTTCATTAAGAATGTATGTTAACAGATTAGACCATGCATACATAGAAAAGAGTTATTTTTCGATGCATACTGCAGACAGTATAATGTGGTCTCCATAGACTTTAAACAAGAGCTTGGGCAGCCCGTTCGCACAAAAGACCATTTCTAATGTGAATAAACAGATGCACATGCACTGCCAACGCACATCAACGGTTACGAATCGCAAACAGGGAGGGTAAAAGCGGAGCAAGAGGCACAAACGTTCATCATGTTCCGTGTTCTATTTTCGCAAAATGGGGAGTGGGGAAAATCCCCCTTTATGTAGACCAGAGTTGAGCTCTCATATGTTGATACAGAAGATCATTGAAAAGTTTATATTGTGATGTTAAGTGACTCCCACTTATGCAGACAGGAACTATTCAAGTTTACTCATATTGTAACATATTATGCTGCTCTTGGTCAGTATTCATGATCTTTGCCACGAACGTGCTGAATGCTCTGTAAATGAAGCCTAACATTTTCTTTGCTACTCTGAAGTTGTCAGAGCACTGGCTTGTGAGTTTTTCAATGTAACCCTACTTGTATCCATCCTTCTATGTTAAAGTCTGCTCAGAGGTCTGGAGAAACTCTGCCACACTGGTGCTAATGGTTTACTCCTCAAACACCAAAGGATCCATTTTGGTAATTACTTTCAGCAAACACTGTATAATAGCTGCAAGGAGATTTAGTCAACCTAATAAAAAATGCTGAATGTTAAATGTTGAAACACTGCAAATGCTGGTTTTTGTATCAGCAACATCTTTAAGCAATTTTTTGGTCTTTTGGCTTTTTGTCTTTGCTGTTAAGACTTTTCTACATTTTTCTGACACAGACCAGAGAACTACATGGTGCGGCTGTGTGGCTGTGTGTTTTTTCTCCACACGTAAACCACACTTAGATATCAAAAAATTAAATGCTTTTTCTCAGTAAATCTCACTAATCCTGTACTAGCATACACATTATTCTGTAATTACATTAATTTATTGTCTGTGTGTGAGAGAGATTGCGTGAAAGAGTGAGAGATAGAGTGTGTGTGTATGTGTGTGCATGTGTGTGTGCGTGTAAATCAATGTCTAAGCAAGACGACTTATCTACACACACACAAAAAAAAATCATCATGTACTTCAGTATGTAGAACATGTGGATATCAGTGATGATGTCAAAGGACCCACTGTATAATTACCATTCACTATCACACATATGAACAGTTAAGGCTGCTTTATCAGGGTTATTACCTTATGGGCTTGACACGTGCTAATGATTAATGTTATGAGCCTGATATACACAAGTGATCAATCTTATGGGCCTGGCACATACTAGTGATTAAAAAAGCCAACTCATATATAAAAAGGGACAGGTTCCAATGAAGTCTCACTCAGGTCCAAGGGAAGGCTTTGAGCAGAACAGCAATCATGAAAACTGCCATTATCCTGTGTGCCATACTGGTGCTCTCCGAGTGCATGGTCAGGTCAGTAATGGTATTTCTGTCATTCCTACAGTGATTCCATACTAATTGCCTAGGGCAGGGGTACTCAAATATAAGTCTATAGGGTCCTCAATACTCATTTTCTCTGATACTAGGGTCCGGACAAGCACAGGTTAATTGTTGAAATTACATGAAAAAAAGAATTACATTACATTTAGTGGTTTTAATCAGTTTTTGCTGCATCAGTTTTAATTCAGTTTTGCCTATGCAAAATCTACACCTGACTTGTCTTGCACCATAACTTGTAAAATCACATGCATAGTCGTCTGCAACTACAATTGAAGATATAATGCATAGTCATGCAATTTGTAAATATTGTGCAATAGGCCTAATAATTCAGTATGCATAGCACTGCAATATTAAGTTTAGTTTGAATAGCTGTAAAGATAGATCAAAAATGCATTCTGGTGAATCACCTTGATACCTTTATTCTGAGTAGTGCTAGGCTGCAGCAAGTTTTTAATGTATGCACTGACTATGGTGTGGAATTTGTGCAAAAGTGCTGTTTTAATATGTAGAACCAAACAAGACAAATGGCTAAATTTCACTGTGTTCAAAGAACACTGTGTAAAAAGATGAAATATCTTGGTCAATGTATTACAGATGATATGAATAATGATGATCATACTGACAGTGTTGTAAGTTATATGCACAAGCAAACACCATAGCACGTAAGTTTAGCTGTTGTTTACTCAAGCTAAAGTGTCTCTGTTCAAAGCATTCTGTATAAAATCAAGCCTGCAGAAGTTACAAGTTGCCTACAATGATGCAATCAGATTTTAACTTAAGATTCCCAGAGGAGGGAGTGCTAGTCACATGTTTGACCTTTTAGAACCCTGATGTTTACACATCTAGATTGACGGAGCATTGGTTGAAATGTCTGTATGTGATTTAATACCTTTATGTTTTTTTTTTACACGCTTTTATCTGTCCTGTCTTGTGTGGTTAGGGACATGAGTCTGTCAAATAAACTGAATTGAACTGAACTGCATAGCTGAATAATAAAGAACTAAAATAAAATAAGTAGTAAACTGCCTTTCATATGCATGGTGAAAAAAAAGTCTGGATGAAATCTCATCTAGGTCCTTATCCATATCGGGGTCCATCTATTGAGTACCTTAGGGGTACTCAATAGCTGGACCCCGGGGAGGCAAGGCATAATGCTAAGACTTGAGGTGCATTCAAATTCATGAAACGGTGAATAACGTTTGTGGAGAACATGTCTCCTTTGAACGATTCTGTATGACACACCATCTCAACAGTTAACTTCCATTCAGATCCCCATGCGTCAATGGTATGTTCATGAAGAACTAACTCAGATTGTTTGCAAGTGTTGTGCAGACATTTGTGGAAAACTCAGGGCAAAGAGATAACTGTAAACATCCTGTGTTTGCAAATTTGAATGCACCTTTGGCCGTCTCGGATTCACAGGATTCCACTGAATAAGGGGAAGACTGCCAGGGAGAGTCTGGTGGAGAAGGGTCTGTGGGAGGAGTACAGGAAAAAATTTCCCTACAGACCTCTGGCCAAGTTCAACAGCTTCGCTGTGGGCATCGAGCAGATGACCAACGAGCAGACAGCCAAAGAGCAGATGACCAATGATGCTGACGTAAGTCAACAATGTCATCTGAAGTCTACAAAAATCTCTATGAATATTAAGTATTCATAGACTGACGAGGCTGGCAAATTCACATTCTAATTTACATTTTTCCTCCACCTCCAACACAGCTGGCCTACTTTGGTGTGATTTCAATTGGTACCCCCCTTCAGTCCTTCAAAGTGATTTTCGACACTGGCTCTTCCAACCTCTGGGTGCCATCTGTATACTGCAGCAGCCCTGCCTGCAGTAAGTATACAGTTCACTCCATGTACTGGACATCCATGGTTTGTGACAGCAAAATGATGTAAAGATGATTTTAAAAAAGTTGAAATTTAACTAACCAAATGACTACTGACAGGGTTTAATTTACCATATAATAATAATAAACATGCTCTTTTAGACAATCACAACAAATTCAACCCCAACCAGTCCTCGACCTTCAGCAATACTGGACAATCCCTGCAGATTCAGTACGGAACTGGCAGTATGACTGGTTTCCTTGGCTACGACACTGTTGTTGTGAGTGAGACTTTGTAGTATTATAAAAAGGGTACAGAGCAGTTTTTTTTATCTTTTGAGTAATATATTTTTGCAATTTCATACAATGGCTGCAAGACTTTGATGAAAGGGTACACAACTCACAATGGTGGCATTACCCAAACTCTCTAACCATACAAAACATGACAAAAACTGCCTGAAATTTTTCCTTTGCTAGGTCGGGGGTATCCAGGTGCAAAACCAGATCTTTGGACTGAGTTTGACCGAATCTGATTTTATGGCTCACGTGCAGACTGACGGCATCCTGGGTCTGGCCTATCCACGCCTTGCTGCATCCAGCGCTCAACCTGTCTTCACCGGCATGGTCCGGCAGGGCCTGGTGCAAAACTACTTCTCCATCTACCTGAGCAGGTAGCAACCTCTGAACAAACTCGACAATATGACACAACAATAATTTTCTGAGTTTTCTGTGTATTGCTGCATAGTGTAGAAACCACACAATCACAAAAAAATACAAGATAGCCCAGTGAATCAGAATCGTACTAGTCATAGCTCAAGAAAGATATTTTGGGGCTTTTTTTTACTTTATTATGATAGGATAGTAGAGAGTGACAGAAAAATGACCTCATGTCGGACTTGAACTGGGTCCCCTGATTTATGCTATGACATCTTAGCCCACTGAGCCATGGCGCCCGATAGCTGAAGAAATTTTGCAAAATTAACATATAAACCTTGTTGAATTAACAGAAAAGTACATGTACTACTTATGCTAATCATCTGCTTCAGAGCAGGCCTGTTTGTCTGCAACAGACACTTGAAAGTTTATTTCTTAAAACCTTAAAAGGTTCTAATATCTCACTTTCTGCACAGCAACTCTGAGGCCGGCAGTGAGGTGATCTTTGGTGGGTTTGATCCCAACCACTTCATTGGCAATCTTGTCTGGATTCCCCTGTCTTCAAAAACCTACTGGCAGATCACTGTTGACAGGTACATTGATGGCACCTGTATGGGTAATATATTACCATAAATATATTATGTAAGGCGAAATATGCTCACACAAAGCAGTGAGAACTTTTTTAGGAGCCAAAATTTCTTATACAAACCTCAACATAGATTTAATTTGAAATGTAGTCGCATATTGATGATGCTGCATGCTTTTGTTGTTGTGTAAAGGGGATTAGTAAGAGATTTTCTAATTGCAGCATAACTGTCAATGGACAAATTGTTGCTTGCATCAGTGGCTGTCAGGCAATTGTGGACACAGGAACCTCTGAGATTGTTGGACCCAACAGTGAAATTTTAAACATCAATGATGCAGTTGGTGCTTTCAGCTATGGTTTCGGTGAGGTAAGTATGAAAAAGAGCTCAAGCCCTATTACAAGTTATTGTATCTAATATAAATGTCTAATAAGACATTTATAGCAAGTATTATAACAATCGTTACAAGTATAATAACAGAACAAGTATGTTACACACATATTTTTTTATAGGCTACACGTTTCAACACATTGGATTACCCTACCATTTTATTTTAGTGTAACTGACGTAGTGTAACTTTAACTGGGTTAAATTTTTGTTGTGTCTGGTGTCAGGCTGTTGTTCAGTGTGACAACATCGACAGCATGCCTAATATTACTTTCAACATCCGCGGACATGCCTTCACCCTGCCTGCCTCTGCCTATGTCAGTCAGGTAAGCCCTAGAGTTAGGGTAGACATAATACAAATGACTCTGTATGGCTACGACGACACTTTAAAAAGAGGTGTTTAACCTTGAGTCCAATGCATTGTTACTAATTTGATATTAACGTTAAAGTTTATTTGGTATTGCTTTGAGAATATTCAGACATACAAAGACTTACACTGCAATATAAGACAAAATATCACAAATCTAAGTGTAAATCACTGCATGGTATGGAAGCTGCTCTGCCTCCAAATGTAAAGCACTGCATAGACACATGCACAGACATACAAACACACAGGCATGCATGCACACGCACACACACATTTTTGTTTTGTTTTGTTTTAAAGAATTTTACTCTTTTATTATATATATATATATATATATATATATATATACATACATACATCTTATATATAACTTTTATTATATTATTATTATTATATTATATCTCAAGCAGATTTGGCTCCCACTGTGTTAAGCAATGCACTTTGCAAGTGTTTCTATTCTAAAAACAATACCAGCTAGATTTTGAAATCTTAATTCAGTTTGTAATTGATAATACTGGGTTAGACACTCAGTCAGACAGTTGTTTTGCAGTTCATAAAGGTCTGTAAGAAACACTATGAACAAGAGAAGGTATTTGACATTTTCTGATTCCTATTTTTTATTCTCTACAGTCTGACTACTATGGCTGTAACACTCAACTGGGTGAAAGTGGAGACACCCTGTGGATCCTGGGTGTTGTTTTCATTAGGCAGTACTACACAGTCTTCGACATGGGCTCCAACCGTGTTGGTCTGGCCAAGGCTGTGTAAAATGTCGGGCTGTGGTTGCAACACAGCACACCATAATCACTTGAAGACAATTTATTAAGAGCACTTGCTACCAACTGAAAGCATCTAAAGCGACTCGTGCTGAATGCTCAGAAAAACACTCAGTACTCATAATCTTTCATAAATGGACTGCATTTATATAGCGCCTTTCTACTCCTACGAGTACTCAAAGCACTTAACAGTGTATGCCTCACATTCACCCATTCACACACCGGTGGCGGAGGCTGCCATGCAGGTTGCCAACCTGCTACCGGGAGCAATTTGGGGTTCAGTATCTTGTTCAAGGACACTTCGATGGGGTCAGAACCTGCAACCCTTCAGTTGCCGAACAGCACCTCTACCACCTGCACCACCACCACCCCCGATAGCATGGAAGTGGGGAAAAACAAAAATTTCAGAGACATCCAACTAAAGGCATTCACAAAAGACCATTCAGCAGAGCAGCACAGGCTATGTTAAGCCAGCTGCATGAACCGGTGTTGCATGTGACTGTAGCTCCTTGTGAGGGAGGGGGCTGTGTGCTTGTCGGTCTATGGCAGTGGTATGTGATATTGTGTGGTGAAGACTGGACTGTTGGTTTTGATACTGTAAGAATTGAGCAATTGATATGATACTAATTTTTAGGATTGCTTGGTATCTGAGTATCCTTTTTGACAATATTAATGTCTAGTCCACATGGGCATTGTCATGTACATAAGGTGTGAGAAAACAGTGTTGATTAAAAGTAATTAAAGTATTTATAAACATTTGGTGCCAATACATGTATTTTTAAATAGTTTTCAATAGTTAATAAGAGACTATTAAACTATATATGTGAACATAAGTGGAAGAAGCAAGAAGGACAAGCACAACAACAATTTCTAAGCTTGACAATGCCTTCATGGGTTTTCAATAAGCTTTGTTTGACAGCACAACCATGTTTGTGAATCAGACTGTTATGAGGAAACTCTGAAAAGCCCTTATCCTTATCTTGTAACTGACATTAACATAAAGGCTAAGGTCATCATTTGTCATGTCAATGTCAGTCAAGCCAATTTGACATTCTTAATAAGAGAGGCATATTGAAAAAATGAAACCGCTTTATTGTAGATTCAGGGTTCCCACTGTAAGTCAAACTTAAAATTCCCTGACTTTCCACGACTTTCCCTGACGAAAAAGCTGAATTTCCATAACCTTTTTTATACATAATTGTACAATACCGCCTAGATTTGGAGCTCAAAAAAACTTTGTTAACAGGTTAACCACATCAACTCAAGCAAGGCATGAGTGATAAAGACCATGAAGGAAGCATGTAAATATAATAAATTATAATAATAAAAATATTAAAAACACAACACAACAACTATGCTATTTCCAAAATTCTCTGATATTCCCTCACTTGATCTTACTCCTGGACTTTCCATAACTGGAACAGGCTATACTGATATTCTATGACTTTCCAGAAATTCCATGACTAGTGGGAAGCCTGTAGATTATGCCTGCTGTAGTGTTCAGTATAAGCAAAGTAAGTTGTTTACACAAATTCTCAGTTGCGTAAACCTAAAGTAAATTGAAAATGTAATATTTTTTTAAAGAATCACAATTTCATACACAGTTTTGTGAGATTCACTATGATCACATGTTTTAGAAAATATTGGCTTTTGCCACTCTATCCGCTATTTCTACTGATGCCATCACAAATGCAATTCTGAGTGTTGTGCTGAGCTCAACATGTGGATATGAAATACAAAATGTTCAAAGGAATGATCACCTCTGACGTCAACAACATAGACATTGCCTCGTTTTCACAGATCCGTCTGCACCTCTGGACAAACAAGTCAATGTCCCAACTCCATGAGGCCAATGATCTTCCCATTTAAGAACACCTACCTGCAGACATGTAGCGGAGCTACCAGTGTGCTAATGGGCAGTGCTCTAGTTAGAATGAAAACAATAGGGTTCCCGCAGCTTCTCTGTTTGGGTCCCTAACAAATGTATGATGTAAAGCTTGAGTTATATTTATACCTGAAAACCACGTGCATTTACACAATTTTATCTATTCCTGATAACATCTGGTAGGCCTAATCGCTTTTTTTCCCAACAGTCAAACAAATGTAATTCAGTGTGCAAACACAAAATGGAAAAATAATGGCAGACTGTTAAGCAAGGAATACATAGTGACACCATAGGAAAAAAAAAAAAAAACCTGTGTACACCTGTAGGGACTACAATAAATGCTAAAACATCGCAAATGCCAGTTTGCACCACCAAAAGTTCTTGTGAATGTAAAAGAACATCTTTTGGCTACATTTTGGTAATGTCATGTTGTGCTTTTCCTGCATTTTTCTGACCCAGACCAGAGAACTACATTTGTGTTTGTAATAGTGCTTCAAAAAAGTGAAAAGTGGACATAAAAGCTATTACAACACAACATATATTCGCACATTCACACAATGTAGCAGAAGCATTACACATTAAATTCAAAATCAAACTAAAAAAATTGACTGACTTTGTTTTTCTTAGCACACACAGCTAAGAAAAGACTTCCAAAGACAATCCAAATTTCTTGCACCTAAAAACAAGCATACTGGCCACTCCATTACCTCAATTGTTTTTGCCAGAAACCAAGGCGTTGCTTCCTGGCTTACTCATGTGTTCTGAGATGTCTGTTTATTCAGGTCAAGTGGTTGTTGACAGCTTGTTAGACAACACCTTGGTAGAATACATTAAAATACTTTATGAGATTTTTGTTGCATGCAAAAGCTGAAATGCACCTTCAAAAGGCATTTTAAATAGACAACAACATGAGCATATTTTCTTTTCTTTGCTTTCTGTAAAACCAACAAAAAAAAACAAAGCCTTAATCAAATTGCAAATGGTTCGATTTGGTATTGAATGGGTAATGCTTCCACTAGATTAAAAATACACAAATATATGATCTAACAGCATTACTTGTTTTTCTTTAAAAGCTCTACTATTTGTTCTAACACAAATGTATAAGGTGCATAGCCTGTGTGGCTGTGAGTCTTTTTGTCATAAACTGGACCATTTACCAGCAAAAAGACTTACATTGCCTCTTAAATCATACTACAGTAAATAAAAATACTTTTTCTTACGAAAGTAACCTAATAAATCCCGTGCTTACACACATTCATTTATAATTCAATGTATTGTTCAGTGAGAGAGTGTGTGTGTGTGTGTGAATTAATGTTTTTGCAAGATGACTTATCTTCGACTTAATGTTAAAAAGTATGCAGGTGAATATACGGTAATCACTGACATTGCCAAAGGGCACATTGTATATTTTCCGTCTGTTATCAGACATGTGATAACAGTTAAGGTTATTTTATCAGCATGATTAAAAAAGCAAACTGAACTCAGGGGGTCCATGCATTTAAAAGGGGCAAGTTCTACTGAAGCTTCACTCAGGTCCAAACGAAGGCTTTGAACAGAACAACAACCATGAAGGCTGCCATTATCCTGTGTGCCATGCTGGCACTCTCTGAGTGCATGGTCAGGTCAGTAACTTTACTCTTCTGCCGCTGTTAAATTGCTGTGTCCAAAGATGCTTAATTGGCTAGCAGTACGCTACACGTGTACCAACATACAGACAAGGTGAGACATGACACCATGCTGAGACTTGGTTCTTTTTCTTTCCCAGAATTCCTCTGATTAAGGGGAAGACTGCCAGGGAGAGATTGCAGGAGAAAGGTCTATGGCAGGAGTACAGGAAGATGTATCCCTACAGACCTCTGGCCAAGTTCGACAGCTTCGCTGTGGGCACCGAGCAGATGACCAATGATGCTGATGTGAGTCGACAATCTAATCTGCACTCTAGCTCACAATTTTCTATGAATATTAACTGCCATTATTGGGTCCTGAGCAGACCGGCAACCTCACAATTGCTATTTCCCCTCCAACACAGCTGGCCTACTTTGGTGTGATCTCCATTGGAACCCCTCCTCAGTCCTTCAAAGTGATTTTCGACACTGGCTCTTCCAACCTCTGGGTGCCCTCTGTGTACTGCAGCAGCACCGCCTGCAGTAAGTATACAGTTTACGCCCATGTAATAGTTAACCAGATACTGTATAGACTTAAATGTCAAATCCAGTCTGAAGTTAACCATCAACAACAAACGTAACAAAACCACTGAAGCGCTTGACAAATGTCTACGAACATGTTTCAGTTAACCAAATAACTGTTCTCTTTCAGACAATCACAACAAATTCAACCCCAGCCAGTCTTCAACCTTCACAACCTCTGGACAATCCCTGCAGATCCAGTATGGAACTGGAAGCATGACTGGATTCCTGGGCTATGACACCGTTGCTGTGAGTGTTCTCTGCTGTGAGAGTTATAAAGTCACTGAGTAGTACTATAAAATATCATGCCGTATAAAAAAATCCAACCGACAATAAATTAATAAATTTTTGCTATTTCATCCAAGAATTGAAAGGGGTTGATAACTTCTGAGCAGTAGACTACTCACAAAGTTGACATTTCTAAAACACTCATACCATCCAAAACATCAAAAGCTGCCTGTAATTGTCCTTGCTAGGTTGGTGGTATCCAGGTGCCAAACCAAATCTTTGGACTGAGCGAAACTGAGGCTCCCTTCATGGCTCAAATGCAGGCTGATGGCATCCTAGGCCTGGCCTTCAAAAGCATTGCTGCATCTGGAGCTCAGCCCGTTTTCTACAACATGGTCCAGCAGGGTCTGGTGCAGAATTTCTTTTCTGTCTACCTGAGCAGGTAACAATCTCTGAACAACTCAGACACTACCAGAATCTAGGCAAATGAAACAGAATTAGACCATGCTTTAATAAGAGACAAAGAAAATAATGCCTTCATTACTTGGCAGTAATCTCATAGTCTGTTTCTTTGTAACATACTGTACATGTAGGCTAAAATTTTTGCCAGTATGTTTCTTGAAATCAGCTTATGTTCTAACATCTGACTTTTTTGCATAGCAACTCTGAGGATGGCAGTGAGGTGACCTTCGGTGCCTATGATTCCAGCTACTACACAGGCAGCATTGCCTGGATTCCCCTGACCTCTGAGACCTACTGGCAGATCAGTGTTGACAGGTACATTGATAATGCTTGTGTAGGTCATATGTAAAAATAAATATATATGTAATGCAAAGCATGCTTACACAAAGCAGCAAGAACTTTTTCAAGAGCCAAAATGTTGGATTTTGAATTGATGTAGCCGGGGTGGCCAAACTACGGCCCTGGGGCCAACTGCGGCCCTCTGCTCTCTTTCATGTGGCCCACCATGAAGTAAAAAATAAAATGTAATGTGGCCGGTTGTTACATAAATCTAATATTATATATTCATCGCACATCATAGTTTCTGTACTGGTGTGACATGTTTGTCAATAGTATCATTACACAGTGTAGTATTAGAAGGCCTACGGGTTCTCTGATCTAAAATCCAGATAACCTTTTACTTAAAACTGGTTTTAATTTTGCGTTGGCCCTTGGCAGCTTAGAGTTTTCAGTGTGTGGCCCGCAAACACAAAAGTTTGGGCACCCCAGTGCTACAGCATTCTCTTGTGTATGGCTGGGGTGTTAATCAGAGTTTTTCTAATTACAGCGTTACCATCAACGGCCAAACTGTTGCTTGCAATGGTGGATGCCAGGCAATTGTGGACACTGGCACCTCTCTGATCGTTGGACCCACCAGTGACATTTCAAACATCAACAATGCAGTCGGCGCTACCAGCAATAGTTACGGTGATGTAAGTTTAACCAAGAGTCTGAGCCGTAGCACAAAATATCACACATAATACAAATATCTATTAAGGTATTCAGGAATTAAGGAATTCAAGACAATTCCTACCAAGTGCCTATAGGCCTTGCAAGATATGCTTGTGAAGTGCTATATGTAATGACTTTGCAACAATATTTCAACAAATTAGATTCCCATAAAATTTAGTTGAATGAAAATTAGGTCAATTATTATGTCTTTTTTTAGGCTACTGTTCAGTGCGGTAACATTGGAAGCATGCCTGATATTACTTTCAACATCAACGGCAATGCCTTCACCGTGCCTGCCTCTGCCTATGTCAGTCAGGTAAGCCCTGATTTGAGAGCAGATGTAATACTAATGACTTTGAAACTTTGACTTTGAAAAGTATTTGACATTTTCTGATTCTCATTCATTGCAGTCTAACTACGGCTGCAGCACTGGACTTAGCGGAAGTGGAGACAGCCTCTGGATCCTGGGTGATGTCTTCATTAGGGAGTACTACACCATCTTTGACATGAATGCTAACTATGTTGGATTGGCTAAAGCTGTGTAAAATGTCAACCTTTGGTTGTGACAGAGGAATATAATCACTTGTAACCATGCTGAAGTTTTAAAAACACTTGCTATGAACAGTATCAAAACCACTTCACACCGAAGAAGCACCTCAGCTTTTTACATCCCTGTCTAATCAACATGAGCAATTCCATATCTGTAAACTGAGAAATCTGGAAAATAAAAGCATATGAAAGCATATGATTGATCACTCCTCTGCTTTTTTTTCATGCTGTTGTTAATATGCAAGTAATGTAATCAATGAATGTGAAGATTAGTAAGAACGAGAAAACTGGCCAACTATACCATTTACTTGTGGCTTTTCAACGCATTTACATTTACATTTAGCAGATGCTTTCATCCAAAGCGACTTACATTTGTCAACTATCAGTTACATCAGGGCTAGTCTCCCCTAGAGCAACTTAGGGTTAAGTGCCTTGCTCAAGGCCAAAATGGTGGTGGCCGAGATTCAAACCCACAATTTCCAGATTACTACCACGCTAGCCAGGGTCCTGAACTGCTACGCCACCACCACCCTTACACAAAAGCACAAAAACACAACACAAAAGATGAATCTCTGCTATCCTCTCCAAACCAAACTATGGTAGATATGTGCTTATGAGTCCATAAGCACATTGCAACACGGTGACATGCCTGTCCTTCTCACTGTAAGCTATTTGGCTGTAAACGTGAAAAGCAATCAAACTCAGCTACCGATGTAATCTTTCTTTTGAATGAAAGTTTTAACGTATGCCCATGCAGAAAAACTCCCTAGACTGCTTCAGTGCTGGCGTATTGCTTTAAGTTGCGAAAGGCCATCACTGTCATCTCTCTGCAATCCTGAAGGAAATCAACTAGGTTTAGGCTACTATTCCCCCAGCTGCAGGGCTTTATTTGTCCAGTTTTCAGAGGCTCTTTGGCAACTCCATCCTGTCCAGATTTAGGGTCTGATCATATTGTTTGTGAGGTGATGGATCCAACAGCTTTAAATTCTGTGTAAACCAGACAGGTTGTCCAAAAGCTGAGTTTGTCTTATTCTAGTTAGCCCATTGTCACAGGCAGCCAGACACACCTGTATGAATACCACTCACTGATTCTATAGTGCGTGAGGTTAAGACACCACAGTCTAAGGAATATCCTTCCTGAGATTCTGGTGGAGTGCATGTGCTGCTCAGATTAAAGTATTTCCCATTTTTGGCCACCAGGTGGAAACCTTTTCCTCCAGGCCTGGCCTATGCGCTTAACAGGCACCAGTTCATTCTGCAGTAATAATGGACCACTTCGTTGAACATTCATTCATGTGTAACCAAAAATGATTTGATACTGTATCTCAAAAATATGAAATATGTCAAAATGTGTTATAGTCTGTATAATGATGTACAACAGGTTGCATGCATTTTGCTTAATGGGAGTGAATGTTTGCCTTCTGAATGTGAGAATGTGTACAAGTATTTAGCACCATCCACTGGCTGGGTGATATTTATTCAGCTGCTATTTATTCAAAATGATTGTATGATTAAACTGTAACATACGTCAATGAAAATAAATAATTCTCTATAAGTTATATAAGGGTCACGATCTGTGACATTATATTTTGCAAATGTTAATAAGAAATCTTTACTGTATACAATGTACATCTACCAGCCAAATGATTTGCATCATTAAATTAGCAAGCATCTACCTACGAAGCACTGCCTTGTTTACGTACTAGTAACGCCTACTCAGCCACAAGTTGCTGGAGTTGTTGCCCTACTTTGTGCGATATAACCATAAGCTTATTTGTTACTTTCTGCAGGTGCACAGAGTGTGCTATGCAGGGAAGGGAGAACGGGGGGGGATGGTAAATGTGTAAAAAGAACAACACAAACAAACAAAAAAACACAATAAAAATGTCCTTAGTATACCTTAAATAAACAATGTCAAACACAACACTGGCAGTCCAACAGACAGACGTCCCTGGAAGTGGGCTTAATGTACAGACTGTTCACATGAATTCAAGGAAATGACTGACATTGTCAAAGGACACATCCTATATTTTCCATTTGCTATCACCCACATGAAAAGAGATTCTTTATCAGGTTGATTAGCAAAGCAAACTTCAGCAAACTCTGGGGTATAAATGTACATATAAATCAGATATTTGATAACTATCACTTACACATGACCAGTTCATAGCAACATAACAACAGTTCATAACAACAGTTGATAACAGTTTATTGTGTGTAAGACGTTCTTCAGAAACACTTCAGTTGAGGGCGTCAGTATAAGAGTGACATGAGCCCGTCATAAACATGACATGAGTCGTATCATGAACATTAATGAGATTAGATGAGGTTTTGTAATGTCTGCATTCCAGTGTAGGGTTGGGCAATGTCCCCTTTAATGACATTTGATGATGTGATGAAATGACGCTGAAAATCTAAAAAACACGCGACAGAATGAAACATTTCAACAACGTGACTAATCTATATTTACATTTACGTTTATGCATTTAGCAGACATTTTTAGCCAAAGCAACTTTTTTGTCAACTATCAATTGTTCAGGGCCAGTCCCCCCTAGAGCAACTTAAGTGCCTTGCTCTAGGGCACAACGGTCGGTGGCAGTCGTTCTCACATGACAAGAGAACGTACAACTCAATACAGGACAGCTACACGATCTGGAGTGAGAAGACATCTTTTTTTGTAGCCATTTGTAGGTATAAAGTCGTAGCTTTTCCTCATAATTATAACAGGGTTGCTGTATAAAAAGCCACAGGCCTATGTTAACTAGCCTATAGCAGGAATTACAGAATTAATGCACATATCTGACAGGGTGGGGGCGTGGTATCACAATATTGGCTCCCCATCATGATGTCAATCATCAACTGGCCCAACCCTATTCCAGTGTCAACTTTACATTACAAAAACCGAATGACACTTGACTAGGAATGTAATAAACATTAAAAAAGTGTTAAAGTTCATGATGAATGTCTTGCTATGTTTGACAAGCTAATGGCATTCTTATGACGACTGGTGCTTATGGCACCAAAAGTTATGGTGAGTATAATCAAGAGCTTGAGCACTGTCACAAGCTATATTGTCCACTATAGTACTAAAATAAACAAAAAAAAAAAACATTCAAAACGCTTCTGAACCTACTACCTACACTTCTGAACTACCTATACTATCTGGTCTCAGACCAATGTTCGGTGTGGCAACACCGGAAGAATGCCTGAGATTACTTTGAACATCTACGGTCATGCCTCTGCCTATGTCCATCTATTGTCCTGGTGTTGGAAGAGATGTTAAAATGTATGTATGATGTATGTCTGCAGTAAATACTATGGCTAGATAAACATATTTGACACTTCCTGAGTCTCATTTCTCATTCTCTACAGTCCTATTATTACGGCTGCACCAGTGGATTTTTTGGAAGTGGAATGTTTAGAAACCTCTGGATCCTGGGTGATGTGTTGTGACTGTACCATCTTTCACATGGGCGCAACCTACGTTGGTCTGGCTAAGGCTGTCTACAATGTCAAGCTTTGGTTGTGATAAAGCAATATAATCACTCATAACTGTAAGTTTTAAAAAGACCTCACGCTAAAGGACACCTTAGCTTTTTATGTCCATGTATAGTACAAGGGTACATGGAAAGTTTATTAATTTATATGAAAAAATATATTAAAAAAACATTTATCACAGTTCATTAAAGTTTATAGTTTATAGGCGTGACAAGTACACATGAGCACGGCTAGATCTGTATGCTGAGAAAATTCTGTTGATTAAAATTTTAAAAAAAAATGATAAAGTTCTAATGTAACAGAGTATGCCAGAGCAGGTATAGTGGTAAAGGCTAAAAGGTCAAAGCAGCAGACTGGTTAGAACTTCTGTGTTTTTCATTTAGGCTACGGGCAGGTAAAACTGAATACCACGCAAGACAACACAAATCAAACACCGGGACACTGCCCAAAACTTAACTAGGCCCTGCATCATAGCTCACACAGTATGTCCTCTCAGTTCAGAGGCATCTTCCTGCCTCAGTCACAACCATGCAACCATATATAATCCAGCTCTCAACCACTCCATTTATACAAGCAAATCAATCAACCATTCCAGAGCATATTTCATCAAGAGACTATACACATTACACTTTACACTACTCAAAAGACTATACACATTACATATCTAAATGGCTTCTCAGCCAAATGGCCAATAGCTGAAGCTGTGGCAGCTCAGAACACAACCGATGCCATCGTTTGATGCCAGTTTTTTTTCTCCCAGTTGTTGAGGTCAAGATTAGCTGAATGTGGTCATATCTGCAGTAGGGATGCAATGACCCGATACTTGGATCGGGCCTTCTGCTATCCACTAACACCTTGCATAGAAACAAACTTTGTTTCACCAAAGTCCTGTAGCATCAGGTTCATGCCGAGACATTTAAAGTGACAGGCACCCAATAAAACATAAGCCGACAAACATAAAATACAATGTAATGACACTGGCACACACGTTTATTCTTAAATTATACTCTAAATAAGAATTTATTATATTTATTTTGTTCTCTTTTGTCTTGGCTTTGGAAAATAATGTGTAGTTAGGAGAGTAAAGCAATAAAAGCTGAGGATGATGCCTATCTCCTATTTCATTGGGCTTACTGGATCGGTATTGGGTATCGACCGAAATGCAAAACCCATGTATTGGAAACGGTATCGGAACTAAGAAAGTCGGATTGGTGCATCCCTAGTTGTATGTATACAAGGAGAAGGGAGAACATAAGTGAGCAAAAAGCCTTGATATCTTGAGTGCATCTTACACAAACAATGTCAAACACAGCACTGCACTCCCTTGTGCCCTTACCAAGAAGGAGGAATCAAGTCAGTTGGACGAAAGCTTTCTCCAAACTATGGACAGACAGATAGATTGCCAGACAGACAGACAGACAGATGAGTCCTACTAATTGGACAAAATTTCAACATCAAGTATTCACATGAATTGAAAGATTTCACTGACATTGTCAAAGGGCACATCCTATGTTTTTTATTTGCTATCACACACCTGCTAAGAGTTGCTTTATCAGGGTGATTAAAAAGAGCACACTTCAGCAATCTCAGGGGGTATAAATGTGCATGTAAAAAGACACTGAGGTGTTGGGCTGAACAGCAAACCATGAAGGCTGCCGTTATCCTGTGTGCCGTGCTGGCACTCTCTGAGTGCATGGTCAGGTCAGTAGCTGTGTTTCTGCCATTTCTACAGTGTTGGACAGCAACAGTCCTAGCATTTAGTTACACCTGTATCAAACTATAGACTGGGTGATGCAAGACACCATGGTTTTCTTTTCCAGGGTCCCTCTGACCAGGGTGAAGACTGTAAGGGAGAGCCTGGAAGAGAAGGGTCTGTGGGAGGAGTACAGGAGGAAGTTTCCCCACAGACCTCTGGCCAAGTTCGACAGCTTCGCTGTGGGCACCGAGCAGATGACCAACGACGCTGACGTAAGTCAACAATCTCATCTGAACTCTGGTTTGCCATCAGAATTGGAAAACACAACCAGAACATTTGGAACAAACAAAACCAAAACTGCTTAATTCCACCAAGGAACCCTGTCAGACACCACTGTACCAATGTACTCACCCAAGTTATTGGTTCTGTGTTGGTGGAATGACCAACCGTTACTAGAGCAGGGAGTTCACTTTCTTCCCCCTCCAAGCTCTTGAGGAGCCAGTTCCACCATAAGTAGTACCATAAGGAGTACTCTCCTCAACACATTAGCTATGGTGTTGTTCATTAGTTTTATTACCTAAGTGGCCTACAGCAATGAGGTTTGAATGCAGCAATCCTCATTTTGTAAGTCGCTTCTCCTAAAGACATACATGTAAATGTAAATAAACAGACTGACAACCTCACATTTGTAATTTTCTCCCTAACAGCTGGCCTACATTGGTGTGATCTCCATTGGAACCCCCCCTCAGTCCTTCAGAGTGCAGTTCGACACTGGCTCTTCCAACCTTTGGGTGCCGTCTGTGTACTGTAGCAGCACTGCCTGCAGTAAGATTACAGTTCACTCTTATCATGTGCTGATTTAGCCTGACTCTCACAAGCGTTTACCTCAATCTGAGATTGGGCTTGGTCTGGATATCTAACAATCATCTCCCACTTCTCTGAGGTGGAATCAACGAATGTAGACCACAATGCCCCTGTGGGTTGTTTCTTGATTTTAGATTCTGATGTTAAAGGAGAAATCCGTTGTGAATCAATCCATAGCCCTGTTTTTTGGGGTCACAGAGTGCTGTCGGTTGAAAAGGATGGGAACATTTGATACAACATAGACCAAATAGTGAATGCTAACTCTAACTGAATGGGGCACAGAAACTCACTTTCAAGTGGCCAAATACAGGGGAAAATGCTGATCGGTATTTTCCAAGGGTCAAGATTATGTTATCAAATTCCTACTTTGGTCAACATCCCAAAGAAAATTAGTATACCATCATAGAGGACAAAAAAGTGTTGACATTCAAAGTCAATTTTAAGTCAGGGAATTTTGAAATATTTCCCTAAAAAATGGCACAAATTAGTCATTTACCAAAATGGTTGACATTTCATATAATAATTGGCAATTGATTCATTGTTGCAACCCTACAACAAATGTGACAAAACTCCTGACAAAGCACTTACCAAATGAGTATTGCACTGACATGGTTCAATCAACCAAATAAGTTTTCTCTTCCAGACAGTCACAACAAATTCAACCCCAGCCAGTCCTCAACCTTCAGGAATACTGGAAGGTCTCTGCAGATCTCATATGGAACTGGCAGTATGACTGGATTCCTGGGCTATGACACCGTTGGGGTGAGTATTGCGAATTATGAGCCATTAAGTTACTAGGAAGTAAATAGCATACAGCACAACACCAGTACCTTAAAATTCAATTTCTCAGGCAATATAATAAATATTTGCTATTTCATCCAACTATTCCCAGAGTAAACTACTCATGAAGTTGACATTACCCAAACACTCTGACATCAAAAGCATTACAAAAGCTTCCTGTTATTTGTCTCTGCAAGGTTGGAGGTATTCAGGTGCCAAACCAGATCTTTGGACTGAGCCAAACAGAGGCTCCCTTTGAAGCCACACAGCAGTACGATGGCATCCTGGGCCTGGCCTATCCACAACTGGCTGCATCTGGAGCTCAGCCCGTCTTTAACAACATGGTCCAGCAGGGCCTGGTGCAAAACTACTTCTCTGTCTACCTGAGCAGGTAGCAACCTCTGAGCAGACTGAAACACTACAATATTTTTTTTCTGGGTACTGCATGGATAGTGTAGGAACCACACAACAGCAATTCAAGCAATTAAAAAAAAAGTGTCTTGGCTGAACTGAGGCATCCTTGTGTTAATCATCCATTTCAATACAATCCTGCTGCTCTGTAACAGACATTTGAACCTTCGTTGGTGTGCTTCTTGAAACCAGCTGCTGTTTTAACATCTGATATTTTGCACAGCAATGAACAGTCTGGCAGTGAGGTAACCTTCGGTGGCTATGATCCCAACCACTTCACTGGCAACATTGCTTGGATTCCCCTGTCTTCTGAAAGCTACTGGCAGATCACCGTTGACAGGTACCTGGCCAGTCTGTTATTCTACTCTTTGGGTGGGTGACAGATGATTCCACTGTTTACGACTACTGTTGCACTTATCATTCCAAAGAGCATTTACCATACCTAAGCAATGATTCTATAGTGATTATGTCCTGTTAGCCAATCAGAAATATTTTTAAATAATGTCACAGCATCCTAGCACGGCATTCTTAAGGCAGCAGAAATGTACCCTTTCTTTGAACTGAAGTGTGACCGTCAACGGCCAAATTGTTGCTTGCGACGGTGGATGCCAGGCAATTGTGGACACTGGCACCTCTCTGCTGGTTGGACCCTCCAGTGACATTTCAAACATCAACAATGCTGTTGGTGCTTACAGCAACGGTAATGGTGAAGTAAGTATAACAAAGAGCTTGAGTATTTCTACAAGTCAAAAAAAATCAAAATACTTCTTCATAACAGCCCTTTCATATTCACAGGACACTGCTGTTATGTCGGTGTACTTTAAAGACATGCATATTCAGCATATTTCAATGAGTAACATGTTTAAGTTAATACTTATGTCTGTTCTTAGGCTACTGTTCAGTGTGGTAACATCGGAAGCATGCCTGATATTACTTTTAACATCAAGGGCCAAGCCTTCACCCTGCCTGCCTCTGCCTATGTCCGTCAGGTAAGCCCTGATTTTATAGCTGATGTAATACTAAAGACTTTGTATACTATGGCTGTAATTGGATGTTAAAGGTCTGTAGGAAACACTTGGACAAGGTGTATCTGACACTTCCTGATTCTCATGTCTCATTCTCTACAGTCCTATTATTATGGCTGCACCAGTGGACTTGTAGGAGGTGGAGACAGCCTCTGGATCCTGGGTGATGTTTTCATTAGGGAGTACTACACCGTCTTTGACATGGATGCCAACTATGTTGGTCTGGCCAAGGCTGTTTAAAATGTCAGGCTTTGATTGTGACAGAGCAATATGACCATGTTTGTCACGTTTGTCACGTCACAACAGAACTGTGTTGACTAAAAGTAGCTGAAGCAAAAGAGTGTGTTCTTAATTTGTTATATACATACAACATCACTGCAGTCATTTACGCAACTGACAACTACTATATTTGTTTATAGTGTAGTTAAGTCTACCAGGGTAGCTAGAAGAAGAACAAGTGTTTGCTAAAAATTGACAAATAAAAAACTGAGGTTTGTTATGGCAGACCATATCTTCAGACCATGTACCTAAGTTATCAGCATAAGTCAAACTACCTCAAAAACACAGTGCTTTCACCAACTACAAAAGTATTTCTAGCCTCAAGGTGACCCATAAAAATAGTGGGTGACAGGACTGCTGTTCTATGAGCCAACTCCTACTTCTCTTCTATGGGGAAAATTGAGAGACAAAACTCACCACCATAAACCAGCATAGTGATGGCCAAGAAACTTGGATCTCCAAGACAACAAACAGCACTATCAAATTTTATAAGATTTATAAAAGATGGACATCTGGAATTTCAACCAATCACAATAATAATAAATGAAATGAAAAGCTGCTCAGCTGTGGTATCTAACACTAAATCCTGACTGCATGTGATGCAGGTGAGCATTTGCAACAAATCAAGTTCAATTACATTGTTTAACAGGATGTCCTAACTGGACACTATGCAATATGTTGCAAAGAAAAAACATAAAAAAGAAACGCCTACCCTGGGGTCCTTCTGGTTGATGATGATGACCAGGAGTAAACCATCAGGAGAGAGAGAGGCCACCAGCGCTCCCCTGGACTTCACAGGGCAGCAGGGAGTAGCCAGCTGACCCAAGGGGTATGTTTTGGTCACCCAGAGGACCTCATATCCCACAGAACTGAAAATCAAACATAACTCTACTTTAATGATCGCTTGCACAGAATACACTATTATGAAACATGTCATGAAATTGCATCTGTTACTCAGAATTTCAAACAGTAGGAGGGGACGGCAGTATGTGAGGTCAATAGGGGTAGGATGGGACTGCAATATTTGTAAAGTATTTATTTGGGGTCTAAACAAACATCAATGAATTAGAGAAATGTAAGTTGCGAGTTGCCTAGTGGCATTTTGTTGAAGACCTAGCAAGCTAATTAGCAAAAACCTACACACTGAAATAAGCACAGTGGAAATGAGATTTCTTAAAGATGGCATCCCATACAAATATCAGCACATGTACATTCTCAGGCACTCTCAGGCTATAAGCATCCTTCCTCAGAGGCAATCACTGGCACCACCAACCTGAGTTTCCTGTCCACTCCCTCCTCCCACTGAAGCTTTAGAAAGGTGATGCTAAGCTGCTCTCCCACGCAGAACACAAATGCAATCAAGCAAACATCTCCAAGAACCTGGTCAAAGACACAACAGAAACCAGATCCCTGAAATGTCCAAGCAAGTAACCATGCATATAGAGTGACACAATGTCAATCTAATTTTCAATCATTTGGTTACATAAAAACATAAACGGCTACATAATAATAACTTAACTTTATATGATGCAAAGTTGGTGTCAAGATACCCAAGGTAACGTTAAGCATTAGTCCAGAATCAATCAACCTATAGTCCTGTTGTTGTACAACACAGACTGAATTTGCAAACTGGCAGCTAAGACTCACTGAATGGGGCATATGGGAAAAAGTTTCCTTGCCCTCATGAGTTGAATGATTCTGGACTATTGCTTTGACAAAGAGGAGTTCTTGGTGAGTGGGGAGGACTGTTAGAGACACAAAAGACCTCAGCGAGCAGTGTGTGTTCAGTGTGAGAGGGGCAATGTGTATATGGAGTGTAAGTGTGTAGGGGTGTAGGGGTGTAGGGGCAACTACACAAAAGCCTCTGTCCATTTTTTTGGAAAACGTTTACTAGCACTTTTACATACACCATGACTGGCTGGCGGGTTTATTACCTGACTCCTGATGAACAAACCGCAGCAGATTGCTTCCTTATCAGCAACAGATGGAAATGCCACGTTGGAGTGGGCGTGGATCTGACTCCAGCGTCCACTGACTGTGGCTCCTCGAACAGCACTGAGCTCCTGAGGGGACACGCATTCCCACAATAGCACCTGCCCCGAGAGGGCCAATAAGACCACACGCTGGCCATCTGCTGAGACCTGCAGAGTGAGGGGTACACCATTCTCTACACTCACACACACACACACACACACACACACACACACACCTTAGTTCTACAGTCTTATATGTACATTTTGATGTAACATTTTAAAGACTTTAAACAAAAGTCACCAAGGGGGCAGACATCTAGGCAACACAGGTGTACAACAAGCTCCAGTAAACAATCCAAGAGAAAAACACACAGACAAGATATACAGACACAGACAAGATATACAGACACAGACAGACAGACAGACAGACAGACAGATAGACACAAACACACATACACACACACACAAACAAACAATACCTTTGGCTGTGGTCAGCTGATGGATCACATCTGGTACAGGCGAACTTGTCTTGAACAAGTCAGTGTCTTTATTCCAGAGAAACAGGTCTCCAGAAGTAAGTATCCCAGTCAACCACATACCTGACAGGGTAACAGGGACAATATAACTTAACAGGACCATGTCTGAGGGATAAGTCTACTCAATGGAAGAGGCTACGGCTAGGGTTATTCCACTAACCATTTGGCGAGCTGGCCATCACCACCACATTGGGGAGCACAGACTGCAGTTTTGGATTCTTTTTCTTAGAACGTCCAGTCGTCAGGTTGACCTCGTTGATGCGGTTGTCATCTAAAAGGAAGATACTCTCTTTCTCCTGTGAGAAAACAGCAATCCTTCTAAACGACTCAGCTCCATTAAGACATTCTGGTTATGAGGAAGAAGAAACAAACAAAACGGTCTTACCATCCCTAGCCAGCAGAAGCGCGGCCATGGCTTCTTCCCTTTGATGCTGGATGAAAGCACCACTTCCAACTTCAGCTCCATATTCATACTCTATCAGAGACCTTTTCTCTTTCCTCTTCACCTCTTTTTATTACACTATCCATTCAGGACAACAGTTCCCAAGCTTGTTATGAATGCTAGCTAATGTTTTGTCCATTTGGGTAAACCTGAATAGTGAAGTTCATACACATAGGTTCAGGTCAATTCAGTTCCCGTTCCGTTATATCATAAAATATGACTGGATACTAAGTAATGTGATGACCACAGGATAAAGGCTATTAACTTGCACAGTTGTTATAGCGACGTTAACTTTAATCATGTTTGTTATCTAGCTAGCTAACCAGTCGGTTAGCTTAGATGGCTAGCTGTCCGACAAAACAGCCTGCCTTTACTTACAGGACTGAGTTCCAAATTCTGATGATGAGCATTTCGTCTCCGACTTTATTTTCGTATGCATACAATTTAATGAATTATGTATGTTTGAAAATGGTCTAATGGTAACAGTAACGGAAGAGCTAGCTTCCAGAGACGTTTCTACATGCTGCGTGCTCATCTACTGGAAAACATTGAAGATTACGATTCTGGAAAACAAAAAAATCAACAAACAGCAATATCTACGCTGCCAAACAAGTACACTGACATTTTAGGTGCTGTGTATTTATCTACAATTATCACTTACCACGAACCGTCGTAGTACACCATCTGTCTTGTTTCTGAGCACAACCATAACACTTGGCATTTCGAATCTCCCTCCGCTTCCGGAGACTAGGAAAACACAGATTCGATGCGCGATCCTTCCCGGGGAAGCTATAGCGTTGCCTGGTAACTTAACTAGGACAGCTGATGCATCAAGGACGCCAACCACACCCTTCCTGCCGAGTACCCTATGAAATTATTATAATGTATATTATATAAAATAGATTTAATAATAAATTGGTCTATTTTAATTAATTCATACTTTATTTAAGATAGCTTTATATAAGTGGTTATTAACCACTTATATAACTTTATATAAGTGGTTATTATTCATACCAGTAATCACACTGGAAAGCTAGGACAATTTTGGGCCTGATGTTGGGCTGGGGCCAACATAATAATTTGGATTGTCTCATTCACATCACAAGAGTGAAGAGTCTAGTGCAGAGCAAGGCCTGTGGAATCACTGGACCTTCCTTTTTTATGGCACCATGTCATCTTGTTGGGTGTGGTTTCATGTGAAATTAGGCATAAACTGAAGGCTATATATCATGGTCTTTGGAAGGGACTTTGCCTATTGGAAGACCTCATAATTTGTACTTCACTGCTCATTTGTGGGTGACACTTGGAAGTGTTGCCTAACCTGTCAACCTGAAGAATGGATGCTGAGGAGTGGGTTGAGTCCTTCTCAAGAGGCATTATGTGCTTACTGGGTATAGTGGGCAACAACTGGTTAGCCTTCAGCTCCATACCAAGGTCCAAGTCTCAGCTAAAGACTAATGATGCCCTCTTCATCAATCTTGCTGTGTCCAACCTCATCACCAACTACATGGTAGATCTGCCAGACACCATGGCTGACTTCGCTGGACGCTGGTTTTTTGGTCTGACCTATTGCCGAATCTTCCGCTTCTGTGCTGACCTGTCAGAGACCAGCAGCATCTTCTCCACTCTCTTCATCAGTGCGTACTGGTATCAGAAGCTGGTGGGCTCCCTGAAACGTGGAGGGGCCCCGGTCCGCCTGGACAACATGCGCCTGGTCGCTGCTCTGCTAGGAGGAAGCTGGACGGTGGCTATCATCTTCAGTATACCACATCTTATCTTTGTCACCGTGGCGGAAGAAGACGAGGAGGTAGACTGCCTGGATAACTTTCCTTCCCCAATGGCCCAACAAGTCTATGAGATCCTGTATCTGAGCTTGGCAAACGCCATTCCTATTGCTGGCATTGTCTTTGCGAGCATCCAGATAGTGATCACCCTGATGCAGAACCAGCAGCGCGTCAGTGGAATGGGAGCAGCTGAGCCATTGCCCAACAAGCCCCAACAAGAGGTCCCACATTCGACCGGCTCAGGCCAAGCACCACAGGAGTCTCAGGCAGGTCAAGGTCAGTTATCCACCGTTTACACTGGTGCCCCAGAGGGTGCTGCACAGCAGCAGCAGCAACCACAGGCAGCAGCAACAGCAACAACAGCAGCGCCCAAAGCCCCAACCAAAGGCGTCGGCAGCAGCGGATCCAGTGGTCAGGTGCGAGCTGCCAAGAGCGTGGTGGCTGTGGCCTCTGTGTTCCTAGTGTGCTGGTTGACCCATCTTCTCCTCCGCATCACCAGCAACGTGAAGACGAACGAAGTGGTGGTGGAGGTGGCGAGCTACATCGCCGCGTCTTACACCTGCATCATCCCTTACATCTTCCTACATGGGGTGAAAAAACTCACTTGTGCCTGCAAACGGTGAGATGAGAACAGCCTCGAATGGCCTGTGGGTCAGTGATTCATTGCTTGTAGGACAGCATTCACTTAGACAGCACTGGGCAAATAGTGTTGAAAGAAAATGTGTAATAAAACATAGTGGTTTATACGTTATGAAATGCATATTTTGGGATCATGATGTGTGCGATCCTTTGCCTGAAAAAGAACAATAGATTTTTTACATTTATTTCCATTTCAATTTGATTTCATAGGAGAAGATCTATATGCCTAAACTGCTGTGTGTTCCAGAGTCTGGTTCCTGTCACACCTGTATGGGGTAAAACTCGCTTTTGCAAAGAGTGTGCAGCAGAATGGATTAGTATCTCAAAGATTTATGGTTCTTGACGGTTCTGAGAATAAAGCACCCTTAACATAAGGTTCATGACCAACTATTTCTTTGGTCAACTGCTACCGTCATTTCAGTTGTCTTAATTTCTCAAGGGCTCTTTTTTGAATTGTAAACAGGAACACTGATTGTTCCCCTGTTCAATTATGATAAAATTTATTCAGGAAGGTCTAACCACTGGGTACAATCACAATTAAGAGGCATGATGTCAGCCAAATCAGGTGGGACTCATACTCCCATGACAGCTCTATACGGCACATTTAAAAGCCCACAAATCAAATACAGGGCTGGCACAGATACTGCAAAACATTATCAATTTCTTTAAAATATTTCAGTCTGATCAGAATTGTATTTATTCTTGACTATCAAAAGCATACAAAGACGAGCACACAAAATGTTTTTTTTGTCAAAAATGTAAAAAATTATCAGTTAAAAAAAAAGCAAAGGGGACCCATATTTACTCTTTTAGAGGTCAACACTTTACATTACATTACCTTAGCATCTGAGCGGAGTAAGGAAACAATCATTCAACTAGAAAAAAAGGAAACTTTATATTTGCACAGACCTTTAGTTGAGAATGAGACCATGTTGTAAGGTCTGAAAACATAGTTGAGAGATATATGGCAGTACTAAGTCCTTCCCAACACTTGCATATGAGCAAGAGAAATGCAGACCATAGACAATCAATGAATTTCAATGGATTTCAAAGGTCTTGCTGAACACCCAGGATAAAATGATGAGATTATGAAACAGATTTTTAGGTATTCATCTCACTGATAACAGGACCATAGGACAGTGTTTGGAGATTGAGGAATTACCCTCCATGTACATACATAACTTAAACAAGCCTCACACTAGACACTCCTTTTGCTGTCTCTCTTGCAGACACACACACACACACTCACATTAAATTGCTTGGGAATATCCAACTTCCTTCCAAATATCTTGAGTATGGGACAAACCCCATGTGTTCCAGGCAACAGTGAACCAGAGAAGCACCGTAAATCATCAGATGATGGCACAATAATTTGTATTTTTTGCAATTAAAATAAAGTAGATGCTTTGCCTTTTACAAACATGGTGTCCAATGCACACACACTGTTGTGGTGACCTATGCACATCCGTCCAAACACATAACAAAATTTGTACCCTCTTGGGCTCCTTGAAGTCTTGGGCAAATCTATTTTTTTTTTTAAATATGCCATTTGAAAGAGGCAAATAAATGCACACACAGCAAACTGTCAAGAGTCACAAGAGATTTGCATGATCGTTTTAGTTCACAAGGGCATCTTGACCAGCACATTGGTGCTGGATGGGAGAGATGATCAGTGCACTTTCTCCAGTTTGGCCTGAAGAGACTTGAAATTGCCAATAATGTGCTGAAGGGCTGCGTTGGGGCTCAGAGACTGCAGCTCCACAAGGTAACCACAGATGTTGTCCAAACACACGTTAGTAAATCTCCGCCTGGATGAGACATGAATAGACAGTTAATGGGGGCAAAACACAAAAAGAGGGGTAGAGTGAGAGTGTGTGTCAGTGTGTGTGTTGAACAGATGGGAGGCTGCAGTAGAAGCAGATTACCTGTCGTAGGTGGGCACCCGACTAGGGTCATCCACATATCCGGAGAGCAGCACATGAATGCACTCCACCAGGTGCAAAGGTTTCCTCAGACGCTGCCAGCATGGATCCTTAGGTCGAGGGGAAGAAAGAGTGTGAGAGTGTGTTTGGGAGGAAACTTTCTTTAAATAAAATTAAAGTTCATTGGCATTTCAGAGCCACTTGTAACCAAAGCGACATGGATATGCAACATGGAGCTCAGGAATTGAACCCAGGTTGACTGATTGTCAGTCAGTGATGTTGCTCCACCACATGCAATGACACAAACATATCTTCAGCAGATGTGATCGTTTGGGGGTAAGGAGCCATACTCTGGTTTTGAAGAGCTGGTCATACACTTCCAGCAGACGAGGCAGCTGCACTCCAATCTCCAGCATGGTGTATGTAACAAAACCCACGTCCCAGCTCAGCTCACACACACGCTGTTCCAAAAATTTCACCAGGAACTCTGCAAACACACAAAAGCAAAAGGGGAGCATGCAAGTTAAAGCAATGTAAATTAAATTCAATCTTTAAGTCTTTCAGACTTTCAAAAGGGGGAAACTAAATAAAATGTAGTAGCATATAGTAATGGTAATAAAGAATAATGATAACAATAATAATCCTTAAATAATAAGAACTGAGAACATTGGGCCTCATTCACTAACGTCTTACAAAGACATTTATTCTAAAACCCCATTTACGCAGTTTTTAAGAAGATTTTTGTTCACCAATTTTTTCTTACATCTGTAACTGTTATTAGACTGAAGAGCACCTGAACTCTTGAGCAGTGACCTGTGTGTGCAAAATAACTGATTTTTGCATTTTCCATTCAGCAGTTGTAAAATATTACAGAATCTAAATATTTTATATGAGACCTAAATTGAATAAACGCTTAGGTAGATATTGGTGAATGAGGCTAATTTATGTCTGATGTGACTCTCACATATACATTACAACAGACTACTGGTGATACTGGTGTTACAGGCTTCTTATTTTTCAATGCATGCAAGGAACTAACAATTTACACAACCGAAGGCCCATTTAGTCTTTAATGTGATGACGAGCCTCGTTCCCAAGGTGTGAGCAGCAGCTGGTCTGAGCTAGAGTTGATCAGCCCAAAGGCGAAGCAATTATGCTATTAGTCCAGAGCACAGCAGAGCCTAGAGACCCTCTAATTGAGAACAACAGGGGGTAAAGAGATGGCATTTTGGGATTGTGTGTGTGTGTGTGTGTGTGTGTGTGTGTGTGTGTGTGTGTGTGTGTGTGTGTGTGTGTGCATGTGTGTGTTTTTAAAAGATGGAGGGTGATGAGTCAGATGCTTCCTTGTAAGGATATATGTTTGTGAATACGTTTAAAAAGAGAGAAAGAAAGAGAGAGTGTGTACAAAAAAAAAATTTCATACCTAGCGGAAAGTAGCGTGGCGTCCCTGCGTACAGTTTTCCCAGTGAGACCAGCTTCAGGCTGAGAGACCTCATTCGGTCTGCAGGACTCATGACAGAGCTGTCACCCAGCTCTGCAAAACAACCGAAAAATAAAAGAAATTAGAGAAGCTGCTCCAAGACACACCACTCAACACTGACAACACGTCAGCCATTTCACCAGACTTCACTACTGTTTATACACCTGCATGTCACCATGTGGTAAAACATGAATGACCTAGTATGCATGGGATGAAGGTGTGCATACAACCAGCATGAGAAGAAGGGTCAGTCATGTAACTTCTCTATGATAATGCCATAATAAACTGGAAAGGTCCATCTGCTATCTGAAATTAACCACAATCCATCCGCAGGTCCTTCGTCAAGATATTACTGATCCATGCCATATTTTGCACGACAGGAAAATCTTAAAACCGAGTCCAAGCTGGCAGTGGAATGTCACCAGTAAGGTACTGTTCTGACCTAACAAGGTTTTCACCTCCAAAAATACATGGTCTAAAGTTGTGATCGAAAGAAACATGCAAAGTTGAAATTGATTATGTACATCTTGTTGCTATGATTTTGCTAAACAGCTAACTCCCCGACTTAGCTATGACCGGCAGCTAAGCAACTAACTATTTTTAGCGTTTTTAGGTGCCTCACTTCTTTTTCATCCTGTACCTTGCTCATATTCAAAGTGAGGCGCATAGCAACGGTCATGTCGCATTGCTCCATAGACAAGCAATGAATATGATCGTGTCAGTCAGAATGCCACTTAAGAGTTCCATCTAGCCTGGTTGCCTCTCTGTTCTCTCCCTTGATCCCTTACCTTTATCCATGATCTCTTGCCACAGTGAGTGGACCAGGATGGGGTCAGAGTGTCCGGCACAGTGGATGATGGCCAGCTTACACTCGGACAGATGAAAGTGGTCAGCAAACTCCCCGTAAAGCTGTTCATCAGAGAGGAGGAAAGGGGAATGAAACATTGACGTATTAATGTCAGACACCATTCATTCACCATTTGATGTCTTAAAATACATTTTATTCAACTTATTCAAGTTACCAAGAAGATCCCATTCAGATACAATATTACTTCTTTGAGGAGATTTTACATCTCCATGGGGACGTTCATTGTGAAGTAAAGGATAAATAAATATATATACAGATAGATAAAATAAATGCCTGCTCAAGTATAATTTTTAAAGATTATTTTGCTAGACGTTTTTAACTTCATGTCACAATTTTATGTCAGTTATTAAGATGTTTTTTCAATCAAAAATCTTAATGGCAAACATGAGTAGAAGGACAAACGTGTAATTGCTACATAAAGTTCACTCAAGGCCTAAAGAAGTTCCGGGCCTAACCATGGAACTGAACTGTGAAACTGAACAAGGTATTTCATGAGCACTCATGAAAAGAGTTTTGCCAATAATGTCACTGGGAGTGTAGCAAAACATACTGTCTTTGACTATTTTCCCTGTTACTGTGGGTCAGACTGGCTTCCAACCAAACAAGACAAGCAAATGGACTCTGTTAATTATCCAGTCATGTAAATACTGAGCAACTGATTGATTACATTAGTGGCAAGTATGTTCCAGCTTGTCTGAAACAATAGGCTGCAGCTACAAACAGCAGCATCAAGACTCAGCATGCTTGTCAGTGGACAAACGATTAGTCCGAAGAGGGACTACAAATCCCACAAGCCCTGTTGGTCTCCTATCAAGTCACCTTAAATGAACTCTATTAACACTGACACAGTAATGATCTCAAATGATATTTGTTTAGTCTGTTGGCAAATGACAATGCGGTAAACACTAAAAAACAAAAATTAGAGATCTTCAATGGTTAATTTAAATGACAGACCCTAGAACGAATACCAGAGATAGGGATACTGATTTTCTTGCCATTAGTTGTAAGTCAAGTTTTGTTACCTTGGTGATGTCCATCAGCTCCGAATCCAGTTGAGCGACGGCGGCCTGAGCTGAAGGATGCTGGGAGTGCCGTCGGATCAGCATCTCTTGAATCTGCACCTGGATACGAGCCACCTGGAGCATAACAGAATGGACAGAGAAAAGTTAGTTAGTCAGATCAGATTTTTGCGCACCTAAACTTCTAAACTAAATTTCAAATGTGATTATTATTGAGTTTGTGATCACTGTGGAGAAAAACAGTATCTTGCTAGTACATTGCCGCATATTCCAATTCATGAAACGTGCGTATATTAACTACAGGTACAGATATTAAACAGGATTAAGCAGGTATTTGCATTATAAATTACATCTATTATACATTCCTACCGAAAAGCATTAACATTTGGTATTATTACTTGCTAATACTTGCTGGTCATTTCCAACATACAATACATCCTTTAGGCTGACAGTATTAATGTGCTGTTGAAGATTGTAAAAGACTACGAGAGTGTGGCCTCCCCCCCTGACCTCCATCTTCTCTTCAAGCTCGTGCAGGAACTCTCCATCGGCCCCCTGGGATGTGGTGCACGATGAGCTCTTGGCTGAGAGGATGGCCCGGGAGATGTACTCCAGCCTCTGCCTCAGTGAGATCTCCGTGCTGAACACACAAACAAACAGGCAGACAAACACGACCACCTCAGAATTGCTCAAAAACTCAAACATTAAAAAACAACAAAACAACTTTATGTCCATGACTAAATGGGTGAGCCAACAAGGATGAGGACAGCCTCTATAAACCTGCTGAGTGACTTATAGCCTACATTTTCATGCATCTTTATTTGTGTACCTCTGTTGCTTTGCACCTCTCTGTGTGTGTGTGTGTGTGTGTGTGTGTGTGTGTGTGTGTGTGTGTGTGTTTGTGTGTGTGTGTGTATTTCAGCTTTAGTTTATCGTACCTGTGCATGTCTGCAAGTCGGGCTAGGACATGTGCTGCCTTGCCAAAGTTGCGGCTCTTCTCATAGTATCTCCACAGCAGGTCCATGTTGCGCACTTTGTTCTGGTCCTGCTTGATGATGTGCATTAGATGATCCTCAAGGTATGGGGAGTTCACCTGACAACCAAGAGAGAGGACACCCTTAGAACATCTGTCTTTTCAACTTTAGCAAACAAAGTAAAGACAATTATTCACTTTTCTAGGCGCCTTGCAGTTGTTGTTTCTTGCTTGCAACATGAACAAAATACTCAAACAAACAAACAAACAAACAAATAAAATAAATAAAATAATCATTAACCAGTGACTAATGACCACATGTCGGACATACAAAGCTGTAATAACTTCATGTCTTCACACCTAACCAGGGATGTGTTTCCAAAAACCATTGCTGCTAACTAAGTTTGCAACTATGCAAACAACTTCATTGCTAACTGGCAACTTTGTTGGTTGCAATGCAATTCCCCATTCCTAACCAACTAAAGGCCAATTTATGGTCTGTGTCAGTGTTGCCGTGAACCCCCTCCACAGTGCCTCTGCATTGCCCAACATACACCTCAGAAATTTTCTAACAGCATGTCGAAGTGATGCAGACCGCAAGGGCTGTGATTGGTCGACTTCATCTACTCGCTTGTTTTATCTGGTGTATTTCAGCAGCCCACTGTAGGAACTTTTAGCAACATTCTAGTCCACTGCATTGACTTTGTAAATAATTTAAGACATTGTTTTAAATTCAGTGGCCCTGTGGAATTCAGTTGTACTGTGCCTAACTTTCAATAATGTTTTAAATTCAGCGCTATGTTTTTAGCAACAACATTGAGGTTGTTGAAATATAAAGTGTCTCTTTTAACAGAAATGTGAACCAAATGAAAGCATGACAAAAGAATTTGCGAAACTCAACTGTGTGATTGAAGGGTAGATAGCGCCTCTCAAAGCCGTTTGATGAAGTGTGCGACGCGAACGTGAACACTCAACGCAGAACCATAACAGGGAAATGATGGTAACGAGGCAACGCAGTGCTCTTTGCGACAAGGACTATAAATCAGCCTTAAGTTGGTAACTAGTTAACTTCTCAACTGGTTAACCCCAAAGCCATACCTCCAGCAGTTTATCGGTGAGGTCTGCTTGGATGAGCCAGTTGTAGAGGGCAATGTGGAACAACTCATCCTGAGACCTCTGGGCCAGGCCAAGCATCTGCTCAAACTGCACACAGAAATGAGAGCTTATAATTGGGAATATATTTCAACAGATCTCTGTAATATGCACAGCACATCCTTGACAAGAGTTTTTGAACTATATGAATTACATTCATATTAATTCATATTCAATATCATTGCAGATCACTTTAAAGTTTTTTTTTTTTTTTTTTTAGTTTTTTGAAAATGTATGGAATATCTTATGCTACATACAAATGCATCAATGGTACTAGAAATACCAATGCATCGTAATAGTGCTTTACAGCCTTTTCCACACTTGGCCTATACTCACGTGATTGGCTGCGTCTTCGTTACTCAGCATGTTGGGGTCGGAGGTCATGACTGGGGGTCCCGGTTGTTTGGGGACACTGGGGGACTGTGGTGCTGCTTTGCTCTGGTTCACCAGGTCCTGCATGGTGTCTGTCACACATTTGTAGCACAGCAGCCTAGGGCAGAGGACAAATAAAGGACTCAGAACAGGCCGAAACACAGCCTAGATCCAACCTAGAAACCACTGAACACCCACTGTCATTCACTTTACGTGAAAGTAAGCTACACCAGCTACGCTAACTAATTCTGACACAACGAGATACCCACCACAATCACTCAGAACTGTGTAAACTCTGTCAATATTTTATTAATGTACCAGCCATGTCTGTGGTAAAACATAAATTGCATACACTAAATTCTTAAGTCAGTTGCAGTGATTTAAGTGCAGATGAGTGAGTGATTGAGAGGGTAGGGACTGGCAAGTGTCAGGGCAATCCCACCTCTCCTGGAAGGCCTGTTGGCCGGCCACGTCCTCCTCGGGCTCGCCGTGCCTGTAAAAGTGGGGTCCCAGACGCTGGGGGTCCTTTTTCTCTGCAGCGGTCAGACACAGTTCTACCACGCCCTCGTAGAACCGCACTATAACAAAAAAAAGGCAAAAAGAACCTGACATTCAACAAACAATTGGAAACAGAACAACTGACCAAGATAGCATCAGGATGATTGCTATCAACTTGACAGTACTATATGCTGAGCTCTAAATTGTTTGTGTGTGTGTGTGTGTGTGTGTGTGTGTGTGTGTGTGTGTGTGTGTGTGTGTGTGTGTACTTACCCTGCCGGTACTGTGAGCAGACCAGAGGCAGGTCTGCGTTATGGCTGATGAGCTGGTAGAGCCTTAGGGACTCTTTGAGAGCGCGCTCCCTCTCAGCCTTATTCTGTACCTGCCTGGAGCCCTGCAGCAGCTCATTAGCCTGAGGAGAGGAGAAGAGACCAGTGGGTTAACACATCACAACACACAAATTAGCCAACAACAAACAAGCATAGAACAAACTACACCCACAAGATTAAAAAGCTTCAGATATATCACACAAGCACATCAAGCTTGTGCAGACCTGAAATAAACACACACACACACACATACAAAAAAAAATATTAGACACACTGCCAAACTCAAAAACACATGGTGAGAGCAGTCACCCCACCAAGCCATGAAGTGGAGTCTCCAGAGCACCAAATCAGCAGCATGATCTTAACACCAAAAAGCCAGGCTATTTGGGAGTCAGAGTGCATTTAAAATCATAGTGAGGGCACTCCACCACACACACACACACACACACACACACACACACACATACACACAACACAAACACAGAGGTGTAAATTAATTCATGGTTTACAGTTGGCTAAGATGGTGGAAGTGGGGGTGTACAGTACCTTGGAGCAGACACTGTCATCACTGCTGTAGAGAAGGGGGCAGATGTCCCTGAGATGGTTGCTGATGGGGTCCACTGAGGCGTTGTCTTTGATGTAGACGTTGATGAGGGCCGTGATGAGGCCGCCTGTCAGCTCTCGCCCGCGGGTCACCACCTCCTTAAAGCTGATGCCCTTCATCTGCTCCTGGAAGTCCTGTGGCAGAAACAAACGCAAAAGTTAGGAAAGATGGACACACACACACACACACACACACACACACACACACACACACACACACAAACAAATGGATAAAGGCATGCATGCAGGCACCCACACAGGCACACAAATACGCGCGCACACAAACACAGACATTGTATTGAGGCGATCACTCACCTTAGGTAGCTCGGCGATGATGGGGCTGAAGTGGTGTTCACACAGGAGCTTCCACAGGGCCAGGGTCTGGAAGCAGCGATGCACCAGCTGCTGAATCCCCTGCAGGGACACCTTCTCACAGGCCTGTGCCTCCGCTACACACACACACAATAAGAAATCTCAACAATCTTACTAAAAACTAAATAGGATATTATACTACAGCATTGACGCACAAAGTCATGAGAGCTATGACTCTAAGGCACTTCAGCTTTTGAAATTCATGCTACCTTCAAATGATTGTCCTCCTATAACTTAGCATCGGTTCCCATACACTCATGTGCATCAGAAGAATAAACCTGTCCAACCCTTGATGTGTGATGATGTTTCTCTTTCCCACTCATTGCCTAAAATACAGTGGCCCACCATATAACACAATAGTCAAAATTTTCCCCATGGATTAACTGCGCCATTTCTGACGCATGCATCCTGACATTTCAGGCTCTCTGTCTTGCATTATTTTCCATTCTTTCATCAGAGCTGAATGAGGTCTGTTTAGGTGTAGGAAAAACAGACACAGAGTTGTAATCTAAGCAGTGAGAGTGCATCAGACATTCTAAAGCAGCCCATCCCTAAAGCCTTGTGTGTGTGTGTTTGTGTGTGTGTGTGTGGTGGACTGCTGTGAGCCTTACTATGGTATTTCCTCTGGAGCTCCTGCTGAGCCTGGTGGGAGGTGGCTCCATCTGGACGCACTCCCATGAGCCTCTGCTGCAGGTTGGCTGGGGAACTGAAACTGCACCAAAACAGAGAGAGAGACAGAGAGAGAGAAGGACAGAGAAAGAAAAAAACAGTCACAAAGGACAAAGACAAGTAAAAGAAGACTCATTACACTGTTGATCAGAGAGGAGGGAACTGGGAGGACAGTGAACTACTGGGAGCTGTAGATGAGGTAATGGAGGAGAGAAGAGGAGGATGTGTCCTACCTGGGGGTCCCCAGAGAGGTGGGGCTGAACTGAGAGTTCTTGTCCAGGAACTCTTTGAGTCCTCTCAGCTCCAGCAGCACGGCCTCCAGGTCAGCACAGCTGGCAGTGCTCTCCAGCTAAGACACACACACACACACACAGACACACACAGACACACACAGACACACACTTCCCTTGTAAACACTAGACGATTACTTATTCCACGCATATAAAGATATATCCCATAAGATAATGTGCCACCTAACACATTTATTAATATTATATTTCCATCATTAATTTTATCTAAACAAGCAACTAAACTGAGCTATGATTTGTTAAAATGTGAGTGTCCAACACAGACAGCCCAAGTTACTGAGATACTTACAATACTGGCGGTTTGGTTTCCTTTTGTGATGGACTTCTCAAGTGCCATGCTGCCATCCCAAAGGTTACTGAGAACAAACAACAAAAGAAAATCTGATTTAGAGTAGACATTCAGTAGATGTACAAATACTACTGATCACTAGTTTCTAAACCTATAATCTTTTTGTGTGGATCTTGACAATGCTGTGCTCTTTGTTTATATAATGAAAAAATAAAGGCTCATAAATTAAAGAGTAAAAAAATACACAGAGCAGATAAATTGATAGGTTTGCTTGCTAACACACAGACAGAGTAAATGGTTATCTGCTCACCCCAGAATGCGGGTGAAGTAGATGGCAATGCCGTTGTGTTTGCCAGAGAAAACCACCTCAGGCCCAGAGGTAACCGTTGGAACAGGAGCACCGCCCATACCCATGGGGACAGAGTTGTATGGCGTAGACGCCATGACCGGTGGCATTCCTAAACAAACAAACAAACAAACAAACACAGACAGATTATTACTACAAAGCACAAACCTGGTACCGACACACAACTAATACAAGGTAAGGTAATGGAAATACTAAGACATGGGTTAGTTTGACCAGTAAAGAGGGAAGCAAATGAAGAATGGAACATGAAAGGAAGGGAAGAAAGTTAGGTGGACAGCACATAGGCTCCTCTAGGAGCCAGACATAGGGAATGCCTGTAAATTGGAATCAGTTAGGAAGGTTAGGAAGACGTACAGAGACTGTTAAGAAAAAAGACATAGGGAGGTGAGAGAGAGAGAGAGAGACTAAAACATAGAGATTGGGTCTGGAGCACTACCTGGGGCAGGAGTAGTTAAGTAGGTGGGGGCTGCGAGAAGGCTGCCCCCGGGGCCGGGGGATCCTATGAGAAGACAACGGAGGAATGGGAGGTGAATGAGAGGGGCAGACAGTGAAACGTGTAGTACACACAACGGTCCTATCAGACGGGTCTACACACTATGGGTTAGGAAAGTGGAGATTGGATAGGAGGGGGGAGATGGGGGGGGGTCATACCTGGCACAGGGGAGCCAAGGAGGGGCCCCACATTACTGGGGGCCGCAAGAGCGGAGGGGAAGCGCATCTGAGCCTCTCCCCCATACCTGTGGTGAATACGAGCAGAGACAGACACAGTTGTAGGCTACAATACAAACACACATTCATTTGCACTTATTAAAGGACAACAAGGAAGTGCAGAGATAATTAATTCAGTCACTCACACACACAGTCACACACACAGTCACACACACAGTCACACACACAGTCACACACACACACACCTGAAGAAAGCACGTGTAGCCCATACAGACACTTCTCTGTCACAGGCAGCAATGGAGCAGGCTAGGATCAGAGCTGTAGCGCACGCCTGCTCTTCCTGAAGGAGAGAGAGAGAGAAAAAGACAGTCGGCAATCAGTAAGCAGGAGCCAGTATCACTGAATAATAACCAAGATAGACCAACATAATATGTTACAATGGGAGTAAACCTGAATAGTTCTGGTCTGCATAAGTGAGAGTGTCACATAACGTAAAATAACGTCACATATAAACTTTTGGAATGATCTTCTGTATCAGGATATGAGAGCTCGACTCTGGTCTGCATAAAGGGGGATTTTCCCCCCTCCCCTTTACGAAAATAGAACAAAGAACTTAAACGTTTGTGCGTCTAGTTCCACTTTGACCCTCTTTGGTCGCAGAGTATGTTTTTCTGAGTCACAGCTAACATGATGAGGAGAATGCAGTCGGGGCAGAGCCTGAGTGTGGCACACAGAGAGGGCTAAGCTGTGCAGAATGAAAAGGAATGCAATGTGACATACCCTGTGCAGCTTGAAAAAGCGCTCGATCTCCTCGCTCTCACCACCACCGCTGCTCACCAGCAGGTGGCGCATTTGGTCCACGGGCCGCAACTTGTGGAAGATGTGACTGCCCTGCAGATGGGACACAGACCAGTGTTGAGAAGAGGATGAACGAATGAATGGATAGACACACACACACACACACACACACACAAACACACACACACACACACACACACACAGACACACACAGACACACACACAGACACACACACAGACACACACACAGACACACACACAGACACACACACAAAAAACGCTGATGATAGCCTGGTCCAATAAATCCATGATGTACAGATTAGAAAGTGCTGTTTTTAGCTTATTTTAGCATTTTTTCCCCCTCACATCCAAAGACATTTAGGAATTAAGCGAACCTGCTCATCAATCAATCAATCAATGAAAAAATAAATAAATGCTACCACATCAAGAGCTCACACACATACAGATTTTCTGGGCAAGGCTATTTGATATACCAATGCATATTCAACCATATTTAGGGCACTCCATCACACACACACACACAAACACAAACACACAGCTCTGGTTCTACAAACAATATGCGTACCTTAGCAGAGAGGAGCACAAACTTGTTGGGGGGGATGTTGTGCTGCTGAACCACCACGGGTGAGTCGGTGAGGGGAACCAGGTCTTTGTTCAGCACGGTAACCATCTTCGGCACAGGGTCATCCTCAATGGCGCACAGGGCCCAGGAGTGCCCATCCACTGCAGACATCATCTACAAAACAGAAACAGCACAATTACAACCCAAATGCTGCTCTTTGAATTGTTTATTTGTACTTCCATGGCTCCCTTGCAACAGAGATTCAATAGCTCCATGGGACTTCACCTGATAAATGATTTTATACAAGTATAAAATAAAAAAATTGAATTCAGCAACACATGGGCCATTCAACAACTGAAAATGAATGCAATTATAGAATGCTGTAAAACTACTAAGATCACAATTTATGAATTCAATGACATGCCAACAATATAATGTGCACCTCAAAACAAAATCTGTAGTGTGTAGCTTTCCTGAATACAAGAATACAATTCAAGAATACAATAAAAGATTAAAAAAGTCTAAATTGGAAATGGGTCTGTCTGAAGTATGTGCACTCTGCCAGCCGTATTAAGTTCTGTAGCAGACTACACACACAGACACGCACACAATCTGAGTCATTGTCATCATGACATCAAGGGCAGGCTGTGTATGTATGCAGCCAGACATAATTGCCTAAATCCTCACTCATGTCAACATCAGAAACATACAAACGACTCAAAAACTAAACTGGGTGACTGAGGAGTAAATCCTGATGCCATATTTATGCATATCTAGCCTGTTCTGTCTGAATAGCTTACCTGGGCCTCCATCAAGGGCTTCTTGAAGGGGAAAGAGTCGTGGTTGATGCACCAGAGAATGTCGCTGTCCTCAGTCTCTGATGCAGCCATAAGAAGCACTCCTGTACAAAACAAACAAGACAAGACAGGATGTGACATCAAAAACACCTCACAGCACAGGGAGAACCTGTGAGGTCTTGGATGGTGGATTGAATGGCTGAATCCCAACGTCACACCCTAGCCTAAAGCCCTGAACCCTAAAACAACCAATCATAAAGTCAATTCATGCCAATGAACTACATCAATTCAGTACATGAAAGTTACACTGGTATTCAGTCATAGTAGCCGCCCCCCCACCCCCCACCCCCACCCCGAGGGCAAAAGGTCTGCTCTGGACAGTGAAAGGGATGGGTGGACTGGCAGTACCTTTCCTGTAGAGCGCCTTGTGGACCTTAGCGGGTTTCTGCAGGGTGGAGGAAGCAGAGAACCCTGGCGGGAGACGGACGTGGACCAGCGCCAGAAGACTGGGCCGGGCTGAGGTGTGCTTGGCATTGGGCGGTGCAAAGGGAGTAGTGCTGAAGTACAGTCGCACACCTGGGAATGATAAAGACACATCAGGTAAGCAGACCTCAAATATCAATGAAATTCTCAACTACTCAAAACTCATCCCAGATTAATCAATGTAATTTCCATAAAAATCCCACAATAATAATTTATACACCAAGCCATGGAGCTGTTTATCAGCCGTACCAACGTGGATGCTCATCATGAGTTCAGATAAGCACTTGTGTCAGAATATCAGCACAGTATGTGCTTTTTTTTCCCTATGAAACAATGAAACAACGCTTGCTCGACTCTGTGGATTGGAACACAAAGGTCATTCCATGCAAACTGTCACGTCCATAACACCAACAAAACGCCATTGGATTTTGTATGATGAGAAATGATTATGTGAAAAGTTTCATCAAATTTGTTTTTCAACCAAGAAGAGTGACTGCTCAAATTTTATGTAATCATCATTCACATCATACAATACCATGGCACTGTGTTGGCATTACGGACGTGACAGTTTTGCGTGGAATTGCCCATAACTGTGGGTGTGTGGTTTGTCTGAATCTGTGCAAGACTGCACTGAGGTTCTTACCAGCGTGAGTGACAGCTAGGAGATGGCAGTCTGAGGATTCCGATCTTTCAATCACTGCAATCTGCACTATGGGCTTGAAGACAGAACGGTCAATGGTCCTGCAGAGAGACAAGAGGGCCAATTTAGCAACAGACATGGAGGAAGTGGTGACAACAGCAAAGACGCAGAGACTGAGCAACAGGAACAGGCAGCTACTAAATGTGCAATATGCAGATATGACGAGACAGAAAAAAATACAATTCATCAAACCATGAACGACCATGAATATTGGGGTGGTGTGTGTATGTGTATGCAGGTTTGTGTGTTATCGCGTGTTGAGCAAACAAACCTAGCGATGTTTCCTGCGGCCGCCACAATGGTATTCTGGGACATGGCTGCCACACGACTCATACCTTGGCCATCAGCTCCAAGGTCATACACCTATAGCAAGACAGATAGACAGATCCTTAAGCACAAGCACACATTTGCTGTGTTTACAGCAGAAACAGTTCACTGTTCTCTTGTGACAGACGTGATTGAACTGAATCTGTGATCCCACCTGCAGAACTCCCTTCTCCGAGCGCGTGTAGAGTGTATTGCGGGAGTCATCGATGGCAATCTGAACTATGGGATCTGCAGAAACACCAGAGAACAAAGATCACGCTTGAACCTGTTGCTCACTGTGGTCTGTAAACCCACAACTACAAGCCAGACAAGAATAGAAATCTATTCTATCTATCTAGAATAGATAACAATTAAAAAGGAAACAATACTGTCCATGACTGAATGCACAATCAAATGAGCACTAATGCCATTTCAGCGCACAGAGATGAGAGGAAGCTGGGAGGTTAACAGGCAACGAGACTGAACACAGTGTGAGTGCACAGGGCACTGAGACCATTAGTGTGTGCACAAAGGGCCACCTGCAGAAAACTGACCATGGTGCCAAATGACCAGTGCTGCTGCCAAAGGCTCTTTTCTGCCAAAATCGGCTTGGCAACACATGCCGCGCAAAACTGGGGCACATACCTTCATCGACACCATCAGATATCTGACCTTTGACCTGATGTGCACGATAAGGCACTATGAGGCTTAACTACATGAAGTAAATCCCTGGAGGCAAAAGCAAAAGTCGTCCCGCTTACCGTCCTCGGAGAAAGAGAACTGCAGCACGGAGGGCAGGAGGAAGGATAGGCTGCTCTTGGAGTGGTTGATCTTGCGGCAGCGCTGGCTGAACCAGCCGGCTTCCGCCTGGTAGGCCACCTCGTACAGGCAGCCGTCGCGGCCCGCCAAGAAGATGCGTCCCTGCTGGGTGGAGGTGATGGCCAGCATGTAGGTGTTGTCGGTGGGGATGGAGTACAGGGGGTCGGGCAGCAGCTGCATTGCTCCAGACAGACTGTCATTCAGTGCTAGCGAGAGAGAGGGGAAGAAACTCATTTATAGTTCAATGACTACATATTCTAAACTACAGGCCATACAGCATAGCATTGTACCACCAGCACATGACACAGATCTTGAGCGAAGCCTGGGGCATTCCACTGTTAACTATTTTATTTTGTAAACTATGTTAACTTTCCAAAATAGAGCCCACATTTCAGGAAACCATGTGTCTGTATAGTTAGCACAAGTCAAACAAACACACATTCTCTTGATACTTGCGAAGATTCTTGCGGTGCCAAGTCCTATAAAACAAATAGTACGGCAGTATGCCATTTTAGAAAGAGCGACCGATTGAAAGGTTGAAATATCTGTGTGATTTCTATATTGTTAAATATGGCTTTGTCTATATTCTTCTGTACTGGTAGAGAAACATCAACTGCCAGATGCATTTTCTCAGGGGCCTGGGGTTAATGTACTATCTCAAAGCTCACCTGATTGGGCCTTGGGGAAGCTGAGGCCCAGAATCACCACGTCCACAGGAGTGGCCAGCACCAAGAGGAAGTGAATGTGGGGCTGGAATATACCTGCACATAACAAGTAACAGCAATCAGGTGAACTGCTCTTGTGCAGCAACCTTTTAACCAACTGGATGATATATTATTTGAATCTCAATGCCCTCCCTGGCTATAAGTCCTGAACCCTTAAAGACTTGACTGGCATGAACCAGCTAATAATGAAATCGGTTCACATCTATAAAAGGTTCAGGACTTATGGCTGAGTGGGGCAATGGGATTCAGCCCACATGAGAAGGAGGAAAGGAAATATGGGTGGTAGAAAGAGCATCTCACCTGACTTTGGTTTCACGAGTCCTACAGATAGGATTGTTTCACTGAGGCCATCAAAGTAGGCAACATCACCCCTAAATCAACAATGTGATAGAGACACACGTTACACGTGTAATACAATACACTCTCCCAATACAAATAGGCCACATAATCCTTAAGTTCAGAATCCTTAAAGATTTAACTAGCATGACTCAGCTTCATGATCGGCTGGTTCATGCCGGTTAAGTCCTGTCAGTGGACTTAACAGTGGAATACAGCTTTACATACATAAATACATCTCACTCACTCACTCATTCACTCACACACACTCACACACACACACACACAAAGCCTACTGCATACACACACTATGCACGTGTGTTTATTTTGAAATCAACATACATACCCATCCTCATAGTTCCACATGAAGATGTCATTGTCGATTGTGAGCCAAGCCCTACTGATCTCTGGAAACACTCCCATCATACAGTTGCATTGCATGTCTAAGGTTTCACAGTTAAAGTTCAAAGACTACCAGCGTAAACTGGCACAACTCCCAGCAAATGATTATGGCTGTACACAATACAAGACACTACTGTAAATTTCAGAAATGTTCAGGTAGAAAATACAGGCATCATAAGGCATCACAGGCATCATCTCTGGCATCATCAGTGTGTAAATAAATTTCTATGTAAAACATCACATTGAAACAAACAAACATGTGACATCTAAAGCCAATTCCCTGTACTTGGTCTCTGTATCTATGCTTTAACGCAAACATTTCATTAATGCTACCAAGGAAGGATACGGCTAAACTGCTCCACAAGTTCTGGAGGGAGAGGCACCCTCCTGAAGGGACTTAGCTCTGGCAAACTGGGAACATTGACCAGCCCTGGACCCTGCAGTGGATAATCCATGTCTGACACTCCAGAGAGGGAAGGCATGTCTGCCAAAACCACAACAAATTACATCATCAACAGTGAGATCAATCAACAATCAACAATGAAATCAATCTGCAAACCTAAAACTATCAGTAAATCTTCCATGAAGAAAGCATTCCACATGCAAGTGAAAAGGATCTTCTACTCCCTTCATTACAAGCAAATCGCTTGGTCCTAACTTAAAATTCGCTTACAAGGTCAAATAACAAAATCTTCAATGCAAAAGTCTTGACTTACTGTGTGCTGGTACGTTAAGGAGTTCGGACAGGTCTGGGAAACATCGATCCTCTTGCAGGTGCCTGTCGATTAGGCGGCCAGCACTCTCTAGGGCCTCCTGCATGGCAGCAGCGGGGCTGCTGGGACCCACCGTAGAAGGCATATCTGGGAAACCACGACGCACCTGTGGCTGATCACAGTCGCAGGTTAAAAGCGTTTCATGGCAAGCAGTATTGACATTATGCACTGATGCTATCCAACAAAGGCAGCTTCAAAAACACAAAGTTGAGTAGTTAACTGTTGTTTTCCGAAACGAAAATCTTCGTTACTAACCTGCCCTAACATATGACAACAATATTTACATTTGAATGTTAACGTCAACTCGTGTATATAGTTATATGGCGACACAGACACAAAACGTAAAAGAAACAAATAAATACAGTTTACAAAGATATGTAACCAGCTAGCTCTGATGAACAAAGTCAGAATAATGAGGATTACTTCAGTTTGAGCTATGTTATGTGCGAAAACTGAACAATCAAAATGCGATAACACGCTGGAAAATATATCAAGTGGTACTAGGTTCCACGGATTTCCAGAGCACTGACAAGTTCTGCCCTTAGAAGAAAAACACCGGTGTCATTATCTACTTATGCTACCTAGCTTGCTAAATGACTGGCTAACATTAGCTCATGTTTAGCCATGAACAAGACATGAGATAAAACGCGGGCTTCTTGATCTATGGATGTGCTTAATGCGATATGTAAAACAGCTTCCTGAAATATTGATTTGACTTATTCGTTGCCACCTTACCCAAGCAAAATGTTCCCAATTCTGTCGGTGTTTACAACAAAATATGAACTTTCGCCCGTTTTAATTCCTGATATATCCCGCCAGCAACCACATGCCGCTAAGCTTTGTGGGCACTTCCGGCGCGACAAAAGGACGTAGGTAATCAACAGTCAACAATACATGCTCTTGTGTTTTAAGAGGAGTGAAATTGTCGTGTCCTGTTCTGGTGTAAATCAAATGTGCATCGGAATCCGTAATATAAATCTAAAAACGTAAATATCACATTTGTGTTAAGCAGACCACAAAGTCAACAATCAACGTTAGTGTATGTTACTGGAATGTTTTTCTTCTGCCACCAGGCGGCGGTATAGTGTTAGAAATGACTGATCGAGCCGGCTGTACATTTCTGTGCCCAATGGAACATAAAATAAAACTTGGTGCCATCCTTTGCTGAAGTCTGTTAAAAACACAGTTCAGGTAAATCGAAGTTTCTTTTTTCAGACTGGGAATGGCAATAGTCTAACAAGACACATCTTGGGGGCATAATACAACTGCAAATTCAATAGCCTTCCTGTTCAGTTAAAATTTGGTTTCACCTGACCAACAAGCTTCAAGTGTCCTAAATGTCTTGTATGCAAACCTAGGCCTAACACAAACATGTATTTTATGCAGGAATCCCTTATTTATAATGTGAGTTTGATGACATCTACCAGGAGACCAGGAGGAAAGCACTCAACAAGGACCCCAGCCATCCTATCAATGCCCTGTTCCAGTTGCTGCCTTTTAGCAGATGACATCGCCAGGATCAGCAGGCTCAGGGGCTCCTTTTTCCACCAGGCAATCAGACTCAACACCTTGTGACTTTGGTATCTGTGCTTAAGTTCATATCTCATCCAAATCCACACTGGTCAGTAGAACTCCATGGGAACTCTAATGGGACTGAGGGGAGTTGCTGATGCATGATATAGAAATATAACTTGAATTTGTGTTTTACTTTAAGCCATATTGAAAAACAGGCTAAGGGGCACTTGAGTAAGTCTACTTTTGCCATGACCTGAGGGGTGTGTCTTCTAAAACAGTGGTTCTCAAAGTAGGGTCCAGGGCCTCCGGTGGAGAACAGGGGATTCTTAATAATTAATTAATATTTTAAAATTAATGCTGTCGCTGATATGTAATATATAGAATATTAGTTACAACATGGCATACTGAAATCCAATTTACCAATATCCAATGTAATATTTGTGTGTTCTAAAGACATCTTGCAAAAGAGGGTAACCAGGCATGTTGAACAATTTTTCCAAGGATTTCATATCCTTTCTTCAGAGATGGCAAAAGTGAACTATCATACTCAAGTTGAAGTATACATCTTTGCACAACAGTACACTACCATACTCAAGTTGAAGTACAGACACTTGTGCAAAAGTGCACTACCGTACTGAAGTATAGATACCTGTGCAAAAAAGACTTAAGTAGACAAAGTATGGCTCTGAAATTTATACTTTTTTTTTTTTTTACATATTTCAGTGAGGAAAAGCAACTGGCAAAACAAACAATTAACATTTCCTATTAAAGCACTGGATTCAAAGATATTTTCAGTCATCACGTTGGTCTAACACCAACACAAAGGCAGCCTAACTATTATTGTCCCCATCTATATGTTGGGAAGGCTGGCCTTTTCCATGATTTGAAAATATTGCTGACTTCCCTCAGATCTCAGTTCCCCAAGACTAAAGTAACAAACCTGATTTAAAGATGTAAACCTGATTTAAAGAGTAAAACCATTCTTGTTAAAATATAGGGGGGTAAAATTCTAAGCTGCCAAAAAATAAACACCTCAATTAAGCAGATACTTGAAAATGCTACTTAAGTACAGTACTTAAGTATTCCTCCTCTGTGAGGTCACATCTGTCCTACTTTAAAAGAGTGCTTGGTCTTGATTGTAGCACAAACCTCAGTGGGATATCAGGCTGCAACTTTCTCATAAATGCACTGAAGGATGGTATAATGATACCTGAAGGCCCCTTTCCCCTCAAAAAAAGCTGAAAAACTATTACATTTGTATTAACTGAAATAACCAAAAAAGGGGGGAAAAAAAATCACAACTTCAAAGACTTCGTAAACTGATAGTACACTTCTCCGATCTCTCTGATTTGGGCCCAGTTCACATGACCCAGGTTGCTTTAAAATTCATTTTAAAAATTATGCCTAGAGAGACTTTTTTGCCTAGAGGAGGCTCTCATGCTCCATTTATCATAGGGCTTTGACGCTGTGACGTCCATCAGCCGATCCCCACGTCTGCAAGAGAGTGCAAAAATCTAAATAAAACCAAAATGAAAAACAAAACAAAACCAAAAAAAAGTCAAACGCAAATGAGACAAGTAACAAAGAGAAGTAAAAAATTTATTGCAGTATTTGTTCCTCCAGAAGTGCAGGGGGGGATCCCTTTTCTCTCTCTAGGGGTGGGAGGGATGACCTAATACATGAAAATCTACATTTACAAAAAAGAAAAGAAAAAAAAAAGAAAGAAAAGAAAGAAAACCAACACCGCTCCTTCCTGTAGGCCACAGATACTGCATGCTCCGGTTCAAGCAGAATAAATTACTTCCTGGAGACTCCAGCATTATACAGCAGGGCCAAACAAGGGAGGGGAGAAGTCAAAGGTCGTTGCCCTGGATACTGCGCTAAGCTAAAGAAATCCATCCATCCGTCGCGAGGTTAAACTCCAATAACACTTTATTAAGAACATCAACAGACTAATTTCCAACATTCACTTTAAGTTTATTTTTTTAAACAGATTTTTTTTGTCAGATATAAACATTTTGTTTTTCGTTTTTTTTTCTTCTTCGTGTGTTAAACTATGATACAGTGGGAGTAAAAATCAAAACAACCGAGTTTTGCTGCACAACAGCGAAGGAGCTCCCACACATTGTTTCCCAAACATTCTCCTTCCATGTGTGTGTCTCTCCATTTGTTTTTAAACGTCCTCTTTATCTCCAGGATCCCAGCAAGTCCTTCTGCACAATTTCTTTTGTCCTGTTTAACTTAATCGTGTCCCATTATTCCACCAGCAGTTCAACACAGACCCCAAACTCCCACCATGGTTTTCCTCTCCCCTCCACCCCCCACCCCCATCTCTGGTCTGCCCCAAATACCCACCCCCAACCCTCCCAAACTCTCATATTGTATGTCTGCGTTACTCTCTCCTGTCTTCTATAGGTTTTTTTTTTTTAGAAAATGCCGGAATCCCAATAAAGTTTGGCTGCAGAGAGTTCCTGTAGAAGTGTTCACGTATGTGTTCTTGTTTGTATTTGTAAGGTATGAGTGTGTGTGTGTGTGTGTTTGTGTGTGTGTGTGTGCGTATGTATGGGAGAGATTAGCTGGAGCTGCCCTCCTTGGCCGCATACAGTGACCTTAAAGTCTGCACCACTTTGTTAGTAAGCTTGTGCGCGCTCGTCAAGGCGATCTTCTTGTAGATGATGTCCGACTCTTTAATGGTGTCCACCCAGGGCACCAGCTTGCGCCCGTCACGCTTCTTGGCCTCTGCCCACGTGCCCGAGTAGGAGCCGGCCATCCAGTGGACGCTGTAGCCCGTGCTGGTCTTCTGGATGACCCGTGCGATCTGTGGCCGGTCCTTGTACTTGGGGCAGCAGATGGCGATGACGTCCATGGCCTCCACTGTCTCGTTCATGTGGCCCATCGCTTCCGCCGAATCGCCCCCTCGACTCCGCGAACGCCGCGATGACTGGAAAGGAAAAAGATGATAAATGCAGGTAAGGACAAATTCTACACCAAAGCAAGTGGACAGTGTTAGATTTCTGCCACGTAGGGTGTCTTAGGGGTTGATCAAAAAGTTCTGTTTTGGTATCTTATGAACACAAAAGCCCTTTCCCACATACACATCGACCTCAAAACGTAATGTATTGTAGATACACAAAATAAACCGCCTTCCGACAGAGTCAGTTTAAGTTCTCAACTGGATTCTTGCACTTACTAACCAAAACCAACAACTGAATGATGTAAATTGAGTTACATCAACATGACTTAAGGCTCCAAAAGACTGTTAAACTTAATTGAAGAACAGACTGCTTGTTGCAGGGTAACACTACAGTGACAGAATCGTTAGACAGTCTGGTCCTAAGTTCTTACCCCGGGTGTCTTCTCGTCTCCATCACTGTCCTCGTCTTCTGAGTCATCGACTCGTGCGGTGGGGTGGTTCTTGGGGCTGGAACCACCCAGCAGGGCGTTGATGGCCTTGTTTCGGGCGTTGGCGCTTGCCTCTCCCTCTTCGTCCTCCTCATCGGGATCCAAGTGCTCCATCAGAACCTTGAACTGTGGCGGGCGAGGGAGGGAGGGAGGGAGAGGAGAGAAGGGGAGAGGTCAGGGCCTCTGCTATTATGCACTCAACAGGCTGGAGGTTTTTAACACACCAAATACAGTCATAGCAAGTTTCACTTTAAAACTCATCTTGCAGCACTGGCCTCCCTTACTGAAACAGTCACAAACACTTTGTTTTTCTTTTTTACAGCTATTTTTGCAAACTGGGCAGAGAATGTCCTCAAACGGCTTCATTTAAATAACAGTTTCAAAAGGTCAAATTTACCCATCATGCATTGAGATAGGCACTTTCCAGGTGACCAAAAAACAAACAAAAAACCAAACAAGTTGAACATGATAAACATGACAATTGTAATAATCGAGAAGGAATGCTTACGTCCAAATATTGCCTAACAATCCTCCTCTTGAGGTCGTAGGTGATGTCTGCCTTAGACAGGTCACCGCTGAGGAACTCTAGCGTCTGTCTGGGGCTGAAGTGCACGTTGTTCTTCCTGTTCACGGCTTTGTCGTACACCTTGGCTGATTCCGTAGGAGAATACTTTTGGATTTTGCTGCAAGGAGGAGAGAGGAACAGAGTCGTTACAAGCTTAACAAGAAAGAATTTATAAATCAAGGAATACATAATTCCCACTGTAGACAGGAGTATGGTTTGTGTGAAGTTGTACTGATTCAAAAATGCATACAATGCATACAAAATGCATATGACATTTTTTTTGTCATGAAAAGTTCTGTTGATATGTGTATACTGAACATGCCATGACATTCTATCCAAATGTCTAAACGGTTCTCCTACCTGTCGGAAAAGCCGTAGAGGTTCTTCAGGTGCTGCTTCAGAACCAGCAGGAGCAGGATGCCCTGAGACGCGTTCGCAAAGTCTAGCAACGGGATGGGGTTGTCTGGGAGACGGTCCATCACCTTTTCAACGTCATCCACGTCCGAGTCCGAGTCGGAGTCCGAGTTTACCGCTGGACGCTTGCTCTTCTTTGGCCTCCTCTTCACTTCATCATCCGAGCTGGACTCCGAGTTGCTCGAGCGTCTCCTGTGCCGCTCCTCATCCCTGTCGTCGTCCTCGTCCTCCGACCCAGATCTCAGCTCCCGCTCTCGCTCTCTCTCCCGCTGTCGTTCTCTCTCGCGCTCACGTTCCCTCTCTTTTCTCTTCTCTTTCTTATCCCGATGTCTGGGCTCCTTCTGCAAGGACTGCACAGTAGAGGGCTCGGTAAGAGTCAAGTTTAATTTAAACTCAAACTGTGTTTTTTTTTTTTTTGGTAATATAAAATCAGGTCTAAATGAGAGCAGCTGCGGATCTATTTTTGAATATCTTCTTGTACCATTAACTGATAATAAAAGCAGGGTTCAAGCAGAAATTGTGTGCACTGTGTATTTGGCAATGAGCTGAGACTCTCCACCTTTGTAGATCTCTGTAGCAAGTTGTGGGTGCTCTACGTGTTTTTGGCATTGAGTTGTGTGTGCATGTGTGTGTTACCTCTTTAAAGCTCTGTAACAGGTTGCTGCCTGACACAGAGAGCGTGATGTCTATGTGGTGCATTATAAACAGTGGCTCCTCTTGACTCTGGAACGGGAAGCAGGCCAGATTGTCGGCAATGAAGAGCAGCATATTCACCTCCGTTTTCTGCACAGACAGTAGAGGGGGGAATAAGAAATCACTGAGAGTCACAGCTTGCTTTTCAGCTTACATGCCAGGGTCCTTTCTCCCTCTCTCACACACACACAGAGTGAGAGAGAGAATGAGAGAGTGAGAGCGAGTTTGTTCTCACCGCGCTGTCGTCAAACAGGTTGAGGAGGGAGATGAGGAAGGCCCGGCGGTGTTGTCGGTTGCCGCGCACCATGGTGAAGAGGTGCGAGCAGAGCGCAGAATGCGTCTCATCCTGTCGGAAGCCCCGCACGATGGAGCCTGGCTTCGCAGCGATGGACACCTGCAGCTGGTAGGACATCTTCATGCCCGCCACAGCTTTCATCTGCACAACACACAAAAAAAAATCAAAACAAAACAAGATGACATTGTGACTTGTGACATACATTAAACAACAAATAAAAGGCACAGATTTTGCACACTGGTTGAATATCAACTCAAAATTCTACTGGACTTCCCGCAATCCCCCCATATATTTGTGTACGCACACATTAAATATGCTTCCAATACCTTAGATTGATCCTCAAGTACTAGAGCAGCCTGTATTAAGGTGTGGGCTATTACATGTGTAGTCCAAACTTTGTTTAACTAAGCTACTCACCCCTGATGGTATGACCAACATCTCTAATAAGTGCAAGAAAGTTTGGTAATACTACTTTGAAACATGTGATAGCACCCCTGAACGTAACCATGGAATAGACTATTAACTATTAATCACTGGTGAGTATTAATCACTGGTGCAGGTTCACTTTTGTCAAGTATCACAAATGCCTATACTTTACCCCAAGAGTATGTGGAAATGTTAATGGCTTCATAGCGCCCTGCATTTGCATTCTGTACATGTGTGAAAACCTGAGTGGTGGGGGTTAGTGTGTGTGTGTGCACAAGACTCACATGGATGAATCCTGTGTATTTCTTGTCGATTTCAACCAGTTGCTGGTCTGCCTTGTTTCGCATGGTCGGCTCGGGGTCCGTTCCCATGGCGATCAAGTAGGGCACACACTGAAAACATAAAAAGAGGTGACAAGTGTCAAAGGGCATGGCATTGTTTTACTGGTGCTGTGTAAGCGTGGAGATCTCTGTGTATGCCAGCACAAGCAGGTGCCAAGACTTAGTGCTCACAAAACACTGGTGTGCTTGTTTACCTGTGCTTTGAATACACACACCTGGACTTTTGTTTGAACATGTTTTATATGAGTAGACTGTGCGTGCGTGTGTGTGTGCGTGCGTATACCTGCACGGGGTGGATGAGACCCTGGTTGAGTGTGAGCGCGATGACGTTGAGGGCAAAGTGGCGCACGTTGGACTGCGTGTGGAAGAAGGCCTCCAGCACCTGCTTCAGGTAGAGCTGCATGATGGAGCTACTCATGCCTGACGAGATATCACCCATCTCCTTTAGGTCTTCTTGCTTTGACAGCTTCTTCCCTGCAGGGGGCGACAGACAGACACAAGTTCATTACAATAGGGTCTCACAATTAGATTCTTGTCAATAAATTTATACAAATCAGAATTTTACCATCAGGCCAAGTTCTATCAAGTTGGATTTTATGTAAAGTTTGAGTTCAGCATGTACTTGCAACTCAGAAAGAGAAAACTTTAAGATTTGACAGCAAATTTTGTTTCTAATTTGTTTCTACTGCTACAGGTAGATGGCTACTATTATTTCAGGTGCTCAGGAGTGCAGTCGGGGCACTTGAGAGCGACACTCACATTCCCTGTCAGCCTCTTGCATGCGTGAGTCCTCCTCCTGCAGGTAGGTCTGCAGGTTCTTCAGCACCTGGATTTTCAGGTTGTCCGACCTCTTCCTGTCTGACAGGACGTCATTGTAGAGGTTCTTCACGTCCGGAACGAACATCAGGCCCGGATGCATGATCAGTAGGAAGCCTGGATAGCGGGATGGAAACAGTTAGCGTAAGAGCAAATCTCTCTCTCACACTCATTAAAGGCTTCCCAACTCATGAATGTGTAAATGAGGACTGTTTTAACTAGCAACCAAATGTGAAATATTCTTCACTCTGCCCTTATTCTGAACCGAGAGGAAGTATGCTCAAAATGAGCTGTTGCTTCAGAAATCTTCTTGGGAGAAAATTCATGGCATATTAAACCATTTGCAAATTAGATATTACTAAGTAGCTCCTTCCGAAACACTATGCAGCTCACATAGAACTTAAAGTGCTTATCTATAATGGACTCGTCAACTTAAAGAGCTTTGCAATTATAGGCTTCCTATCTCAAGTGTTTCAGAATTAAGTACACAACGTTAAAGGCATTTAATGATGTATTTAACCATGGACATATACATCAAGGTGAACATGCAGACAGACAAGCCCTCAACCACTGAACACTGCTAAAGAAACGTGGCGACTAATAGCCTTGTGCAGCTTGAAACGGCACGCCAACTTTTTGGGACATTAGTTGATTTGCCATTCATGCCGTTATCGTCTCTGTGCTTGCAAACACCCTGACATCTCTGCCGCTAGCCTAGCTTAGCATAATACATTTAAGTGGTAACGACCAAGAAGCCCTTATCAGAAAGGGTAAAAGCGGTCAGTATTTAAGGGTCTTTGCCCATTAGATACCAAAGGTGACTCAAAAAAAAAAAAAAAACTGGCAAAACACATCTACACAGTAAAAAAGAAAAAGCAAAGTTTACTTTTGGTGGAAACTTGTTGCCCTAAACTATTTAAGTAAACATAACTAGTCTCTTACATTATACTATGTAAAAAAGAAAAAGTAAAGCTTACTTGAGAATTTAGTGGAAACCCCTTGCCTCTAGTCTCTTTCAAGTTATGGTAAACATAATTTGAAAGAGACTAATTATGTTTACTTAACTCAATTGAAGCAACGAGTTTCCACCATTTTTTTTTAAGTAAGCTGTACTTGAAAGAGACTAGTTACGTTAACTAATTTGAAGCAACATTTTACACCAATTGTTCAAATTAACTGGACTTTTTATTTTTTACAGTGAAGTTAGCATTACTTAATTGGGCAACAAGGGTACACATGTGCACAAAAAAAGCTGAAATATAAAAACGCTGGCATGTGTGCTTTAAAGACGCAGACTTACCCAGACCAATGATGGCTTTGGTCTGAACCTCCTCATCCTCGATCCTGGTGAAGTATAGCAGCAGCTCCAGAACTTTGTCCTTGATCACCACCTAAACAAAGCAGAAGGAGAGACTGTCAGAATAAAGAATAGAGGATCTCAAATGGACACTTCAACACACAGGTCTGAGCATGTAGGAATAGGAATAGTAATATTTATAGGAGACGCTGGTAGCCCTGCGTGTTCTGTATTGATGAATTTTAACTTAGTAAATCTATACGCACACAATCTAACACTGACTTTCAATTCTTCTGCTCCAAAGAGGGGGTAGGGGTAAACAGCACCTCCCATTTTTGTCAATCATACACAGTTTCAATCTGTACCATATCTAAGCTACTTACGACTTTCTTGAATATATACTATACCTTGCTGGTGCCTTTGAACTCCTCGCGGTCGAAGTCAAAGTGCCGGCAGAGGGCGCCCACGGTGAAGAGAGAGCGCAGTAGCGCAGGCTTGTTACTGGACAGCACAGAACTGGTGGGGTCCTCCTGGTGCTGGATCTTCAGCTTGTTCAACGCACCTAAGAGATGTGTCCAAAACACAACGCATGTCAATCAAAACAATAAATCAGTAGCAGCTAAATGTTCACAGATGGACGGACACACACACACATACACACACATATATATATGCACAATAAGAAACAGCACGTGTAGTAACACTAAGACTTGTCTCTAAAGACTCTTTCCAATACCTCAAAACTGAAGTGGATTCGAACTAGGGAACAATGCTTTCAAATTCGGACACTGCTGTGAAGAGATTAAAGAGTGCTGAAGGTTTCTTGCAGTATAGAGATCTTACCATAGTATCGGTTGAAGCATGTCAGGACAAACTTGTAGTTGTGAGTGACTTTGTTTACAACAGCGCCAAGGCAACTCACTGAGTTTTGCACCACCTGAAGATGCGACAAAAAGAGGGAGAGAGAACCAAGAGAAATATGAAGTGAGTGCATGTTGTTCTCAAACTACGCCCACACAAGGCAACATAACATTCATGACAACATAACATTCATGACAACATAACACAACAACATAAAGTTCAAAACATATTGGAGAAAGAGACACAGCATTTTTGTCTGCATCCTAACACACAGTTTTTACTCACCAGCATGCCATATTTGATGATGAGCTTCATGAGGTCCTCCTCGATGGTGGCCAGGAAGGTCTCGCTCGGATGTTCCATCAGGGGCACCACCAGCTCCAGGATCTTGGCCACATTGCAGATCACCATGAAGTCATTCTGAGTCTGTGAGGACACAGAGGAAGGAACATTGTAGAGACATGGCAACAACCACAGAAGCCAAACACATACCAACATACACACACCAGAAGTGTGCTTGCAGCATACAACCACTAGGTGGAAGCAAAGAGCTTATTTTGAGTAAGGCAGCGTGGACTTCAGGTCAAGGCCAGGCCATGTGTTTCTCCCTCCCCGTTGCAAAGGGATTTCAACAACAGGCCCATCAGAAATACATTTAACAGATAACAAACTGCCACACTGCCACCAACCAGTGACACCCGAACTAAGCCATCTCTGAAACTCACGGCTGACAACTACTCTCACCACACAAATTAATCTGAAGCTTGCTGCTAAAAATTCCTCTGTTGACACACTCATTCACACCAGCGCATGAATTACTTAGCACTGCAGACGACTTAAGACTCGATCTCTGGTCTTTCAGGTATATGTATCTGAGGAGGGTGCAAAGCATGAAAGTGTACCTGAAGAGTAAGGACAACACTGCAACTCCTCTGTTTAAACCTACACACACCAGCACATAAGTTACTGGTGCTGTCTATTTATCACCCAGACCACTTCCGTTCCACCTCTTTTCTGTCAGGGATGCATCTCAAATGAGATTTTTTGAGCTTAAGCGCGGCAGCAAATAAAGAGTTGGCACAATCGCTTACGTTGCACTTGGAGGTCAGGTAGGGCTGCATGGTCATGGCGTGCTTGACCATCAGCTGAGCGCGGATCTTACTAAAGAGGTAGAGGGTAGTGATGCAGGCTACCAGGCGGTTGGAGTTCACTGCCTTATTTTCACAGTCTGAGGAGAGAGAGACAGACATCAATTAAGAACATCGATTAAAAGTCAATATAAAAATGATTCGCCTGCACAAAGATATTGAAAGAGACAATATTACTGTTCTTGGTAGTTTAACATAATGCGCACCCATTTTTTTTAAAGCTTGTCTGCAGATGCCAGATATTACTTTTATTTTTTTATTTAATCGGTAAATAATTCATCATTTACATTTACATTACATGTGCAACTATTATGGACGGGACAAAGCATGATCTTTGCATGGAACTGCCCACAAATCTTTTCTAAAATGCATGAACAGAAACCCTGCAGCAGTAGCGAATGAGGAGGAGGAGGAGGAGGAGGAGGAGGAGGATGTAGGGAGGTACTGCACCTGCAAGAGACTCCTCATATTTGAGGATGTGCTCCACCAGATTGTCCACCAGCTGCACGCAGGCTTTACGTGCCGGCCTGTAGGAGGCGTCCTCTTCTGCCTTCAGCAGCTGGAGACACAGACACACACGCACAGTCAAATACACACAAACACAGAGACAGACACACACACAAGCAAACACAGAGGCACGCATGCACGCACACAAAGACACACAAACAGTGTCAAAAGACCGCAGAACTAATGGCCAATGGGGTCAAGGTAATAAATCAGGACAAGACACATTACTTTGTACATTACTTTTCCCCTCCTGTAGGCTTATGAAACTTTGAAAACTTTACATGGGAGTGTTTTTATTTGCATATTAGTCCCTGTCTTAATTTACTTGGGTCAAATGGGTATTTTAGAAATCACATCACCACTTCAATATCAGTATTTTAAACATCCAGGGTTTCCATCCACGTTTACTGACGTCTCAAAACTTTTCTGTGACGATGGGGACTCTGAGCGAAAAGTTGTTTTCCAATTCCAAAATCCACGGAGGAGTGCAATGGTAACTAATTCCAAAGGCACACTGACAAAAATGTCTCTACTTTCCAAAACTGAAAGTTATACCTTTTACTGGCCTGCAAATTAAAATTTCATTTAGGAAAAAAATGTCTTGACAAACACATCAGACAGACACTTACATTTTGAAGCAGCTGTTCGAACCAGTCATAACCCGTATCTCTGCACGCTGACACCTACACAGGGAGAGAATGGGGCGAATCAGTCTCAGAGTCATTCTTGCCAAATGTGGATTGAAAAAAGAAATAAAAACTGAGCCTCACGTTGGATTTGTTTTCTTTTCCTATGTAATAAAACAAGACTCACCACATCGGTGATGTTGAGGATCTTCCTGGTCATGGCCTCTTTGTCGTGATTCGGTGTCGGCGTGAACCAGAGCTTCTGGAATGTTTCATTCACAAGTTTCTGCAAGCGAGCAGAGAGCAAAATCATCAATTATACAACAATTATTCATGTTCAGTGGTCCAGCTGCATTAGCCCAGGAAACATCTAAAACCTCATGAATACATCCAAGTTCACACAGCAACTCTGTGTGAGTGTGTGTGTGTGAGGATACACACCTTAATGCCCTCCTCGTCATTGACCCTGCGAATCATCTTCACACACATCTCGGTGATCTTGCTGAAGGTTGGCTGCTCCAGGCAGATGTCTCTCAGGATTTTAATCACCCTTTTCCTCACACTGATCCCCGTGTCCTACACACACACACACACACACACACTTTTATTTAATACATTTATGGTAGCAGCCAGACATGTGGAATAATTCAACAATACAGCATTAAGAGTTAAATACAACAGAACAAGATAATCACATTAAAGGAATAAACTAAACGTGCTAACACCTGACAACTGTGAGATTACAGGTCTCACCTCTGCCAATACCAATAAAAGCAACTGTAAAAACTTCAACCTTTAACAGTCTTGGCATCATTCTCATCGCACTGGCTGTGCTTGCATTTCCCCACCCCTAGATGGCAGTATAGTGCTGAGAACAATCACCTGAAGTGAACTTTCATACTCTGATTGAACCCTCGTCTGGATAGTGACGTCCTTGGAGTCTGCACAGTTGACTGTTATGGGCCATTCCATAGGTTAGGGCTAACCATTTTAACTTGACACCTGACTGTTTGACAAACTGGGACTGGAGAGACGACTGCTCTACCACAAACGAAAGTTGCTTCACACCACTGAAAAAGTTATTCTCTTCAGCATCAGAGTCCCCAGAGGACAAGGCATAAGAATCAACAGCAGATACTACAAACTATGTTTACGCTTCTCACATAGTTTAACTTGGACTTGATGCTCCCAGAGGTTGTCCGAGAAGACATTGGACCTGGCTGTTCTCATACTCAGAGCAACTTTTCTCCTGATTATTCAATATAGGTTTGACTTCCACCTGTAAGGTTAGGTGGCTCACAAAACATCACACCGACACAGCAAGACAAGCCTTGCTGCAGTTACATTAATATTTCAACTGTACTCCATCAGCAAATTTCAGGTCAGATTTTGACTTTAAAGAGAGAGGTCAAAGGTCAGTGCATTCTCACCAGTATTCTTTCGATGAGCATGTCGTAGTACTGCTCGGTGAGCTGCGGCCGGCTCAGCACGAAGCGTCCTAGCAGTTCCACGGCTGCCTCGCGTACACTGGTGGAGTTGTCCATGAGACGGCAATGAACCCCGCGTTGCATGTCCGACTGAGAGACGAGAGTCAAAAATAAAACACACACACACACACACACACACACATACACACACAGTCAAGACCCACAGTAGCACTTTGCACACACACAGCTTGCATCTGAATGCATGGGAAACCAAAGGTATAAAACCACACTTTCACCCACAAACACCTTTCTACCACTCTCCGTCTCTCTCACTCATCCACACACACGCACACAACTACTGACAAAGGGAACAAAGCATTCAGACATCACACCCACAAAGCGATTCTATAAATAAAAGAGCATTAACTATCAGGGTCTATAGTAATCATCAGGGTCTGGAGTAGTGCCACTGTTAGCCAACAAAGAAGTCTGTCTGTTTGAAATCTGAACAGAGCAGAATCCATTCTCCTGTATGTAGCCTATACCTTCTCCTGTCTCGTCATGTATCCTATACTAAAGGTCTGGAAAAGAGG